>BTPG01000003.1:5089373-5219373 GCA_036245525.1 Semisulcospira habei
AGATACAAGGACAATAAAAAAACTTTTTTTTTCTCAGTAATACTCAGGTGGTGGTGCTGATGGAGTTAAATAATCAGGCACAAGTGGTGTAAGTGGCATGGCATTTTTCTGTGAAGTGTATGACATTAATAAACGATTACCAAATCTCATTTTTATTTGTTTAAAAGATTGTGTAGTTTTTCTGTGGTTTCCTGTACCCCTATCCTTTTTCCCTCTGCTAAAAAACTGGCCTTAAGTTCTTCAACATTCACAGGAGATTGACTACGCATTTTATTCTGTATTTCAGACTTCTGTTTTTTGTAATTATTCAAATCATCCTGGACTCGCTTAAATTCTTCGTCATCAATAAAATTATCATTTAACGCTTTACTGATAATAAGTTTCATACTGCTCAACTTCGCACCAGCAAGCGTACTCAATGCTTCATGTTTCTGTAATTTTGTGTGAAACCTTTTGTTTAAAGCTTCCAAACCAATACAAGCCAGGCATGTAGCAACTCTAACACCCTCAACTGCTATTCCAGCCAAACTTCCAATTCCCGTGGCAAACAGAACAATACCCCCCACAGAACATCCAGCTGAAACTGCACCAATAGCCATAGAAGTGTTTTGAACAGAATTAAATACTGACTTATACCTCCTTTTGCACCGTGAGTACTTAGCCTCTTCACTTTCCAAATATTTCAAAGCTTCTGTAATATTATTTAATCTGAATGCATCTGCCTGTAATGTTTTATCTGAAGCAATTGGCACAGCTGTCACCTGTGTATCAGGCGCAAGTGTTGTTTTAGTCATCACATTTGTTTCAGTCGGCTCAAGCGTCGGTAGTTGCGGATAGAAGTTTACCATTTTTTTTTTATTGACAAATATTTTTTTTATTTAATCAGCAATTACATTTTGCAACTCTTCAAAAGTATACAATTTGCTGGCATAATAAAATGCAACAAGATCAATGTGTTCAAGGTTTATGTAAGTTAGACGAACAAAAGTTGCTTTGTCTACCACCACCTTGACAGCTGGAACACTGCTCGAAACATTAATAACATCATTATTTTTTGTAATAGCAATAAAGACCTTTGATGATTCTGTTACTGTGTCATTCCATGTAAGTTTAATTCCTTGTGCAATTTGAGCCTCTTTAGCAGTAGTTACTGATCTCATGATAATTTCAAATACTATTGTCGCTTCTCTTGCGATGGAAAAGTTTATTGGTGCAAACACGACCTTCGCATCAGACCTACCCTTCCTATGTGTAAGAAGATATCTCCGTCTCTCATAATTTTCAACTTTCAGTTTTTCTCTGCTATTGTCGTCTGGGGCAAAGCTTGGAACAAGACTTACAATAAGCGGCCCCGAGTTAACAACCTTCCTAAACACTAAGGCGCCTTCATCATCAGTGTATACATAAGGACTAATAAATTCCAACTTTATGTCCCAGTCAATTGTGGGTGGTGGAACAGGCACAGGTGAAACCACCCACTTATTACCCACATGTATTAAGTTGTAAGGCGCATTATTTACAGGTGGAGTAGGTACAGTAACATCACGCAGCTGACCAAGTTTAGGAATCTGTTTTTCACCGTCTTTCATGTCAACAATTACTTTCCTCTTGTACATGCCATTTGAATCAAGTTCAAAAACATATATTTCTCCAACATCCCCTTCCTTCTCAAAATCCTGGACGTCTGCCAAATCTTTCAACTCTGTAACCGGACACGCAACTGGTATGATTGTTCGCTTTGGACCAAGACCACTCATTTTTCTAAACAAAAATAAAATTATTTAACTTCTAACACAACACTAAAATCATGCATAAGATAAGATAAGATAAGATAAGATGGTTTATTGCCATATGTTTCCATGTACAAAACAATAAAAACATTGGAATTTGTCTTGATGTCAGTTACTAAGACTAAACACACACACACACACAGAGAGAGAGAGAGAGAGAGAGAGAGAGAGAGAGAGAGAGAGAGAGAGAGAGAGAGAGAGAGAGAGAGAGAGAGAGAGAAACATCTGATACAGTTAAAAACTGACTGTACACAATCATTCTCACTCGCCACTCGCGCTCTCTCCAATTAGTCCGGTTGATCAGAGAGAGCGTGAACAGCAAGAGGGAAAAAACTGTTGCGGAATCTGCTGGTCCTGGTACTGATGGACCTGTACCTGCGCCCTGATGGTAAAATTTGAAAAAGCTCATTGCCGGGGTGGGTGGAATCACTGGAGATAAGACGTGCTCTACGTAAGAGACGCTGCTGGTACAGTGAGTCCAGTCTAGGAAGATAAGAACTGGTTTGTCATCCTGATTAGTTACATATATACTCAGTGACTCAAAGAAACTAGAACCTAATTTCTTAAACTGCAAATTAGGAAATCTAACAACTACACTTTCACAATACGGAGCAGTTCCAGTAGGTAAGCATCTCAACAAAGTTGAAGGCTTTCCATTGTGTACATTCTCAGTTGTGTTTAGTTCTTTCAAATAAACATTTAGTACTGTGTGTACTGACAAATGAACAGGATATCTTCCAGTTATTTTGCCTTTTTTTTTTTTTGGGGGGGGGGGGGGGGGCTTAAATTTTAATCCTGCTTCATAAGTCCAATCATCGTCACCACTAACAGCTACAATACCAAGATCAGATTCAGTTAAAAAACCCAGTAGTATTAAAAGTTTGTCTGTTAATATAAGCTGACTATCTTTTGGAAATTCCAATGTAACAAACAAGTTAGCCGGATTTAAAGTTGCTTTAATTTTATACATATCTTGTAAAAATTCAGCTATAGTACAAAAGTTATAATACCCAGGCTGTAAATGATTAGCGCCCCAACTTGTAGTACCTATCATTCCATGTACAGAATATTCACCATCATCTGTTACATTAAACCATTTTACTGTGTAGAACATTTCATGGATAGCTACAGCCTTGCTACCATCACGATTATCAATCCCATTAGTTAACCACACTGGTTTGCTTGTGTCAAGATTTGTTAAGGTAATAAACATTTTTATTATCTCATATAAAAAAGGATGGAATTTAAATCACCAACCATTACCACTACAAACGCATTTCAATTTAATGTGGATGCCAAATATAATGTTGCACCTACTTATGAACAGAAAATAATTCAACTAAATCAACTCGACATAGCTGTGTCTGAACAAGATCTATTTCAAGTCAAAGTACCGAATCCGTTTGACCATTACCTGAACCCTCCAATAACAGATGACTCAACTGCAAGAAAGTGGTCTTCAAGTCCACTACAGATGTTTCAAAACCAACTCAACTTTGCAATACTATGCTCAACTACAGGCTGTGGTGTTTCATTCACAGACCATTTGAATCACTCAAACAAACTGATTAGATCTGTGTATCATTTCCATGTTTATTACCAGCTTAGACGTATTCTGTCAGAACTTCATACACCACTGCCCACTGAATCCAGTTTCAACAGGTATAACAACCCCATGGATATGAAAGCGTTTGAACGCATTTGTAATGAATTTAACATAAGCACTAAGTATGACTTCACACAAAAACTTCATGATCACCACGGCATGGGCACATTGTATTATGCTATGAGTCACAGACAATACCCTCAAGATTATTACCCTGGTTACACTTCATTCTCATCAAAATCACAAGTTTGGATAGGATCAATAGAGCAAAAGCAGTCTAACACCTGGACCACATTTGTCTTAGATAAATCTGACGGGTTTACTCAAGCGGGAGTCGAGCGCGTAAATGAGTCAATCAGAACATATGTCTGGTGTATACTAGGTGCACAATCATTAACAAAATCAAATATTTTGAATGGAAGTGGAAAGTTCCAAGCACAAAAACAGTTTCTTGCAAATCTAGAAGATTCAGTAAATTCAGTAGTTGATCTCCCATCTAGCATACAGCGCTACCAAGATGTTCTCAGATATGCCAGATCAAAAGTTGACTTTGTAGTTGGTATTGGGTTATACATGTTGCCATCTGACCTTCAATTACAAATGGGTACAATAACAAATTATAATAATGAAATCATTGTTGCAGGTGTTGGTCAAAAACTCGGTCTCAATCAATCTGTAAACTTAGGAGCAACAACCACACACGTACAGTCATTAAAATCATTACAGACGGTAACACCAACGGCCCCGTCCCCAACACCGGCACTCATACAACCAGTACAGTCAACCCCTGACACACATGAGTCGGAAAGAACTGCATTGGTAATAGGTCTAACAGGGTTAGGGGTTTTACTTCTTTATCTGTTTCATTAAATAACCCACCATCAACCCTCCTACTGTAACCAGAAAGATCCACACATGCTCTGCCATAAACCATACTGCCTTTGCCGCTGTAGTGATAAGCCAACTGACAACAGTGCCTATAATACCAGGCAAAGCGTCTATTGCTTTCAGAGCCAATTTCTTAAGCAGGTCTGATATGTGAGACAGTTGTTTCTTTACCCATGACTGTAAATCTTTTGGGTCTGTTGGAGACGGGGGACCCGGGGTTGGTGGTGCTGGGGCCGGGGGTCCACCAGCACCGGAGACAGCTAACACAACAGTACTAATAATAAATCCAAGAGCTGTAATTAAACTAGCAATTGTAATACCCTGTTCTCTGAAAAGTGTTTTAAGTCTCTCAGCCAGAGTTGTGTCTTCGTGAAGTATTTTTTGAATAGTTTCTCTAATTCTGTTGACCTGTGATTTCAGTTTTTGTCTTCCAATACTAATTGTTTCTAACCGTCCTGATCTTTCTATCTGCAAATCATTTAATCTGAGTTGGATTCTTTCTTTCATTTCTGTGTCAAGATTCCCATTGTCTGCTGTAGCCAGTTTATCTTTTTCACGTTCTATGTGTTTATCAAGCTCACCTAGTTTGGCAAGATTATTAACCATCTCACCTCTTATTGTCTGCAGTGATTTATCCAATCCCATAATCTCCCTCATTGACAAAGGTGGATCATCTATTGTTTTCAAAGCGTCATTTATTTGTCCTTCAGTAAATGAAGTTTCTTGTATCACTGTGTTTGCTATTTCTGGTAGGCTTGTTACTGGTGCCATTTCAATTTGTTGCCCTGTTGGCAACTTTGTTTGTGTGTCTTGAAGAACACTAACCAGTCTTGGCGTGACAGGAGACCCTCAAATTCCAAGTTGACGCAAGGCACCAACACCACCTTCATTTTTTTATTGTACTTAGAGCCCTAAACCTACTAGGGTCTTTTTTGTTAGTCAATAATACTTTTCCTTTGTCAACAGTATTTAAATATAAATGACCCTTGCCATCAAGTTCAAACTGTTTAGGATCTACGTTGTCTGGGCGGCCACCAACATGATCATAAAATGAGTTCACTTTGGTTTCTAAAAGTTCATGACGTAAACTGTAAATATTTCTTGTACCAGTCATATATGCCATATCTGTCATATCTGTTGTATTACCAAAATCATACGTGTCACCCATTTCAAAATCTTCATGATTAAATCCTCCCGCTGCCATTGTTTTATTAATTTATTATTTTTTATTGTGCATAATAAAAATGACACAGTCTTATGGATCAAAGTTAGACCAATACAGAAAACTACGTGAGCCTCTGGGTGTTAAGGCCATTCGACAATCAATCGTCATCACAAACAATCCAAATACCATAGACCAGAACCAAACACTTACAGTCAAGTTTCCAAACCTAGGTCCCAGTGACGTTATTGTTCCTGGCACTGCACGCCTAGCATTTAATATTGAACTTTCATCAGACGCAGATGTGAACAGAACACTAGTTGACAATCTTGGCAGAGCAATTGTTAGAACTATTAAAGTAAAACTTGAAGGACAGGAAGTGTTTAGTCTTGATGACTCCGATGTATTCTACTGTTACAAAGACCTTTGGCTAACAAGAGAAGAACGAGAAGACCGTATTTACCAAGGCATACAGCCAGATAATGTTTGTAAACTTCGAATCAATGCTGGAGATAAATCAACGTCAGCTGCCCAGGACGTTATATTAGCAGAAACATATGGAACCAGATTTTACATTCCACTTGAGTTTGAAATCCTAACAGCACATTTGCCTTATTATCAAGGGGCACTGAATGACCGTCTGAGTTTTGAACTAACCTTCAACGACTACTCCAAAGTTATTAAATCATCTGCCACAGATGCAACATACAAGATCTCTAACATTTCCTTGGAATATGAAATTGTCACACACACTGATCTAGCCAGACTCATTCAAAATCAGTATCAGTCAAGACTTCCAATTTATTATGACAGGGTAATTAGACATAGTTTAATGCAAAAAGACAAGAGTGACCCAATGTGGAACATAAACTTAAACACACCTGCTAGGTCACTGAAAGGTATTCTTATGTTGTTTGTTGAACCAGCAGATCCATATAAACGGGATTCAGAAAAATTCTACAATCCTAAGATTACACATTTGTCCTGCACAATTGAAGGCCGTCCTAATCAAGTGTATGCGTCTGGAATGTTACCTTATCAACACTACGATGAGATCACAAAGTATTTTGCGGGTGGAAGGATTAGAGATAAACCTGCAAACATTGCGTGCAAAGATCTACATCTGTATGATGTTAGGATCGGACAATACCTTACAAACAAGTATGCACTGTAGTACAGATGATGATTATCTTCATGGGTCAGGATGAACTGTCGAGAATGGTAGTGATGAAATAACAATTCAGATACAAAAGAAGGTTGAAACTGCTGCAGCCATAAACATATATTTGTACCTGATATATGATGCACAACTCAATATTGCAGAAAGCAGACTGAGTGGACACATATATTAAAATTATATTGTGTATTAAAATGAACCGGAGCTTGATGACCCTTGACGCACACTGTGGATTGTTTTGTGGTGCCACTGGGTGTGGAAAAACTGAATTTGTACTTAACCTCTTACAAACAAGATACATACACCACTTTGAAAACATTGTAATATTTTGTCCTACAATCAAACACAACAAACTCACAAACCAGATAGGTGAGGCTAGCGCTGACAGAATTGGTTTGTGAGTATCATGTATAACTCGAGGCAAAATTTGTATCGTTACATTGTTGTGTAATGTTCTGTGCATCTACTGTGGGAAATCAGGGTATTTACCCGACCACATATAGTAGCGCACCTTCATGTTTGTGTATGTATGTTTCTCCTGCCTACTTCCTAAGTTCCAGAGAAAGACATGGGTTATATAAGAGACCTGATCCATTCTTTTAAAAGGAATGGAAATGATTGTCTTATTCTATACCTGCGTATTTCTCTGTGGGCTGGCGATTGGGTGCCTGATAGGCGGGGACAGGGGATCTAACTGTTGTCTGTCCAGCGCTGTGATTCCCCTTGGTTTGAGTAGTACAAACACAACAAAGCTTATCACAACCGTTTATTCATTTGGACTGACAACAACATATACTTAGTTGACCCTGAGAAAAAACTGAATGACTACCTACAATATTTTTACAAGCAATTTGAAGGACAGCCAACATTGTTCATAGTCGATGACTGCTCAGCAGAGAAAGACATTGTCAAGAAAAGAAACACATTAGCAGAACTTGCTTTCAGTGGCAGACATGCAAATGTCAGTGTATGGATTCTCACTCAAAAATATAATGCTGTACTAAAAGATTTTCGATAACAGTTAAAGTTTATCTGTTTGTTTTACTGTAAAGATCGTGACAGCTTTGAAGACTGTCTCAGAGAGAATGATGTCATACCAAATAAGCATGAACGTGATGATGTAAAAAATAAACTGAAATCAGCTAAGCATCTAAAGCTCATTTTAAAGACAGATCAGCCCACAGGATATGGGTTAGTAAATTAATTTTTGTTTTTTAAAAATAACAATATAAATGAACCCTGATGAAATCCTTCTATTGAATGATATCAATGCTGTTGAGAACAAAGACTTAGACTCGAAAAAACAGCGTCTTTTGTCTGTGATTGTCTCAGGCAAATCAAAGACTTATCTAGGAAGACAATACGTGACAGAGGATATTGAATCTCTTACGGCTGACGAGCTAATCAAGCTTCATTCAAAATATGAAAACCACATCGCTTCACTAATGACTCGTGATTTGAGTCGATCTTTAGTATGTCTATACACAAAAGCAGTGAGTCACTTTCTACCTGTGGATAGTGACAGTCTATCACACGACCTTGAAAGCAATCCTATTGTTTCAAGTTCAATTGGCAAATTAGCATGTGTCATGTTTTACAAGTTTGGAAATTACCTTGCACCTGTCGTAACTTTGCTTGTTACCGGGAGTCATAGATTTTTCGAAAATAAATTTTACTGCAGAAGAAAATGGACGAAACCCAGACGACTCCACAACCGAACCCCAGTCCAGTTTTGACGCAGGTTCAAACTGTGACCAAGGCTAAAAGTCCAGGCCGCGTTGATGCAGGAAAAAGATTAGCCGAATGGAACAGGCAAAAAAAATTACAGCTTCAAACACAAACAGAAAAGGCTCATGTGACTGACCAGGCATCAACACCTTCAAGACCTGTGTCAATACCGTCAGGACCGTCACTCCCTCATCAAAGTGAGAGACAAACAACCCAGTCTACCCCTGACCCTGACCCCGAACCTCAAACAACAAAATATATAGTTGCCGGATTTGTTGTCAGATTTGGTTACGTAGGTTATCAGTTATACAAAAAATACAAACCACAGACTCGTACAGTGACCAAAAAATCAGACACTCCAAAAACAAAACCAGAAGTCGCCACATTACCAGTAACATCCGAAGCCGTTGACCCATTTTATATGCAGTAAATAAAAATATTATTTTAATTTTTCTTGCCTAAGAAATGAACGACTCAAAAAATTTAATGAACCTTGTGTATCACTCTGCCGTAATCAGTGGATTAGCAGTAGCTTATTCTATGCTGAGAAAAAGTCTACTCAAAATGAAATCAGCAGATTTGAGTAGACTCGATTTCGAAGACAGTGCTAAGCTAATTGTAGTTGTCACAGCGTCAATTGCTACAAAAGATTTTCTTGTCAAGCAAGGAATTATTCCCGAAAATGTTTCTATGTAAATAAAAATAATATGGCGACGATAGCTATTATGATTGGTGGGGCAGTTGTTAACGCATTGGCATTCAGTGGTTCAAACTATCTCTTTTCAAAAATGGGTAGAGAAGAATCTGCAGAAGATTTGAAGCGCCATAATGAAGCGTCAGAAAAACTTGCTCAAGCCCAGCAGGATTATGAGAAGAATAGAATTGAAAAACTTGATTTCATCAATGAAAAACTCAGGCTTGAAGGCCACGCACAACATACATTTTCAAATACAGACGAAGCAATCAGGGAATATTTTCTTGTCACAGGTGAAGACATGTCTATACCAAAACCAAAACTAAGTGACTATTACAAACCAAGCACAGAACAAAGAAACGGGGAGATAATCTTTGTTCTAGTGGGAATGACATTTGTTTATTTTACAGGAGTTTTCATTGCTAGAAAAAATGGCAGCCGAAAATAAACTATCAAAAATATATTACTCACCATCAGGGTATTGGAAAGGATCAACAGCTATTCAGAAATTACATGCCGCTGTGGGCGGAGATATAACACTCAATCAAGTCAAACAATGGTTACAGAGACAAGCAATTTGGCAGATATATCTTCCTGCTCCAAGAAAAATAACAAGACCCCATTTTGAAAACACATCACCTAATGACACACATCAAATGGACTTCCTGTTCCTACCACATGACACAATAAGAAAGAAACGATACAAGTACGCACTGACTGTTGTAGACATTGCTTCAAGATATAAAGACGCTGAACCCATATCTGACAAAACAGCCACCACTGTTGCTACAGCATTAACAAAAATATATAGTCGTGGCCCTTTAAGATACCCCAGACTAGTGCAAGTTGATGATGGATCTGAATTTAAGGGCGCAGTTAATCAGTTATTTGCTAAGCACGGCGTACTGGTCAGACGAGGCATTCCAGGCGTACACAGATCACAGGCAATTGTAGAGAACTTTAACAAACAGTTGTCAGAGAGACTTTTCAGTTACCAGTATTCTAAGGAACTCATGCGTGACACCCGGAACACTGAGTGGGTAAAGAGATTACCACATGTGATAAAAGCAATGAACAATAAAGGACATCCTAAGCCTGCTGATGCTATTAAATTGAAATCAATTACAGAGCCAAAAACAGGACCAACCCCACCTCCAGACACAAGCTTGTTTACTAAATAGGTGAGATATTTATATCAACCAGGGGAGGCTGAGAACGACGACCGACGCAGGGCAACAGACCCTATCTGGTCAACGTCTGTACACAATATAAAAAAAATAGTCCCCGGTCCAGACGCAACAATATATTATCTGTATGACCCTGCACCCCAGAGGGCATTTGTCAGAGAAGAATTACAGATTATTCCCCCAGACACGATTACTCATTTCAGTAACTAACTCATCAATTAATTCATCAACCAGTTCATCTGCTATGTCTTCAGATAACTTGAGCCTGTAATGTCCAGGTGCATAAGCTTTTTCCTTAGTGTGAAACACTCTTTTCGTGTCTCCAACTGCAAGTGATTTCTTATGTGTTTGGATTATTTCAAGATTATGTTTGTTTGATCTCAGTGACTTGTTTGGATAATCAGGCATTAATGCACCATCTAACACTTGCTTGTAATGTTCATGACGAATGTCTTTATTTTTTATTGCTGTTTTTTTAATTCCTTTGGCTTTCGACTGACTTCCCTTTTGGTGCAGTATAGAATACATTTTTGATCTCAGTTTAACGTACTCAACTATTGGCACACCATTTAGTTCATCTTTAAACTTACCAGGCACTTTTTTGTTTTGTGTGCTAAACAGTGGATGATCTTTAGGATAGTCAGATGTGTCATACATGTGTAACTCTGTTTTCATGTCTTCGTAAAAGTCTTCAGTACACACATCAATGATCATAGAGTCAGTGTCAGTGTATAGCAGACGACAGTCAGGATATTTTGGTTTGAAGTAATCATAATAAAATTCAAGCATCAACAGTTTTGACAACTCAAGAATTGCCATACCAATGAATACTGGCTTGTCCAGTTTGACAATCTTTTTTTTGAGTGACACAGCAAACAATGATGAATGAAACTCTTTGTACCCTGTGTACTGCGTCTTACCTGTAAGTTTAATTGCACCCAATTCAGTTGTGACCAGTCTCACATCTTTTCTGTGATGAGGATTTTCCATTGTCTTGCCAAAACAGGCATTGTTCATAAGCTTAAAGAAGTCTTTGTCAAATGCAGTGTTGCCGTCTCTGGCACAAAGGGTTGTGTTCTTCATTATGTAATCTTTCATGAAAGCACTCTGATCAAATTGAATGCCTCTGCGAACTTTCTTTAGTACTAACCCGTGTCTGATGTAAAACTGCAGCAATCGATAGTGACAAACGTAATTGAATTTGTCATTCAAATTCGGTACAAGTTTAGTGTCTTCTTTTTTCCCCGTCATACTCATTTTCTCAACTGCTAAGGGATAATCATTATGGTAATCATGTAGGTGGTGCGGATACTCTAGATCTACTTCAAAGATCCAACCCTTCGCGTCGTTTCAGTCAAGATTCATAATATTGTTAGTTAACCCTACTCTGTTATGTCATACTGTGACAAATCATACAGACAAAAGTTTTTCAAGGGCAATAACTCACACATCGCGAACCCATAAAGGTTATTAGCGTCAAGGTACGTAATGAATGACCTTGATCTTGAGGGGTCAAAACCCTGGTCAAGGTCATCAAGATATTTATTGTTGGCTCTGGCGTAGTTATTTGCTGCAATACTAATGCCTCCCCTCAATCGGCGTTCTACCATTTCACCCATTGTACGATCAGACAACAGGTCTATAGATATCTTACTGGATTTCAAAAATGCATCCCATGTCATGCCAGGACTAGTTATGTAACAGGCAGGGTCAAGCTTGTAGTGTAACAAACCCTTTTCACGGTAACTTTCAAATACGTCTGCTAGCAAACAAACGTCAGCTTTCAAGTACTGGTCATGGTAGTCACCAATCGTCTGACACCCCAACTTCCCCCATGCATCAAGTGCGTGCTGGTATTCAGAGTCAGAAATACCTTTTCCAGTTAGTGTAGAATAAAATTTCTTTTTTGGTGGCAGTCTCCTTTCTTCAAACACAACCCAGTGATCAATGTACTCATATGGATAGACACCTTTCTTAATCAAGTCTGGTTCAAAATATTACTTGTTATTGGATACTCAGTCAGTCCTTCTGCATGACTAGCCAATCCTAAAGACAAATGTTGCATGGAGTCATAAAATGCTAATTTATCTAACCTAAAAGTCAAGTATTTCTCAGTTGTCTGGGCAATACAACTAATGTTTTTGTACGACTCATCTACAGCCTGCATGATGATGTGTGAATCATATCCCTTCAGATTGTGAAAAAAGATTGGTAACTTGTATGTCTTGGGATCTGTTTTTAATAATAAGTTACAATTGTTATGTGCAGCGCCTCTGTAACGCCCAGTTATGTGGTCGTGGTCACGAACTTTATCACCCCCTAAAGGCTGTTCACAAATCCAACACGTCTCAGCTGTATCAAATTTTAGTTTGTCTTCTTCTGTCATCACCAGAGGCATCTGACATGTTGTGAGATATTGTACTACCTGACTATACAGATGTCTCATTTCTGTTAAAAACAGACAAGCTGCATTTTCACCTCTGTAGATAACAGGTTCTGAATGCAAACCGTCTGACCTAACAATAATGTATCCAAAAGAACACACCACTTGGTCACTTAGTTTTATAGTCTTTGGTAATGATTATGGAACAGGACCTTCATATTGAAAAACTAATGATTCAAAATCTGCATACACTACAAACGGCAACTTTTGCTGATTCCCATAGTTCTTAAAATACACTTGACTACCAGGATCTGGGTACTTAAGTACAGTCTGTATATCATCAGGTGACCTGCAGTGTAAAACATGTTTGTGTGCCACTGCAATAGAGGAGAATCTTTGTAAACATTTTTTACAAACTTCCTGTTTGCCATTGTGTTTTGTTGTATGTCCATGAATTAGACGTGACATATTTCTGATAATTGTGTAGTGAAAGTTATTGTTATCACAGGTAGGACCGATTAGCAACATGTCAACATGTTTATCTTCTGACTGCCCATAGGTTGGTGCCAGTGGTGATACTCTAATTGGTTGCAACTTGTTCTCAGATTCATTATCCAACACATACACATTTACAGATATACCAGGATTTAGTTTTTCAAACAAATCTATATCCTCTATTTTAACAGGGAACTCAATGCCACTAAAATCGAGTTCATTTACAAATTTGGTGTAGTTAGATACACGTTCAGGTTTTGACTTTACAAAGTGTAGTTTAGCAAGCACACACCACATGAAACAATAGTTGTCATTGTTCTGAATATTAACAACAGCCTTTTTGTTTGCAACCTCAGTTGGTAGTGGCAACCATGATTTACCTAATATAGGATGATACCTAGACTGCTTTAGTTGTAGTTCATGTACATGTCCTTCGTGCCAACCAGACCCCTTCATTTTTGCACTGTCAATCGCCTGGAGGAAGTCTGGTAATAGTCTGTCTCTAAACACGTTCTCCAATTCTCTTCTTGTGTTAACAGTGTGTTGTCTTGTTGATATATACGATACAATTACCTCACCGCCCAATCTAATGAATTCGATTTTTGCAACAACCTGAATTTTAACACTGCCTGTGATAAGATTTTGTTGTATGACAGAAAAAGAGTTTTCTATTGATTCGTAAACATTATTAGTATTGGATATGGGTAAGTTTGTTGTGTGAAACACGTTTCTTAGACCAGATGAGCCAGGGTTTGATGAGCCAGGGTTTTGAGAATTGTCCGTCATTTTTATTTGTCCGTCAAAATAATAAATGAAAAAAAAAATTATCACTGTCACACCATATTATTATGTAATACTGTATTATCGGTTTGTTATGATAAACAAGTCAACTACTTTCCTGGTGTTTGTCTTGAAGTCTTGTCCTGCAGGTGTAATATCACTTTATTGAACGTAACACTTTCAATGTAACAATGTAGTTTTCTTAACTCACTCCACCCGGATCACCGCGATCCCGGTGATGGCCTGCACAACGCTTGCACACTGATCACCGGGATCGCGGGTTGTGAAGTTGGCCGCCTTCTACAAGAACTGGGGATTACTGAATACGAAACTAACCTGCCTAGTGTGCAGCTCTGTTTTCGTACAATGACCCTCATTCCTATTTTTATCACTAGGCCTCACAGTTACTGAAGTAGAGCGTGCTTTTCGAACATACTAGCTTTGCTTACATTTGCGAAACAACATGGCGTTTCTGTGTGCTTCACTCACCACAAGAGCGCAAAGTAATCGTCAATTTACTGTCAGAGAAGTGATAGAAATCATCCAGATTGAGGATTCGGATGCAGAAGAGGCTGCTGAAGACAGTGATAGCGATTTTGAACCAGCAGAGAGTGAGAAGAATGCATCTGATTGAACTGTTCGGTGGGTCACAAGTGAACTGATAACCGATTAAACTTGGAAGTGCAGTGTGAAAAATAAGTGGTATCTTTACTATGCTCCAGAATATACATTTTTGGGGTTAGTAACTCAAAATTTTGTATGTTCATGCACCCATTTACTAATCAACTAACCTGAAAATTGTATTTACATTTGTCAGAAAGTTTTTTTTTAATGATTTTTTTTCTAACCCATCGAAACAGCCAGTATACAGAGCATTGCTAACGAAAAAACAGCCAGTGCTGATTGAGTTAATTGAACAAATATCTCATTACACAATACCTCAAACCAACGCAAGTGGCCACTGTTAGCATTATAAACTTTAAAAGCATTTGTCTTAAGATCAACAGTCTCATAATCATAACGTGGTAATCCATCTGAATATTCCAAAGTAACGTTATATGTTGTGTATATCCTTATTGACGGTGATGAGAGTTTAAAGCTGGGTCCAAACACACGTGTTTTTAAGTCATAAAAACACTTAACATCTTTGAAGCATTCTGAAGCACGGGAATTGGATGTTACCGCGCACGGACAGATGCAACTGGAAGTGACCTTAGGCAGCTGGATGGTGTATACCTGTTTTCGTGAGTGACAGCCGTCAAGGACGTCTGACACTCTACAGCAGCTATAGTAACGTGCGTGCTCGGGGATCCCATCAGACGGGGCCCTGTCAGGGTTGCACTTTCTGTGTCAGGTAGGGACTTTGAATTTTTTTTTTCGATGTCCTCTACTGACTAATTGCTGAACCCGGACCTTTAAAGTCTTCTGTCGGTAGACAAAAACACTTCACAAAATAGATAACTATCAACACTAGCACATCACACTTACTTCCACTCAAAATAATAAAAGCCAGGCTAGGTAAGGTGTCCTCAACTGCCAGCCTGTTCAAAGGATATTATAGTTCTGCGCCGTTTACACGTTCCTCCACGTCTAGGGGTGATGTTTTGGGAGACAAGCGCCCATTAAGCTGTCCCACACTACCCCAGCTGTGTACCTTGACACGTTCCTTCAGCGGCAGCCTGTGGTGGCTTTGATGGCTGGGCACCAAGTCCCTCGCTCCCCTGCTTGTCGATATCCTCGCCAAGCTCCTCTAGCGGCAGCCTCTGGTGACTTTGATGGCTCGGCACCAAGTCCCTCGCTCCTACACTTGTGGATATTCTCGTCACGCTCCTCCAGCGGCAGCCTCTGGTGACTTTGATGGCTCGGCACAAAGTCCCTTGCTCCTACACTTGTGGATATCCTCGCCACGCTCCTCTAGCGGCAACCTGTGGTGACTTTGATGGCTCGGCACCAACTCCCTCGCTCCTACACTTGTGGATATTCTCGTCACGCTCCTCCAGCGGCAGCCTCTGGTGACTTTAATGGCTCGGCACCAAGTCCCTCGCTCCTACACTTGTGGATATTTTCGTCACGCTCATCCAGCGGCAGCCTCTGGTTACTTTTGATGGCTCGGCACCAAGTCCCTAACTCCTATACTTGTGGATATTTTCTGCACGCTCCTCCAGCGGCAGCCTCTGGTGACTTTGATGGCTAAGCACCAAGTCCACCTCTTCTCACAAGAACTCGTGAACAATAACGTTCTAATGTCATTAGACTTAACAAAACACATTTTGGATGATATGCGGTACATTTCGTAACCCAGCTCATACAAATAAACATTAACGTTCATTCACACACTCGCGCTTCATAAATCAGAATAGATTCGCAACACATAACTCACTCACTACGGCGAAAAAGGCTATAGCATGACGCACGCGCCATACACCGGTTCGTACATTGAAAAAGATTATACTTAACACACTCTGGTACTACCTTCATAAACAACCTAGATATAACAAAACACAGCACATTCCATTCCGGTAAATAACAATATAGAAAAATCCCCGGTTATCTCAACAAGTTCTAAAACGACATAACTGAACCCAATCAACGCTACACAACCGAACTAAATCTTACTAACACATACTACATTTATCTCACTAGCTGTCGATAATACATCTAAAAACTTACATGAAATCTAGGTTGAAGGCTCTTGGAATGCAATGTATCCAACATACCTTCGTTCTCTATGACAGAATAGCACATACTAATTACTCGTAACCTCTGTTAGGTTAAGCTCCGCCATTAGAACCCCGTGCAAATCGCTGAACTCGCGAACGCACACAACTCGTAAATACACGGAATATTTGTCACCAAAAACCGCTGACTCGACAGCCCAGTACAAAATCCCAGTGTGAACGTTATCCGTAGGCATAGAACTTCATCACACTCGTCAGTTTAGAATCTACTTTGGCATTGACGATTACCTAAGTGACTTAACTCGTTCAGTGCTCGTTGAAGTAAACTATTTTTCTGCAGTTTTCGTTAGTTCAACACGTCCTGGCTGTTCTTGGAACATGTATTCAAAGTGGTGTCATAGATCCTCATGAGCCCCGCAACTGCAGGGGCTCATGAGGACCTATACCTCGAGCAATTGGGTGTCTTCACATTTTCTCGGGACTGAACGGGTAAATATGTTTAACGCCTGCAAATCGCATTTATAGTAATGTTAGTAATGTTTATTAAAACTGTGTTGTTATCTCGGGTTTTCTTTTATCCAGGGTACCAAAATGCAGAGAGTCCTTCTACGGCTGACGTTTTTAGCTGCATGTTTAGTTCTCTCGTGTCAAGGTTTGTCATTTTTAATTTATATTTTACAACAGCAAACATTTCCGCCTACTTTGTTCATTCCAAAAACAAACTTTAACCCAACTTGACAGCACTCATACGGGGTTAAACGAACAAAGAGACCAATGCTGAATATTCCATATTAACTTATGCCAAAATTGTCTTGTTGCGTCTCCTTTTGGGTTGTCACATTTTAACCCGTTCAGAGCCCATTGACGCACACCGTGTTTCTGCAATCTTCGGTAATTATACACCTCCTCCCCCTCCCCCCCCCATCCCCCCCCCAAAAAAAAAAAATAAAAAATAAAAAATATAATAATAATAATAATAATAATAATAATAAATTAAAATAATAATAATACAAATATAAAAGCCGTCCCAGGAACATGGATTCAATGTGGTTTCAGCAAGAAGCATTGATCCTCATGAGCCCCCGCAAATATCGCGGCTTATGAGGATCTATACCATTTGCATTTGGATTGTGTCCAAATTTACTGGCTTTGAGCGGGTTAAATCTGACAGTTAAAGCATTACAAATTGTAACAGTACAATCACTTAATGCATAGGCCTAATTGCATGCATGATTGCTCTAGCTATTATTAAATTTAACCCTGCTGTGCTTGCAGTCACCGGTACTTTTTGACCCTCTGCAAGTTCAGTTCAGTTTGTTCATATAAGATCTCAGAGATCATATGCGCTCCACCCACCTCTCAGTGTTCCCTTCGATATCGTACAGTACCAGTGGTGTGAGGCACACCGGAATTACACTGCTTTCTCGTGATACACATGTTTGTTACAATCGTACTTTGGTTCAGACTTATTGTAAGACATACTGAGAACATTTATACAGGAAATGATGTTAACTAAGATTCGTTCTTGTCGTAACTCATTCTAAAAGGAACGTCTTCGGAATACGCGGATTAAGCCCTCTGTGTGTTGCAGGGTACAAGGAGAAGGCTTAAGCCGCGTATCCGGAAGCCGTTCGTCTCGAAAGAGTTACTCGTTGCTTTCTTAAAACAACCTAGTGTTTGCTGATACATCATGCTATGGTACTGAAACTGAAAAACCCACCTGACTTGTATACGTTACGTTACGTTTGACTTTCATACTGTCTGCTGAAAAAGTCCAACGAAATCTATTTCAACTTAGTCAATGTGTCTATCTCCGCCTGTTGTACCAGGACATGGCGGTTTCTACACCTTAATTGTAGCCTACAAGTCTTAATAATAATAATAATAATAATATTAATAATAATAATAATAATAATAATAATAATAATAATAATAATAATAATAATATTATTATTATTATTATTATTATACAAAATAAAATAAAAGAAGACGGCGGAAAGGTCACAAAAGAAAGATTATGTGAACTGAATACAGTTCGTATGATCACAGCGTAACTGTATAGAAGACCACAATAAAAATGACCAGTACCTCTAGATGTAGGAACTCAGCCATTCTCATTTTTCTTTCCATTTTCATTTCCGGGACAATAAAAACTTGAAAGCTGTGAGAACGCTGGTTTATACTCTCTCTCTCTTGGCTTGACTTTGCGAACGAAGATTTTTATAGGAGTTGCCCACGACGTCTGCAGGCTTGTTCGTGGCTGCGGAGGCCAATCCGGGACAGGCAGGTTCGACCGCAGTGGCTGCAGGGGGAGGTATGGCCAGGGTTCTGAGTTGCGGCAACTCTGTTTTTTCTCATGAGCCGCTTGTCCTTAAGGCTAGCTCTGCGAGAGTCCTCAAAGGAGACAGCTGCCTTGTAAATGGTGGAGCGCCAGGTGTCACGGTCCACAGCAAGCAAAGACCACTGGTGGTGGACGATTTGGCAGGCACTAAGTGACTTCTTGAGACAGTCTTTGTATCTTTTCTTTGGTGCCCCTCTGTCACGGTGTCCAGTAGCAAGCTTGCCGAACAGGGTGATCTTTGGTAGGCGATGATCCTCCATCCTGGAGACATGCCCCGCCCAGCGGAGCTGTGTCCGCAGCAGCAAAGCCTCGATGTTCACAGTTTCAGCCTGTTCAAGGACCTCGACGTTGGTGACATAGTCACTCCAGTGAATGCCCAGGATGGTGCGCAGGCAGCGCTGGTGGAAGCGTTCGAGGAGTCGTAGTTGGCTGCGGTAGAGGTCCCAGGACTCGGAACCATACAGCAGGGTGGTGAGGACCACAGCTCTGTACACGCTGATCTTGGTGCCTGTTTTCAGCTGTTGATTGTGCCACACCCTGTTGAAGACCACCTCCCATAGGGCCAGTGTGGCTTCAGAGCAAACAGAAGCACCACCGATATGGTCTTTGTGCTGAGACAGCTTCAGGAGAAGTGCCGCGAGCAGAACAAAGGGCTGTACGTAACGTTTGTCGACCTAACAAAAGCGTTCGACACTGTGAGCAGGCAAGGCATGTGGCAGATCCTGAAGCGACTTGGCTGTCCCCCAAAGTTCCACAGCATGATTGTCCAGCTACACGAGGACCAGCAAGGCCAGGTCAGACTCAACAATGACCTCTCAGAACCATTCCCTATTCTCAACGGCGTAAAGCAAGGCTGCGTGCTAACACCGACCCTCTACACCATCTTTTTTAGCATGATGTTGAAGCAGGCCACAGTGGACCTCGATGATGACGATGCAGTGTACATCAGGTATCGTCTAGATGGCAGCCTGTTCAACCTCAGACGACTGCAGGCCCACACGAAAACCCTAGACCAACTGATTCGTGAGCTGCTTTTTGCTGATGACGCTGCCCTCGTTGCACACACAGAGAGAGCCCTGCAGCGCATCACGTCCTGCTTCGCAGACGCTGCCCAGCTCTTTGGACTCGAGGTCAGTCATAAAAAGACAGAGGTCCTCCATCAGCCGGCACCCAAGACAGTGTATCGTCCTCCTCACATCACCATTGGCGAGTCTGAACTAAAGTCAGTGCACCAGTTTACTTACCTTGGCTGCATTATCACGTCGGACGCCAAGCTGGACAAGGAGCTTGACAGCAGGCTGGCAAAAGCGAACAGCGCTTTTGGGCGACTTTTTCTTTTTTTGTTGTTTTTTTCAATCTGGTTTATACTGCGGTATTATGAAAGACAGACATGGGTTACGTCAGTTTCAGGTTAGAGGCCCGTGTGTTTACTTTGTGTGTGCAAAGCAGTTTGGGTGTACCTTTGAAAACAAGAAAACCAGAATAACAAGCGACCAAAACTGGAATTGGACCACAGGAATGTAACATACGGATGTCCTTGCTGGAGTAATGTCCTTTGACTTCAAGTCAGAGAACACGGCATACAGTTAATTCACGTTGTCTATTCGAAGGGCATGAAACACGGGTTGTTCACAGCTGCTTTACTATTGAATCGGCAATCAATTTTGTTACTTGTTCCGTAACCTACGGATTTCCCGTAGACTACAGCACAAATGTAATTAAGCCCCTTTGTGGAGGATGGGGGAGCTACGTCCGATCCGAGAGCACAATGTACGACAGACAACATCTCAGAGCATTTTCCACTTCAGGTAGGTGTGTTTTTATTGATAATTGTGTTGTATGAATGCATGTTAGTAGTGCATTGAATTGTGCACATCATACCTCGGTCTGAAGCAATTTCGTGTCAACTGGTGAAACTTCCTTTGGTTATGGTAAGAACGTAGCATTTAGATCTGGTACAGCTTCCATTTCAAGGGAGAATAGCATGAAAATAGCAAAATCCTTTTCCAGCTACCAGAGAGCAGATGTGAAGAATTTCTTGAGACTAGATGATAACTCGTCTCAGCTTCCGGTGAAACGCAACACGGCGGGGAGATGGCGCTGATAATTAACATAAAAACTAAAAAAAAAATAAACGACTACGTTTACAACGTAGATGAAAATATTTGCCGTAAAATTCCAGGTGTAACATTTTCTGGCTTCATTTTATCGCTGCCGACTAGATATCAAAGTTCTGTTTTGTTCGGCGTTCGCCCTGTCTGTGTCAGCGCCATCAAAATAGGGCCCTCAGACTGAAAGCACTAAAGAGGTTGGGTCGTCAGGTCTTAGCAAATCCGCACACATTTGTAGGAACAGACAGATTATTTCCGACACACTTGCAAGCATCCAGAACAGTGATACTCTTCGTGAATCCTTCATGTCTTGGAAACGTGTTATTCTGGAGCAATTTTAACTTGTGATCCAAAATGAGTTCGAGGAAATTACAGTTGCAAGAATAACGAGAAAGTTTTAAGTGCATTATGCTAGTATTTAGGACGTTACTGACTTCTTTGCCTGCTCCAAGTATATCATCAGTCATTGACTTTCAATTTGCGACGAGTGCTGACTGTGCCGACAAGAAGAAAGCAGTACAGGAGCTGTCCTCAAACGTCTCGACCACACAAGGAACAAAACACATACATCAAGTTGTTGGAGTTGTAAGGGCCTCGTTAAGGTAAAGCAAACATCATGCTTTTGTGATTGATGTTTTTTCCCGTCGGACAAGGTCTTGAGACTGGCGTCCTCTTGTGTCTCTGTGAAGGATGTTAAGGATGGTCAGAACATCACATTTCATCAGTACAGCCCGTTCGGGACACCGGCCGAGATAACGCCTGTCAGTGATAAACATTAATTAACCCGAGAAACCAACGGAACCAACGGAACGCAAAGAAGAGGAGTTTGTCGTCGCTGTGTATAACAACGAATGGTTCATTGGTAAACGACTTGAACTTGGCCCTGAGGGTGACACATACATCACTTTCCTCACAAAAGCAGCAAAACCGGGTTGTTCAAAAGACCTTCAAAGGCAGAAGCCATGGATTACATTTATATTCAGCCTAATAAAGGTCGACGAGCCGACACACAGATAGAAAACAATTCGGCGGTGCACACGATCCCTAATTTGTGTGACTATTTGATTGAACAGCATGTGCCTTCCGCGTAAAAGTGAAATTCTCCTTTGCCCCTTTGATTGATGGTCTGGTAATTGTTTAACTCATAAACCTCGAGTTGGTTATTAATGAACGTTTTATGTGCATATTACAGTATTTTGAAGAAAGAAGTTTCAAATTTTGTACCTTTTAAACCGTTTCATGTCAATCCCGTAAATTACATGTAATCTACGGGAGAATTTTGTACTCTTTATTTTAGGCATGATTAAACCGTCTATCCTTTTCTTATTAACACAGTCCTTATTTTGTAGCTTTGTGCAACGGAATACAGTGGAAGTACAGGACACAATGGATGTTTGCTGATTTAAACCTTTTTCTGTAGATTACAGGTAACATTAGGGAAACAGTGAGATGGGTTTCTGGCTCAAGAGGAATTTTTGTCCTTCAACTTTTTATTGTTGTTTGTCAAAGGGGACACTACTAATATTATTTTTTGTTGTCGTTATTTAAATTTCACTGGTATGTCCTCACTTAATATCGCCTTTGTTTACTTTGATCTTTTCCCACTAATTATTATGACAAAAGAAAACGGCAGCAATCACTCCGACATCATTTTTCGTCCACACTTTTATTCTTCAAGCATTTTGTTAAACAAAACAAGAGATCCCTATTGATTTCTGTCATTACTTCTTCAATCACAGGGAAATAACCAAACATACTGTATTTTTACTGGGCGTAATATATGGGATATTGGGTGCATTTATAAAGCTTCTTTGAAATGTTCAGAAGACCTGAGCACTGATTGATGACTGTATTGCTTAGCTATAATGTTGGTATTAATTATCATGGAAATCTTTTTGGTCTTGTTGTTCATGTTTCTGTTACACGAAACCGTTACTGTTCATGTTTAAATGTGTTTGTTTATTTATAATAAATATAAATAAATAAATCAATCAACATATTATATAGGCGCTTTATCCCAACTGAAAAATCGGCTCAAAGCGCCGCCGCGAACTGAACCCAATAAGCTTGTTGGTTGGGATCCTTCTGTCTCGGAAGACAATGGAATATATGCGCTTGCTGGGTCAGTCCGCGTGACCTCTCCAGGGCGCAAGCCTGGGCGAAGTGTATGGAGATCCTGGGATGCCCAGTCGTCACGATCCCACTCTCGGCCTCGCCGATGTAGTCCAAAGGAATGCAAAGCAATACGTTTGGCACCAGTTTGGCTGCAGGAGCTGCCGGAACAGTGCGTGAATACATGCAGCTGTCTGCCTTTGGGGATCCACTCCTGATTTGATTGGTTTACTCCCCCACATTTGGCCGTTGGATCAAGCCTGATCTCTTCCGTCCTTTAGCCGTTGTCTGTCAAAAACCAGCTCATCCGCCTAGTGGTGCAGTGTTAACACCACCCCCTCACGTGGTTTAGCTCACCAGCTGAGGTGGTTTGCCAGGGTATGGCGCTTGGAGCCAGCACGTGCGAGATTAAGGAGATGGATGAGGACCAGTGATGCCCGTCCGTCCTATCATAGTGTAGGACGCAGCTGCCGAACAGCAAAGGTACTACCTCTATCCAGAGCCCCCTACACCCCAAACCCAACAAGCACGCTCAGGTGAATCAGGCAAATTCACCCATACACTGTACATAAACACAGAAAGTCACGGGGTACATAGGGCACGCTCAAGCGAGCTACTGAATTTTGGGAAATTCAAATCATTTTATTTTTGAAATTTGATTTAATCGGCTTAAATTGATACCAAAGTCGTGGGGGAGGGAGAGACGGAGTACCCGGAGAAAAAAACAAAACAAAACAAACAAAAAAAACGACGGTCCGACCGAATTAACAGTGACATTTACTAGAAAAGAAAAGTCCGACGTCGGAACCGGGTATCGAACCTCGCGCCTCTAAAATTGGTAGCAGGCGATTTTCCCACTGAGCCCCGCTGATCATGTATTCGATCCTGAATAGAATCCATCAGGGCTTAGTATCATACTAAATTTGACTTTATGGTTAATATGTGGCGAGACAATAATAACACTTATGCAGTTTTCGTAGATTACAATTTAAAATGAGGGTAGACGTAAACATGGGGACTGCAGTTAAGGATAGGCACGCTAGACAGGTGGGCATTTCTTTGTTTTCAACCGTGGGATTGTCCACCATACCCAAAACACGAACCCCAGAGGGCTATGCTAAAGGTTTTTTTTCGGCAGTGTAAAAGTATAAACTGGAATGAAAAATGAGAATGGCTGAATTACACGTAAAAGTGCAGAAGTAAGAGATCGTAAAATAGCGAAACGTACGAAATATCTGCATCTGAATACAAAGCTAGTTTTAACAAGACAAATAAAAACACGTAAAGTCTGTGCAAATGAAGCAGTCCCTTGTTTACTTTGCTGATCATCATGTTTGGCATCCTGTCTCGGAAGACAATGGAATATATTATGTGCTTGCTGGGTCAGTCACTGGAGTGACCTCTCAAGGCCGCAAACCTGGGCGAAGTGTATGGAGATCCTGGGATGCCCAGTCGTCAAGATCCCCCTCTCGGCCTCGCCGATGTAGTCCAAAGGAATGCAAAGCAATACGTTTGGCACCAGTTTGGCTGCAGGAGCTGCCGGAACAGTTCGTGAATACATGCAGCTGTCTGCCTTTGGGGCTCCACTCCTGATTTGAAGGGTTTACTCCCCCACATTTGTTCGTTGGCTCCAACCTGATCTCCTCCGTCCTTTAGCCGTTGGCTGTCAGAAACAGCTCATCCGCCTAGTGGTGCAATGTGAACACTACAGAGATAGATAAGTAGACAGTTGAAACCCACCTAATCAATAATCAATACATTTATTTGATCCTCTCCGTATTTAGACAAACCCACTCGACCAATTACCACCAATACCTTTATTACCTATCCATTTTAGTTCCACTCCAGAAATCATTCAAGCTACGTTTGGGGGAGGGGTAGGCTGGGGCTCTCATATTCTCATTTTCAGAATAATTAATTCTAGAATGAGAATATAAGATTTGAAAACCAATCAAATCGATAAATGCCACATCGATCAACTAATTATTGTAATCAACTAGCCATTTAGACAAACCCATCGCCACCCAATACACCCAATAACTTTATTAACTAGCCATTTTAGTTCCACTCCAGAAATCATTCAAAGCAACGATTTTTGATCAGCTACCAACCCGCGATTATCATAAGCCAGACCCCCCACCTAACCTAAATTATTAATGCTGTCATTGACTACTATCAGCCGTTTTCGGGAAATGACTACTTGCGCAATTGTGGGAATTCCCGTTAGGCATAATTTCCACATCACCCACCCAAAAGTAAGTGGCGTCAATGTTGCCAATAACAACACCACGTGTCAACTCGTGACCCTAGTCTCGTGATCAAGTATTGCGTCGTTGAGACGTTCGTAGGGTGTGAAGACGAACATTCTCGATCTTTCCATTACTTTGTGTTGGAGTGCGGTTGTGTTCTCAGAGTAGCAGCATTTTTTATCAGCTACCCGTGATTATTAAGCCAGATCCCCCACCACACCTAAATAATTAATGCTGTCATTGACTTCTTTAAGCAAAGGTACTTCAGTTATTAATCACCATTGTCTCTATCAACACACCACCTTTCAATACAAAATAAAATGCAGTTAAACACACACACACACACACACACACACACACACACACACACACACACACGCTCAAACACACAGATAACATGTTTACATGAAAACACACACACCACTCAGACAGTTATTTGGGTTACAAACTTATCCTATTTCACTGACACACACACACACACACACAGTGCCCTTTGTACAATAGCTGAAGCACATAGTCGTTCTGCGCTACTGAACAAGTATAGGAACCCCATTAAATCTGACTTCCTTCCTCTGAGAACATGAAAAAGCATGTTTTATTTTACAAGAGGCTTTAATTTTCAGTAGCCCACGCCATCACAGATTCTTATGAGCAGTGTGAGATTCTCATTAGCCACCGATTTCATAGAGTTTTAGTCAACTGTAAAGATTGCTGAATCTATGCATAACACTTAAACACAGACATGGCAGAGTTGTACTGAGCACGCTTAAACACAGGTATGACAGAGAAGCGGACATTCACCAATGCCAAGGACATCTTATAATAGCATGTTAGGCTTACTACCTTTGAGGACGGAAACACCAGAGGTCTTTTGCAAGAGACTTAGATTCTCAGGAGCCTATGTCTTTATAGGCTTAAATTCTTAAGATTCTTTTTGATTCATATCATGGAGAGCCCTGATTTAATAAGATTTCAGCCAAACCATAAATACGTAAAATAATCTACCTTTGTTTGGGTCTGCTGAGTGGCTGAGAGGATACTTCCGCTGGTTAGGATAGAATAGTTAGCGCAAGCTATTCTGTCTGTGCTGGGTTCGTTTCATGCTCTCGGAGCCAGTTGACACTCTCCACCGCGGAGGCTTTCACAGGAAAAGGTGAACGTGCAACCCCCAGGGTTATAGCCCCCTCCATAGGGGGTGAATTAGCACGTGGATAACCCGGGTTACATCGATTCCTGTGGAAGCAGGTGACAGGCCACTAAGCAGCCCTTTTGTCAATGTTTTTTTTTTTCTATTTTTTTTTCTTTGTTAATTTTTAATTATTCTTCTTTTTTTTCTTATTTTTTTTTTTAATTTTAATTTTTTTTCTTATTTTTTTCCTATTTTTTATGTTAGGGAAAAAAGCAAAATAAGTACATCACTGGACAAAGGGAAATAATCTGGAAAAAAAGGCTAGTTAAAAATATCAATGCTGTCACCCAGCCCCCCTACCCCACCCAGCCACCCACCTCGCACACACAAGCACACACAAACATATTAGGTCAAATTATTTCATTCTGTGTCAATGCTTCAAAAGTGGGTTATTAGGGCACTAGAACAAATTTAAAATATGGAGCGTTCACCAAAATATGGAACAAACCTTGAATATAGGTTTTTTCTCCAAATATAGAGCACTAGGTCATTCCTAAATAAATAGGTCTCGCCAAGTGAGTAGAAAAATAATTTTGTTTTCTGTTTCTTCGTCTGACAAAGTGTGGAGAAAATTTTGTTGTTTCCACTCCAAGCACATCACATCAGCACATCGTGAGTGTTATTTAACAGGCGCAGACCAACCTGTGATGCATTTGAAATTGAAAGACAAAACCCATTTTATGTTTGCAGCGACAAGAACACATGAAAAACACACCCTGGCAATAGGCTTATCCATCAGGCCTATTCAAAAGGGGTGTTTTAAAATACCCCTTTCACGTCCACAGAGGTATGGACAGATTTTGCACTATAGACCTTTCTTTCCAGGGTGCTATGTGCACACACCCTTATTGTGTAATAAAAAAAATATTCTATTACACTACCGGGCAATCTGAGTGGGAAGTAAACTTAGAAAGTTACTGTTGATGTGACTTTCTAGAATAACATGATTTTACTTGCCAACTAACTTCAAAGATACCTACAACTTTAAAGTTAGTGTCATAAGTTCTTTTAAGTGACTTAAAACAAGTTCTTACAAGAACCTAATCATAAGATCTTGTAAGTTATTGAACCAAGTCACAACTTACTTGGACAGAATTTCCAAGTTACAAGGACAACAAGAAAACTTTTTTTTCTCAGTAGTACTCTGGTGGTGGGGCTGATGGCATCAAATGAGCAGGCATGACATCTCTTTGTGAAGAGTATTTCAGAATTAATGAATGATTACCAAAACTGATCTTTACTTGCCTAACAGTCCGTAAACTTTTTTCATAGTTTCTTCTACGCCTATCTTTTTTCCTTGTTCTAAAAAAGATTGCTTTAGCTCTTCAACATTCGCGGGTTGACTACGCATCTTATTCTGTATTTCAGACTTCTGTTGCTTGTAATTTGCTAAATCATCCTGGACTCGCTTAAATTCTTCGTCATCAATTTCATTATTTTCCAAAGCCTTACTAATAATAAGTTTTATACTCGTCAGCTTAGCTGCTGCGAGCGTACTCAATGCTTCATGCTTTTGCAACTTCATATAAAATCTTTTGTTAATAGCTTCCATACCAAAGCATGCTAGACTTGTGACAAGACCAATACCTTCAACAGCAATTCCTATAACACTTCCCACCCCCGTTGCAAAAAGAGTTATACCTCCTACAGATAATCCGGCTGAAACCACCCCCATGGCCATTGATGTGTTGTGTACAGAATTGAAAACCGTATTGTAACGGCGTTTACACCTCGAGTATTTTGCTTGTTCTTCTTCCAAATACTTCAACGCTTCTGTAATATTCATTAAACGAAATGAATCTGCCTTTAATGTTTTATCACGCTCAATAGGCTCAGGTGGTATTTGTGGATACAAGTTCACCATTTTTTATTTACAAATATTTTTTTAATCAGCAATTACATTTTGCAACTCTTCAAAAGTATACAATTTACTAGCATAATAAAATGCAACAAGATCAATGTGTTCAAGGTTTATGTAAGTTAGACGAACAAAAGTTGTTTTGTCGACCACCACCTTGACAGCTGGAATACTGCTCGAAACATTAATAACATCATTATTTTTTGTAATAGCAATAAAGACCTTTGATGATTCTGATACTGTTTCATCCCATGTAAGTTTAATTCCTTGTGCAATTTGAGCCTCTTTAGCAGTAGCAACAGATTTCATGATAATTTCAAATACTATTGTCGCTTCTCTAGCCACGACTAAGCTTGCTGGCATAAACACAACAGAAGTATCTGATCTACCCTTTCTAGTTGTAAGAAGATATCTTCGTTTCTCATAATTTTCAACTTTCAGTTTTTCTCTGCTATTGTTGTCTAGGGCAAAACTTGGAACAAGGCTTACAATAAGCAGCCCAGAATTAACAACCTTCCTAAACACTAAGGCGCCTTCATCATCAGTGTATACAAAAGGACTAATAAATTCAATCTTTATGTCCCAGTCAATTGTGGGTGGTGGTGCCGGTACAGGTGAAACAACCCACTTATTTCCCACATGTATTAAGTTGTAAGGCACATTATTTACAGGTGGAGTAGGTACAGTAACATCACGAAGCTGACCAAGTTTAGGAATCTGTTTTTCACCGTCTTTTATGTCAACAATTACTTTTCTCTTGTACATGCCATAGGAATCAAGTTCAAAACCATATATTTCTCCAATTTCCCCTTCCTTCTCAAAATCCTGTACGTCTGCCAAATCTTTCAACTCTGTTACTGGACACGCAACTGGTATGATTCTAGGCTTTGGACCAAGACCACTCATTTTTTTATAAACAAAAATAAAATTATTTAATTTCTAACACAACACTAAAATCATGCATCACAACTGGTTTACCATTCTGATTAGTTACAGATATACTCAGTGACTCAAAGAAACTAGAACCTAATTTCTTAAACTGTAAATTAGGAAATCTAACAACCACAATTTCACAATAGGGTGCAGTTCCAGTTGGTAAGCATCTTAACAAAGTTGAAGGCTTTCCATTGTGTACATTTTCAGTAGTGTTCAGTTCTTTCAAATGAACATTTAGCACTGTGTGTACTGACAAATGAACAGGATATCTGCCAGTTATTCTTGGTTTTTTTGGTGATAGTAGACTACCAACTGATTGTGACCAATCTTCATCTGGATGTGTTATTGTTTTAAAAAATCCAAGTAATAATAAAAGACTAATTGATAAAGAAAACTGACCACTTTTCGGAAAATCAACTGAAACAAGTAAATTAGCTGGGTTTAAAGTTGCTTTAATTTTAAATTCATTTTGAAGCCATTCAGCTAAAGTACAAAAGTCATAATATCCGGCTCGTAAAGTATCACCCTTCTCAATACCATCAAGAGTTCCACTTACAGAATAATTTTCATCATCCGTTACATTAAACCACTTTACTGTGTAGAACATTTCATGGATAGCTACAGCCTTGCTACCATCACGATTATCAATCCCATTAGTTAACCACATTGGTTTGCTTGTGTCAATATTTGTTAAGGTTATAAACATTTTTATTATCACATAAAAAAAAAAGGATGGAATTTAAATCACCAACAATTAATACTGTAAATGCATACCAATTTAATGTGGATGCCAAGTATAATGTCGCACCAACATATGATCAGAAAATAATTCAGTTAAATCAGCTTGATATTGCTGTGTCTGAACAAGATCTATTCCAAGTCAAAGTACCCAATCCGTTTGATCATTACCTAAACCCTCCAATAACAGACGATGCTACAGCAAGAAAGTGGTCTTCAAGTCCACTACAGATGTTTCAAAACCAACTTAACTTTGCTATACTATGCTCAACTACAGGCTGTGGCGTTTCTTTTACAGACCATTTGAATCACCCAAACAAACTGATTAAGTCTGTCTATCGTTTCCACATGTATTACCAGCTTAGAAGAATACTGTCAGAACTGCATACCCCTTTACCAACTGAATCTAGTTTTAACCAGTTTAACAATCCAATGGATTTGAAAGCATTTGAACGGATCTGTAATGAATTTAACATCAGTACCAAGTATGACTTTACACAAAAACTTGATGATCACAAAGGCATGGGTACATTGTATTACGCTTTGAGTCACAGACAATACCCTCAAGATTATTACCCTGGTTACACTTCATTCTCATCAAAATCACAAGTCTGGTTAGGATCAATAGAGCAGAAGCAGACTAATGCGTGGACCACATTTATTTTAGATAAATCTGACGGGTTTACTCAAGCAGGAGTCGAACGCATCAATGAGTCTATCAGAACATATGTCTGGTGTATACTAGGAGCACAAGCTCAAACAAAGTCAAATATTTTAAATGGGAGTGGAAAGTTTGAAGCACAAAAACAGTTTCTTGCAAACATGGAAGACTCAATTAATTCAGTTGTAGATTTACCATCTAGCATACAACGCTACCAAGACGTTCTCAGATATGCTAGATCAAAAGTTGACTTTGTAGTTGGTATTGGGTTATACATGTTGCCTTCTGATCTTCAACTACAAATTGGAGTAATAACAAATTATAATAATGAAATAGTTGTTGCAGGGAGTAATCAGAAATTAGAACTTAATCAATCTGTAAACTTGAGTCCAACAACCTCTCACATACAACCAGTAACACCACCAGTAACATCAGTAACACAAATATCAACACCACCACCTGAACAGATAGTAAAACCAGTAATGTCAATAACAGCCCAAGCATCGGCACAGACACCTGAACCGGCACCAGTACAGTCAGTAACAGGCCAAGAAAACACACATGAGTCAGAGAGAACTGCATTGGTAATAGGCCTTACTGGATTAGGAATATTACTTCTTTACCTGTTTCATTAAATAACCCACTATTAACCCTCCTACTGTCACCAAAAAGACCCACACATGTTCTGCCATAAACCCTACTGCCTTTGCCGCTGTACTAATCAGCCAACTGACAACAGTGCCTATAATACCTGGCAAAGCATCTGCTGCTTTTACAGCTAATTTTTTAAGCAAGTCTGATATGTGAGACAACTGTTTTTTTACCCACGTCTGTAAATCTTTTGGGTCTGATGGAGTTGGAGGAGCTGGAGGTGCTGGACTACTACTACCTCCCGTTACAGTCAACACAACTGTACTGATAATAAACCCCAGAGCTGTAATTAAACTGGCAATTGTGATACCCTGTTCTCTGAAAAGTGTTTTAAGTCTCTCAGACAGAGTAGTGTCTTCATTAAGTATTTTCTGAATAGTTTCTCTAATCCTGTTGACCTGTGATTTTAGTTTTTGTCTTCCAATTTCAACTACTTCTAGCCGCGCTGATCTTTCTGTATACAAATCATTTAATCTTTTTTGTATTCTTTCTTTCATTTCTATGTCAAGATTTCCATTGTCTGCTGTAGCCAGTTTCTCTTTTTCTCGTTCTATGTGTTTATCAAGCTCTCCCAGTTTGGCAATATTATTAACCATCTCACCTCTTATCGTCTGCAGTGTTTTATCCAACCCAGCTAACTCCCGCTTTGTCAAAGGAGAGTCACCAATTGTTTTTAATTCGTCATTTATTTGTTCTTCTGTAAATGAGGTTTCTTGTATCACTGTGTTTGCTATTTCTGGTAGGCTTGTTACTGGTGCCATTTCAATTTGTTGCCCTGTTGGCAACTTTGTTTGCGTGTCGTGAAGCACACTAACAAGTCTTGGGGGAACAGGAGACCCTCCAATACCAAGGTATCTTGCCAACCCAGAGTTACCACCGACTTCACCTTTAATTGTACTTAAAGCCCTAAACTTAGAAGGATTATTTTTATGTGTTAGATATATTTTCCCTCTGTCTGTATTTACAAATAAGTGCCCTTTATCATATTCAAATTGATTAGGATCTATTACATCTGGGCGCGCTCCAACACTGTCATAAAATGAGTTTACTTTATCTTTTAACAGTTCATGATACAAAGGAGAAGTAGTTACCATTCCAGTCATATCTGTGATACTGGTATCTGAGGCATCCATGACATCCATTTTAAACTCTTCATGATTAAATCCTCCCGCTGCCATTGTTTTTATTAATTTAATTTTTTTGTGCATAATAAAAATGGCATCTTCCTACGGATCAAAGTTAGACCCACACAGAAAACTACGTGAGCCTCTGGGTGTTAAGGCCATTCGACAATCAATCGTCATCACGAACAATCCAAGTACCATAGACCAGAACCAAACACTTACAGTCAAGTTTCCAAACCTAGGTCCCAGTGACGTTATTGTTCCTGGCACTGCACGCCTAGCATTTAATATTGAACTATCATCAGACACAGATGTAAACAGAACACTGGTTGACAATCTTGGCAGAGCAATTGTTAGAACTATTAAAGTAAAACTTGAAGGACAGGAAGTGTTTAGTCTTGATGACTCAGATGTATTCTACTGTTACAAAGACCTTTGGCTAACAAGAGAAGAACGAGAAGACCGTATTTACCAAGGCATACAGCCAGATAATGTTGGTAAACTTCGAATCGACGCCGGAGATAAAGTAACTAATACAGCCATGGATGTTATAATGGCCGAAACATATGGATCCAGATTCTACATTCCACTTGAGTTTGAAATCCTAACAGCTCATTTGCCTTATTATCAAGGGGCACTGAATGACCGTCTGAGCTTTGAACTAACTTTCAATGACTACTCCAAAGTAATTAAATCATCTGCCACAGATGCAACATACAAGATCTCTAACATTTCCTTGGAATACGAAATTGTCACACATACTGAACTAGCCAGACTCATTCAAAATCAGTACCAGTCAAGACTTCCAATTTATTATGACAGGGTGATTAGACACAGTTTAATACCCAAAGACAAAAGCGACCCAATGTGGAACTTAAACTTAAACACACCAGCCAGGTCACTGAAAGGTATTCTTATGTTGTTTGTTGAACCGGTGAGTCCATACAAAAGAGATTCAGAAAAATTCTACAATCCTAAGATTACACATTTGTCTTGTACAATCGAAGGCCGCCCTAATCAAGTGTACGCGTCTGGAATGCTGCCTTATCAACACTACGATGAGATCACAAAGTATTTTGCGGGTGGAAGGATTAGAGATAAACCAGCAAACATTGCGTGCAAAGATCTACATCTGTATGACGTTAGGATTGGTCAATACCTGACAAACAAGTATGCACTGTGGTTAGACCTGCGTAGTACAGATGATGACTATCTTCATGGGTCAGGACGAACTGTCGAGAACGGTAGTGATGGAAAAACAATTCAGATACAAAAAAAGGTTGAAACTGCTGCAGCCATAAATATATATTTGTATCTAATTTATGACGCACAACTCAATATTGCAGAAAGCAGACTGAGTGGACACATATATTAAAATTATATTGTGTATTAAAATGAACCTAATGACCCTTGACCCACACTGTGGCTTATTTTGTGGTGCGACAGGGTGTGGTAAAACTGAATTTGTACTTGACTTATTACAAACAAGATACATACACCATTTTGAAAACATTGTAATATTTTGTCCAACAATAAAACACAACAAAGCTTATCACAACCGTTTATTCATTTGGACTGACAGTAATATCTATTTAGTCGACCCTGAGAAAAAACTGAATGATTACCTGCTATATTTTTTCAAACAATTTGAAGGACAGTCAACTTTATTTATTGTCGATGATTGCTCTGCAGAGAAAGACATTGTCAAAAAGAGAAATACTTTAGCAGAACTTGCCTTCAGTGGTAGACACGCAAACATCAGTGTTTGGATTCTCACTCAGAAATATAATGCTGTACTAAAAGATTTTCGAGAACAGTTAAAGTTTATCTGTTTGTTTTACTGTAAGGATCGTGACAGCTTCGAAGACTGTCTCAGAGAAAACGATGTCATTCCAAATAAGCAAGAACGGGATGATGTAAAAAATAAACTGAAATCAACTAAGCATCTAAAGCTCATTTTAAAGACAGATCAGCCCACAGGGTATGGGTTAGTAAATTAATTTATCTTTTTGGTTTGTCTATAAAAATGACGGACGGACAAGAGGATCAAAATTGGCCTATTGGTAAATTCATGAATATTACATCGAGTTTCAGGGATTTTATGCTTATTAGTGACTTAAAAACACAAGTTAGACGCCCTTTTTCAGAACTCCCATCACCGATGAAGATGTACATGACATATAGTTTTTATCTTGGATATTCTAATACTTTTCCACTTTATAATAATAGGACAGCAAATTTTTTAGTTTATGATGCTAAATCTGACTGGTTTAAGAATATGTGTTTAAACATATACTATCAAATAAAAAAAGAAAATAAAAATGTTAAATTTATTACTGTCAGTAAAACGATATTACACATGCAAAAGCTTGAAAATGATACCACAGAAGACATATCAATGAAGTGGCTTATTAGTTGGTGATTAATTTTGTCTATTATATAGATTTTAGTCAATAAAGTGCCATTTTCATTATATAATTTTCTATTTATTTTTTTGTCGGACAAATAAAAAAGATGGACAACCGTCAAAGATTAAGAAACGTGTTTCACACAATTGACTTACCTATATCTAATTATTTTAATGTATATGAATCGATACAAAGATCTTTTGCCGTAATACAAGAAAATCTTCTTTCTGGTAGTATAAAGATTCAGATTGTTGCGAAAATAGAATTTAGAAGGGAATCTGGACAAGTTATTATTTCATATATTTCAACGAGACAACACACAGTTAATTCGAGAAGAGAATTAGAAAGAGTGTTTAGAGAAAGATTGTTGCCTGACTTCCTTGAAGCAATTGATAGGGCAAAAATAAGTGGATCTGGTTGGCATGAAGGTTATGTACTTGAACTTCAACTAAAGCAGTCAAGATATCATCCTATTTTAGGCAAATCATGGATACCACTACCAACAGAGGTTGCAAACAAAAAGGCTGTCGTCAATATTCAAAACAATGATAATTTATGTTTTATGTGGTGTGTGCTTGCCAAACTGCATTTTGTAAAAGCAAAACCTGATCGTGTATCTAACTATACCAAATTTGTAAACGAACTCAACTTCAGTGGCATTGAGTTCCCTGTTAAAATAGAGGATATAGACTTGTTTGAAAAACTAAATCCTGGTATATCTGTAAACGTGTATATATGGGATAATGACTCTGAGAACAAGTTACAACCAATTAGAGTGTCACAAATTGCCCCAACCTACGGACAGTCAGAAGATAAGCATGTTGACATGTTACTAATAAGCTCTGGTGATAACTTTCACTACACAATTATCAGAAGTATGTCAAGACTAATTCATCATACAACAAAACATGATGGTAAACAGGAATTTTGTAAAAAATGTTTACAAAGGTTTTCTTCTATTGCAGTAGCAAATAAACATGTTTTAAATTGTAGGTCTGTTGATGACGTACAAACAGTACTTAAGTATCCAGAGCCTGGTACTAAAGTACATTTTTGTAACTATAAAAATCAGCAAAAGCTACCGTTTGTAGTGTATGCTGATTTTGAATCACTGGTTGTTCCGTATGAAGGCCCTGTTCCAGATTCATTACCAAAGACAATAAAGTTGAGTGATCAAGTAGTGTGTTCTTTCGGGTATATTTTTGTTATGTCAGACGGTCAGCATTCAGAACCTGTTATTTACAGGGGAAAAAATGCATCAGCTATGTTTTTGTCAGAAATGAGACAACTGTATAACAAGGTATTTGATTATTTGAAAAATTGTCAAAAGACTTTGGTTATGACAGAAGAAGACAAACATAATTTTGATACAGCTGAGATGTGTTGGATTTGTGAACAACCTTTAGGGGGTGATAAAGTTCGTGACCATGATCACATAACTGGGCGTTACAGAGGAGCTGCACATAATAATTGTAACTTGTTATTAAAAATAGATCCTAAGACATACAAGTTACCAATCTTTTTTCACAATCTGAAGGGATATGATTCACACATTATCATGCAGGCTGTAGACGAGTCGTACAAAAAAATTAGTTGTATTGCCCAGACAACTGAGAAATACTTGACTTTTAGGTTAGACAAATTAGCATTTTATGACTCCATGCAACATCTGTCTTTAGGGTTGGCTAGTCTAGCAGAAGGACTGACTGAGTATCCAATAACAAGTAAATATTTTGAGCTGGACTTGATTAAAAAAGGTGTTTATCCATATGAGTACATCAGTGACTGGGTTGTGTTTGAAGAAACAAGACTGCCACCAAAAGAGAAATTTTATTCTACACTAACTGGCAAAGGTATTTCTGACTCTGAATATCAACACGCACTTGATGCATGGGGGAAGTTAGGATGTCAGACAATTGGTGATTACCATGACCAGTACTTGAAAGCTGACGTTTGTTTGCTAGCAGACGTATTTGAAAGTTACCGTGAGAAGGGTTTGTTACACTACAAACTTGACCCAGCCTGCTACATCACTAGTCCTGGCATGACATGGGATGCATTTTTGAAATCCAGTAAGATATTTATAGACCTGTTGTCTGATCGTACGATGGGTGAAATGGTGGAACGTGGATTGAGGGGGGGCATTAGTTTAGCAGCAAATAATTATGCCAAGGCAAATAATAAATATCTTGATGACTTTGACCCCTCAAAGCCAAGGTCATTTATTACGTATGTGGACGCTAACAATTTGTACGGATTCGCGATGTGTGAATTATTACCATTAAAAAACTTTTGTTTGTATGATTTGTCACAGTTTGGCATAAAAAAATTAACAAAATATATTATGGATCGAGGTCAAAATGATGAAAAGGGTTGGATCTTTGAAGTAGACCTGGAGTACCCACACCGCCTACATGATTACCATAATGATTATCCATTAGCAGTTGAGAAACTGAGTTTAACGGGGAAAAAAGAAGACACCAAACTTGTACCAAATCTGAATGACAAATTCAATTACGTTTGTCACTATCGATTGTTACAGTTTTACATCAGACACGGGTTAGTACTAAAGAAAGTTCACAGAGGAATTCAATTTGATCAGAGTGCTTTCATGAAAGATTACATAATGAAGAACACCACATTGCGTGCCAGAGACGGCAACACTGCATTTGACAAAGACTTCTTTAAGCTTATGAACAATGCCTGTTTTGGTAAGACGATGGAAAATCCTCATCACAGAAAAGATGTGAGACTGGTCACAACTGAATCAGGTGCAATTAAACTTACAGGTAAGCCTCAGTACACAGGGTATAAAGAATTTCATTCATCATTGTATGCCCCCGTCCGTCCTATGTAGGACGCAGCTGCCGAACAGCAAAGGTGCTACCTCTATCCAGGACGGACGGGCATCACTGGTCCTCATCCATCTCCTTAATCTCTCACGTGCTGGCTCCAAGCGCCACACCCTGGCAAACCACCTCAGCTGGTGGGCTAAACCACGTGAGGGGGTGGTGTTCACATTGCACCACTAGGCGGATGAGCTGTTTCTGACAGCCAACGGCTAGAGGACGGAGGAGATCAGGTTGGATCCAACGGCCAAATGTGGGGGAGTAAACCTTTCAAATCAGGAGTGGAGCCCCGAAGGCAGACAGCTGCCTGTATTCACGCACTGTTCTGGCAGCTCCTGCAGCCAAACTGGTGCCAAACGTACTGCTTTGCATTCCTTTGGATACATCAGCGAGGCCGAGAGGGGGATCTTGACGACTGGGCACCCCAGGATCTCCATAAACTTCGCCCAGGCTTGCGCCCTGGAGAGGTCACTCCAGTGACTGACCCAGCAAGCGCATATACCCATTGTCTTCCGAGACAGGATTGTATGCAGTGTCACTCAAAAAAAAGATTGTTAAACTGGATAAGCCAGTATTCATTGGTATGGCAATTCTTGAGTTATCAAAATTATTAATGCTTGAATTTTATTATGATTACTTTAAACCGAAGTATCCTGAGTGTCGATTGTTATACACTGACACTGACTCTATGATCATAGACGTATGTACTGAAGACTTTTATGAAGACATGAAAACAGAGTTACACATGTATGACACGTCTGATTATCCTAAAGATCACCCATTGTTTAGCACACAAAACAAAAAAGTGCCTGGAAAGTTTAAGGATGAACTAAATGGTGTGCCAATAGTTGAGTATGTTGGTCTGAGATCAAAAATGTATTCTATACTGCATCAGAAGGGTAGTCAGTCAAAAGCCAAAGGTATCAAGAAAACAGCAATAAAAAATAAAGACATACGTCATGAACATTACAAGCAAGTGTTAGATGGTGCATTAATGCCTGATTATCCAAACAAGTCACTGAGATCAAACAAACATAATCTTGAAATGATCCAAACACATAAGAAGTCTCTGGCAGTTGGAGACACAAAACGAGTGTTTCATAGTAAGGAAAAAGCTTATGCACCTGGTCATTACAGACTCAAGTTATCTGAAGAAATAGCTGACGAACTGGTTGATGAATTAATTGATGAGTTAGTTACTGAAATGAGTAACGGTATCTGTGGGAATAATCTGTAATTCTTCTCTGACAAATGCCCTCTTTGGTGCAGGCTCATACAGATAATATATTGTTGCATTAGCTGAAGGAACTATTTTTTTTATATTATGAACAGATGTAGACCAAATTGGATCAGTTGCCCTACGTCTAACGTCATTTTCAGCTTCACCTGGTTGATACAAATATCTCACCTGTTTTGTAAACAAGCTAGTGTCTGGAGGTGTTGTTGTTGTTTTTATTTCTGACGGTATTGTTTTCAATTTAATAGAATCAACAGGTTTAGGGTGACCCTCATTATTCATTGCTTTTATTACAGACGGTAATCTTTTAACCCACTCAGTGTTACGTGCGTCATGCATGAGTTCCTTAGAATACTGATAGCTAAAAAGTCTCTCCGATAATTGCTTGTTAAAGTTTTCTACAATTGCCTGTGATCTATGCAAGCCTGGAATACCACGTCTAACCAGTACGCCATGCTTTGCAAATAATTGATTAACAGCGCCTTTAAATTCACTCCCATCATCAACCTGCACAAGCCTAGGGTATTTTAAAGGACCTCGACTATATATTTTTGATAATGCAGTGGCCACTGTTACAGCTTTTTTGTCAGTTATGGGTTCTGCATCCTTATACCTTGAAGCTATGTCAACAACAGTTAATGCATACTTGTATCGTTTCTTTTTTATTGTGTCATGCGGAAGAAACAGGAGGTCCATTTGGTGTGTGTCATTAGGGATAGTGTTTTCAAAATGAGGCCTTGTTATTTTTCTTGGAGCAGGAAGATATATTTGCCAAATTGCCTGTTTTTTGAGCCACTGTTTTATTTGGTTGACATCTCCACCCACAGCAGCATGTAATTTTTCTACTGCAGTATTCCCTTTCCAGTAGCCAATTGGGGAGTAATATATTTTTGATAGTTTAGCGTCTGCCATTTTTTTTAGCAATATAAACTCCTGTAAAATATACTAATGTCATTCCTACTAAAACAAATATTATTTCTCCATTTCTTTGTTCTGGGCTTGGTTGGTAGTAGTCACTAAGTTTTGGTTGTGGAATAGACATGTCTTCACCAGTAACAAGATAGTATTCTTTGATCGCGTCATCAACATTTGAAAATGTATGCTGTGCATGACCCTCAAGTTTTAGTTTTTCATTAATAAAATCAAGTTTCTCAATTCTTTGCTTCTCATAATCTTGTTGAGCTTGAGCTAGTTTTTCAGATGCCTCCTGTGTCGCTTCATTTCTTCTGCTGATTCTTCTTTACTAACTTTTGAAAAGAAATAGTTTGATCCACTAAAAGCTAATGCGTTAATAACTGCACCGCCAATCATAACAGCTATAGTTGCCATATTTTTATTTACATAGAAATATTTTCTGGAATAATTCCTTGCTTGACTAGAAAATCTTTTGTTGCAATCGATGCTGTTATAACAACTACTAGTTTAGCACTGTCTTCGAAGTCTAATTTACTAAGGTCTGCTGATTTCATTTTGAGAAGACTTTTTCCCAGCATAGAATAAGCTACTGCTAGTCCACTTATTACAGCAGAGTGATAGACAAGGTTCATTAAGTTCTTTGTGTCGCTCATTTTCTTATGCTACAAAAATTAAAATAATAAATTTATTTACTGCATGTAAAATGGGTCCAAAGGTTTTGGAACTGCTGGTAATGTGGAGACTTCTTCTTTTGTTTTTGGAGTGTTTGATTTTTTGGACACTGTTTGAGTGTTTGGTTTGTATTTTTTATATAATTGGTAACCTACGTAACCAAATCCGACAACAAATCCAGCAACTATATATTTTGTAGTTTCAGGTTTAGTTGTTTGTCTCTCACTTTGTGGGGGGTGTGACGGTAGTGACACTGGTGCTGTTGATGGTGTGTCAGTCTTTTCTGTTAATGCTTGAAGCTGTAATTTCTTTTGTCTGTTATATTCAGCTAATCTTTTTCCAGCCTCTATTCTACCTGGGCTTTTAGTCTTAGTCACTGTTTGAACCTGTGTCAAGACATGGCTCTGTTGTGGAGTCGTCTCGTCCATTTTCTTCTAATTTAAAATTTATTTTAGAAAAATCAATATGACTACTAGTAACAAGTAAGGTTACAGCAGGCGCAAGGTAATTCCCAAACTTGTAAAACATAAGGCATGCTAATTTACCTATTGAACTTGAAACTATGGGGTTGCTTTCTAGATCATGTGAAAGGCTGTCACTATCAACAGGTAGGAAGTGACTTACAGCTTTTGTATATAGACAGACAAGAGACCGGCTTAAATCACGTGTCATTAGTGAAGCAATGTGATTTTCATATTTAGAATGTAGTTTAATTAGCTCATCAGCAGTAAGAGATTCTATGTCTTCTGTCATGTATTGTTTACCGAGAAAAGCTTTTGATTTGCCTGACACAACTACAGAGATAAGCCTTTGTTTTTTAGAGTCTAAGTCTTTGTTCTCTACAGCACAGATATCGCTTAGAAGAAGTAATTCGTCTTGGTTCATTTTAAAACGTAATATAATAATTTTGTTTAAAGAAGTCAATGACAGCATTAATAATTTAGGTTAGGTGGGGGGTCTGGCTTATGATAATCGCGGGTTGGTAGCTGATCAAAAATCGTTGCTTTGAATGATTTCTGGAGTGGAACTAAAATGGCTAGTTAATAAAGTTATTGGGTGTATTGGGTGGCGATGGGTTTGTCTAAATCGCTAGTTGATTACAATAATTAGTTGATCGATGTGGCATTTATCGATTTGATTGGTTTTCAAATCTTATATTCTCATTCTAGAATTAATTATTCTGAAAATGAGAATATGAGAGCCCCAGCCTACCCCTCCCCCAAACGTAGCTTGAATGATTTCTGGAGTGGAACTAAAATGGATAGGTAATAAAGGTATTGGTGGTAATTGGTCGAGTGGGTTTGTCTAAATACGGAGAGGATCAAATAAATGTATTGATTATTGATTAGGTGGGTTTCAACTGTCTACTTATCTATCTCTCACTACCCCCTCACGTGGTTTAGCCCACCAGCTGATGTGGTTTGCCGGGGTGTGGCGCTTGGAGCCAGCACGTGAGAGATTAAGGAGATGGATGAGGACCAGTGATGCCCGTCCGTCATATGTAGGACGCAGCTGCCGAACAGCAAAGGTACTACCTCTATCCAGAGCTCTCTCTTGTATCAGTTTGTTATAAGCAAAGTCAACAACGCTGGCCGGGCTTGAACATTAAAAAAATTATAACCGAAGTTTGTTGCATCCGACCTCGCTATATGCGGTTTAATTTTACAAAGTCAAATAAAACGTTTGGCCGGAACCTCCCCAAAAGCGTTGTTATATCTGAATTTTGTTATATCGGATTTTTTTTTATGAGCGGAGTGTACTATGTTTGGGATATCCTATATAAGGCTGTTACTATAAGTGTGGAACCCGTCGGCTGAACATCTAGTATCATGTAACTTTAGTCGACGCGTAATGTTCGATCACCCTAGCTTGAAGCTGCCGAACTGATGCAAAAAAACAACAATTACGCTGACTTCAAAGAAAAAAATCAGGTCGGCATGATGAGAAGGTTGCGTAGAAATCCCCGACACTACGTCATTGTCTTACGCAAGGTGATGTCATCAGAAATATGCAACATGGCGACAAATGCGGACATTCTATGCTGCTTGATTCAACCCGAAAAAAAGATCAAAGACGAAGAGAAACGACGTGTTAAAGGTTCATGAACTGTAGCGGTTCGTCTGTCTGATAATTATGAGACCGCTGTTGAGCAGGATTTTTTGTTTGCAATACTACATCTGTGCAGGTGCAGAAAAGAGACAAAACCGTATCCTTTTTTATGTCATCTCATGCGGCCGTTTGCTCCCCCTCCCCCCTCTCCCCCCCCCCCAACCACACACACACACACACACACACGCTCTAAACATGCACACACCACATAAAATCCTGACATGTATAACGCACGTATTTTTTCAACCTTGCATGCTTACAACATTTGGGGGAGGAGAACCATGTATGAAACACTTAAGCAAAAACGTCTCCCGCGACAATATGAAAAAAAGGTAGAATCAATCCGAAACCAGGGTTTGATAGAGATTATATTGATGCAGCTTAGGACAAAGCCAAAATTTCAAAACTCAAATGGATGCAGAAGCAATTCCTGTTTGAAAAAAAGTGACACTTTGTTTCATATTAGGCACCATTTGCCTAATATGAAACACTAGGTCTCCTATTATGAAACAGTGTGATTATGTCCTTTTTTACACGTTTAATTTACATTTTGGTGGAAAATTAAGGCATGAGAGATGGTTAGCAGACATAATAGACATATTAAAAGTGAGTTAAATATAATAAGTCATCCGCCACTTGTCCACTATTGGCTCTATCCATCCATCATCCTGTGTATATCCAATTGTGACAGATGTTATCATTTTGATTTTCTGAGAGACCATCAGAGCCACACACTTCTAATTTGATACAGTGATCATATTTGACAATAGCTTTGATTGTCACTTGCGCTGACCTCCATGAAAGGCCAAGGTTACAAAGGTCAATAAACGGGCGATTTTGAAAGAAAATAGTTATAATCTTATTTTAAAACCTGCCAAAGAGAAAACTGATGATGCAAATTTGGTTTGCAGCTCTACTAAGTTAACCTCTCGTTAGGGTCAAAGGTCACGAGAAGTAGGAAGGCTTTTATTTGATGTTGTTGTTATTACAGGTAGTTCGTATGTAAACTTTGCAATAAGACCCCAGTGGAGATGTTTTGCTAGGCGTTAACCTGTCTATGTATATTAGTTTGATTGGCTCCTTCCAAAGGTCAAAGATCAGTCATGTCAGCAAGTGTGTTGAAAATGTTCTCTGTATGGGGGAATAAAAGGTACTGTATTTAGTTTTTCCACCACAGAAGTAAAACTTGATACAAGCTAGCATTATCGACACAGGTTTATGTATATTCAGAAGCAAATTCAGGGGGAGAGGTATGTTCCAAGGTGCACGGCTCCCAGGATATGTTTTAATGTGTAATTTTCCATTTTGAGGAGTTTGCCCCCGCCCCCCCCCCCCGCAACCCCCCACCCCACCCCCACAAACACACACACACACACACACACACACACACACTACACACACACACACACACACACACACACACACACACACACACAAACACACAAACACACCCTCCAGCGTCTCTTCTTAGAAATTGTAAACGACCCGTCGTGTGATTTTTCGCCCATTGGTGAAAAGGTCTCCAGACCTCTCTCCCCCTTCCCGCGACCTCCCACCCGCACTAACACCAGCACCACCCGCCCCTCGTTTGATAGGTCCTCACCCTCTTCACATTCTCAGCAACTGTGACTCCGCCGACAGGAAGAGTCCCAACAAAAAGGTCTACGAAATCTCCCGCACGTTCTTTTTTTGTTGTTGTAATAAACTGCCCTATATTTTAAAGAGGGGTCATTCGCAATAGTATTCGTGGCATAAATGCATACTTAGGTACTTTCAAACTTTTGCTCCCAAACCTAATTTTTAAAAACTGTGTGTGCGAAAAATGATTATTCTTTACAAAAACATCGACCTGGGATGAACTTGAACTTTTCTACAGTTGAAATATATACGTAAAGTTGTTCTTGTAAACTACAGTTGTATCGAGTTTAAAGTCTATGAATGTTTTAGTCCCTAAGAAATTGCCTTATACAAAACGCACTCATACACACACGACGGCTGAAGAGCGATGCAGGGACGATTGGTGACTACATTTAAACTGTTTCACATTTGCTGCCACACCTAAGCCAACAAGGTTTGCTCTTGGAACAACGTTTTAGCCCCTCCCTTCCCGGCAGACAGTAATGGGCCATTTTGTCTGTCTGAAAGCATTGCCGACAACTGTACGCGTCATCTTGAAGTGATGTTGCGACATAAACCTGGTTTTTGACATATATGTTTTATTCTCTTCACTACCACTAGACGCAAATATTGCTCTGAAATCTTTCCTAATTAAGTTCCAAGAAACCCCAAACGTCAAATAAATATTATGTCGGTTGTGTCAGCAAGAGCAAACTTCGCCATCAGCCCCGCGATCGCGCGAGGCTCATGAGGATCTATGTGTCTTGCAAATGGATCCTATTGAGAGTTTATCGGCTGTGACGGGGTTAAGTGCAAATATCATGAAACAAAAGTTGGACAAAATCGGGCCTGTGGTTTCAGAGATGTTGCCTGCACAAAGGCTCACACAAATATGGCCTCTGCGACCTTCACCTTACAGGTCGTGAATTCATTCTGTTCAAAACATCACATATGATGGTAAGGCATTTTTTTCCCAAAAATTCAGAGTAAATCAGTACAGCGGTTTCAGCGGTATTCTCTACTCAATAATCTGCAAGAAAGATATGGCAACTATTATCTTGACCTTGAGGTAGAGGCGCAGTTAAGATTGATGGCGATTTGTTATACTATAATCTAAAATTTTTATTGTATTGTCCCAATGGTTATTGAGATATTGCCTAGCACACAATTCTGCACACAAAACTATGGCCTTTGTGACCTTGGCCATTACGGCAGAGAAAAGATTCTGGTATACAACACTCTTTGTCGTCACAAAATATCACAATTTGCCATTCGGATCACATCGTTTCGGTTTTTACAGTAACATTGCTTGAAAAAGGGCATACATAATAAATGTAGCCGTTGTGACCTTGGCCTTTACCAAAGTGACATGTTCCTGGTGTGGTATACTCTGTACTGAGAAAATAGTATCAACATCTGAAATTTGGAACAAACTGGCTGGATGGTTTCCGATATATACGCTAGACAAACACTGCTCCTTGTCGTGCTTTGTGGTGAAAGAAAGGGGAAAAATAGAATAATGGTTAAAGTAAGTGACTTCTAAATCCTTGACATGTATACTGACTAACACATATTGGTCATATTCAGCACAGTTACAAATCCTGGACATGCATTTTGACTGGGGAAAAAAGGCAGTCAGTGAAGCCAAGTTGCTGGTAGAGATATCAATAATCTCAGCACTTTAAGCCTTGGCAGAGCTACAGGCGAATGTTACTGGCTGTGGAAGGCCACAAAACACCGGTCATGGACACCCAGGTGGCACTTGGAGCACCGTCTCATCGTCTTCTTCCCACATGAGGCACAGCGCAGCTGGGTCGCCCACGGCTGAACCATGTGGTCCTTTCCATCAAACCTCACAGCAGGGGAAACCCGCTTGTCCAGGGTGGGAGTCCTGCCGCAGGGTCGTCCAGCTCCCTTGGTCTTGGGGGTTTTGGCCAAATAAGTACGGACTATGGCCCGACGGATGCCCAAGAGGTCCAGTGGTGCTTCATTGCCTGTAGGCGTCGCCCTGTACAGGTGCCAGGCCTGTTGCACGCAGAGGTCGAGGCAGTATGCGAACAGGGCCCACCACCACTTCTTTGACCTGATGCTGGTTCTGTACTTGTCGACATTTTGATCCATTCGATCAACTCCGCCCATAGTGCTGTTGTAGTGCTTGATCACAAAGGGCTGGACTATCTCGATCCTCTTCCTCTCAGCTCTTGACCAGCGTTTGGCTGTTTGAACAGGCTCCACGCCAACCATGTTGGACACAGTATTCAAAACACTGTTGTCGTTCCATCTGACCACGACAAGACCATTTCTGGTATCCTGCATATAGTCATATGTCCCCCTTTTCGTCTTCCCCATCTCATTCAACATTTTGATCCATTCGATCAACTCCGCCCATAGTGCTGTTGTAGTGCTTGATCACAAAGGGCTGGACTATCTCGATCCTCTTCCTCTCAGCTCTTGACCAGCGTTTGGCTGTTTGAACAGGCTCCACGCCAACCATGTTGGACACAGTATTCACAACACTGTTGTCGTCCCATCTGACCACGACAAGACCATTTCTGGTATCCTGCATATAGTCATATGTCCCCCTTTTTGTCTTCCCCATCTCATTCACTGGCATCTGAGGGCAGTCTTCTGTGCGATTTGCTGTTGGCTGTCTCAAAAGTCCCGTCTTCCTCTAACATGCTGATCACATCGTGGACAGTGTAAGTCCTGAAAAATATCAATAACAACAAATTCTTCATGTGAAAAAACCCCTACCCTCTCAGTCCTAGCGTCCCATTTTTGGGACGCCACTTCAGCACCTTCTAATATAAATATTTCGAACTTCTATTAAAAACTGAGAGACACATTTTCAGATTAGATGTAGAGGACCATTTTATCTTCAGTGACCTCATCAAAAAGTTGATCACAGGAAAAAATTTTCACTCACCTTATACTTGATGCCATGCTGAACCTCAAAAGCAGTCAACCTGTGATTACAAATGGCTGCTGTACGTGGTAATAAAGGGAGATGATCCTCATTTCAGGTTGAATGGAATGCGGTAGTGTCCCTTTATCTATTGTAGCATGCATTGATGACAGTAGTCTTCATGTTTAGGTCTGAAGGGGTTGAAATTGTAGCGTCCCAAAAATGGGACGCCAGGCTTATATGGGATAAGCAAACAATGTTAAATAGTATGAAACTAAGGAAAAGGAAAATGGCATGCATCAGTAGCAAACCAATAACTAATCAAATGAACTATTTCAAAGCTGTACAAATAAAACCACTAAATTTCTACTCAAGGACTAAATACTAAACCACACACATTAGGAGGCCAATAAACTCAATATAGTCTTACAGAAGCGAGCCACTATGATTTGGAATCATAGAGGTACGCTACCGTAAATATGGTCACAAACAAGTACATACCTAATGACGGTACTAGCGGTAGCATGACAGATGCGCTCCAATAGGCATAGAGATCCTAGAGGTGGGCACCTGCATGCAACGAATATAGTGTCACGTTCCCGTAGGATTCAGAATCCTAGGGGCGCGCAACTGCGTTTAGCAGAATCGAGTTACTCCCGATTCTAAACCACCAAATCATAACCGATGAATTATCATTAATACAACTAGTAACTATTACCCGTGTTATCAGTCACGTTCCCGTAGGATCGAGGATCCTAGGGGTTCGCGGCTGAGTACGGTGTGATTATGGTTGCAGAAGCGTTCCCGTATGAACGGGGATCACAGGGGCGCGCACCTGCATCTTTGGTAAAACATGTTCACACGCTGATGCATGACCAACACAAACATAGGAATAAACAAAATCAATGAGTAACTACGTAATCGCACGGGTAAATGGCAAGTAACAAATGCATGGCAATGCATAAACAAACATGGCGGATAGCAGTGACGTCAATGAGTAGCACAGGTAGGGAGTACTAGCGAAGAGATAGACAAAGGAGAGAGAAGACAGAGCATAGAGTCAAAATAGCAAGGGATCACAACATAAGAATGGATACAAAAGTAACTAACTTGAATTTAACAAAGCGATGCTGATACCTAAAGATTGTCAACCTCGAATAACTATATTCTCCTTAAATCGGAATTGGATTCAAGTTCAGACGCAAGTAATACCGGCGCTACAAACTGCGGTGATCCCCACAATCAGACTGTAATGACTTAAAATTCAAACCTAAACGCACTCGATCATGGTATTATTTCTAACGAAAGGTTCTTCAAAGACTAGACAACCTACACAAACTCTCGATCGTTCCCACAAGACAGTAATAATAATCGAGCCAAAGCTGCATTCTCCACCTTCAGTCGAGCACTGACGTTACAAATGTGAACAAAAGAGAAACCACCCCAAAGTTACAATGTGGATTGCAACATATTATAAAAAGCGGAAACACTCGTGACATTATCCAAAACTGGCTTCCTAAAATGCGAGGTTTGACAACAATGAAGAATCAAACATCAAGAAAATCATCACTAGCAAAAACACACAATGAATATGTACACAAAATAATCACTACTTACAGGGCATTCGACCCGCAGTCCAGTTTCCAGAAACGATCAAATACTCGACGTTAAGCCGGCACGGTACTAACTACACGCACTGATACTGAATGGTACGCAAATAGTCGTCTGCTACAAGCAAATAGTCGTCTGCTACAAGCCGGCCGGATGCTCGGCTTTAAATAGGCATAGCGCGGGCTGCGGAGAGAGCCACTCTCTCGCGGAGCCGAAACGATTCGGCCAGACAAAGAAAAGAGCGAAAACTGTGCTAGTTCCAACCTGAATAAACTTTGATAACTAGCGAACTATACATTCAATACTAATAAATCTTAGCATTTCCGAAAGAGAATTTAAAGGGCTTTTCAGTGAACTAAATTAGGAAAAGCTTAACGCTAAACTGAATTTAATATGAATTTTTAATGACTGTCACGCAAGCCAAGTGAAACGTGAAAAAGCATGAAAAACGTAAATCTAACTAAGACAGGTTACCGATCGTACAAAACCAAATAGATATTCTAAAAGCAGGAACTGTGCGGAATCTAATGACTATCGAAACAGCTTTCTACGTTTACTAGAACGGAAGCTATGAGGCTTCCAAAATACACAAAAAACACAAGTTACGAAACCATTACTACAACAGAAGACTCGCCGCGCCACGCAAGTGGTGCCGTCACGGCTAGCGGCTGAACGGGGGAACCTCAGATGTGGACTAAAAATAACTACATGGGGACAGAGGCTTATGGCGCTCTGCTACATCCCCAACAGCTCTAACACTACAGCGTCCTCGCTGTAGGTTAAACAAATCAATATAAAACATTTCTTCAAAATCAATACTGCGTGCACGTAACAAACAAAAACAAAGTCCATATCACTAATGTAGTTAATCTAGACCAACATCCTTGTCCACACATTTACTGTTGCAGACTAGATACTCCGAGCCATTTCTTCAAACTCAGCTTGCATAGCAAAATACTTGTTGCAGGTTACAGCCTTAGGACTAACCGCGGAATTCATAACCTGAACAAAGTGAGCTAAGTAGAAAAATGAAAGTCAGTCACTAAGCCAAGTCACTGTAAATAGTGAAAGGAATTGAAACACACATCCTCAATACAACAGTCCATTTAAAATTAACGGTCCTTCCATTTCCTTCAAAAATATTACGATACTAAAACGCATTGCACAGAATAAAACAAAAATCAATAAACAATAAAAAAAAAAATCAATGTCTCTGGACTCAAATAGAGCACAAAACTATCATAATATAATATACTACTGTTCAAGCCACCGTGGGTCATTGTTTCAATCACTGGTCACTGAAACGGACTGCAGACGAAGTAGTCCCGCAAGTAGTAACTGTCCTAAGGACAGAAAATGTTTAAATGAACACAAAGTTAGTTAGTGTGCAGGCTTTGCCTTCTGCGCCAGCCGCTCGGAGTGGCGCACAGCCACGGTCTTGTTTTCTCGACAACCCTGGTGGGTCTGGAACCTGATGCAAGACCCTTAGGTGGTACAGGAGGGTTGGCACATCTCATGGTTGGCTCTGCCTGTCCGTAGTCCGGATGCACACGTTTCAGTTGGTCGAGGTTTCGGGTGCTCTCTCGACCACCATCACGCGGTCGGATGCAGTAGACGTCGGTGTTTGGATATGGCTGACGCGTCACCACATACACGTCTGGTCGGTAGGGATGCTGGATTTTGGTGCGGCCCGACCCGTGGTATTTGATAAGCACCAAGTCGCCCGCCTGGAGACCAGGAGGTTTGGCGGCTTGGTCTACAGGCTTGTTTCGTTTGGCAGCAGCCCGGTCCATATTCTCTCGTGCTCGATGATTGGTGGGATGGACGGTCTTTCGGAGATGTTTTTTTCCCACTCGATGGGGCCCTTAACCATCAGAGCAGGAGTCCCTAGCAGCCGATCAACGTTCAGGTGTGGCTCTCGGCCAAACATAAGCCGGTACGGGGAGAACGTGGTGATGGAGTGGGGCGTACAGTTGTAAGCAAGGACCAATTCTGACAGGTGTTTTGGCCAGTGTCGTTGTTGGTCCCTGTTGAGGCTGCGTAGGAGGTTGATCAAGGTGCGGTTGAATCTCTCGCACTGCCCATTTCCTTGGGGATGATAAGGGGTAGTGCGGCTCTTCTTGATGTTGTACTCGCTGAACATAGCCTGGATAATCTCTGCCTGAAAGCTGCCTCCTCGGTCGCTGTGGAGTTGTTCCGGTGGCCCATACTTGTTGAACCACTCACTGATGAGCTTCTTGGCGGCGGTTAACGCTGTCCCGTTGCGGGTAGGGATGGCTTGGGCGAATTTGGTAAAGACGTCTGTCATTACCAAGACATGCTCGGTACCATCAGAAGCCATCTCAAGTGAAATAAAGTCCACGGCCAGAATCTCGTTGGGACGACTGGCTGTTAGACGACCTTGTGCAGAACTGTGTTGGGTGGAGGGCCGAGCAAGAATGCATGGTTGGCACGTGGTAAGGTGCTCTTTCACTTCCGCATGCATTCCCGGCCAGTACACTCGGGACTGTAGCAGCTGCATGGTGCGGTCGTGCCCTTGATGGCCCATCTCGTCATGAACTGCCTGAATGGCTTTCAGGCGAAGGGGAAATGGCAAGACCAGTTGGCCGAGCTGTCCGGTGTCTAGGTTGCGACACTGGCGGTGAAGCACACCTCGCCCATCGATGTAGAGCCGGTCGAACTGGCGGACGAGCGCTTTCAGAGCAGGCTGGTCTGGAGGCACAAGCGGCTTCTGTGGAAACACTGTGAGTACTGGCCCGATGATATGGTCGGCCAGCTGCATCTGCCGTAATTGGTCAGGTTCCGCTGCTGAAGTGTCGGACTTATCTTCTCCTGGTCGTTAGATAGGCAGGACAGGGGCGACTTCCATGGCGGGGTTTGCTGCTAGGCGTTCGCAGCGCTGCTCTGCCGCCTTGGCATAAAGGGCAGGTGGAATCGCGACGCCTCTGCATCCCGGTCCATGGACTGTGGACAGTGTAGTAGCAGTCACGACGACTTCGCTGCAGCATGCTGCAATGTTTCCATCACCTGAAGCAGTGTCTCTGGGGGGTCTTGAGAGAGGATCGGCTGGATTGCGTCTGCCTGGCTCGTACTTGACGTCGAAGCTGAAGGGTGAGAGCTGGGCTGCCCAACGTTATTCGATAGCTAGCCCCCAGTTTTGCCGTCCGATGGTGGATTAGGGCACTGTTGTCCGTGATGAGAGTGACGTGTGACCCGATCAGGTAGTGCCGAAACTTGTCAGCTATGGCCCATTTCATGGCGAGGAATTCCAGCTTGAAACTGCACTGGTGTGACTGGTAGTATCGGTGTTCTGGTGGGCGAAGGCGACGACTGGCGTAGGCAATGGGTTTGGTGCGGCCGTCTTCCTGCTTCTGTGACAGAATCGCACCAAGTCCATTCTGACTAGCGTCGGTCTGCACGAGGAACGGCTTGGAGAAATCGGCATACGCCAGCGTAGGTGCAGTTGTCAGCGCCTCCTTCAGCTTCTGGAACGCGGCGTCATGTTCCGGACCCCAACAAGCGGTGATGTTGAATGACTTCTTCCTGGAGTTCGCACTTGACTGCGCCACGAGGTCACGAAGAGGCCCTGCGATCTGGGCGAACCCACTGACGAAGCGCCTGTAGTAGGAGGCAAACCCCAGGAAGCGACGAAGTTCTGTTGTGGTAGTTGGAACCGGCCAGTTCTTGACCTCCGCAATCTTATCGTCCTCGCATTGGATACCATCAGCCGAGATGGTGTGGCCCAGATAGCTGACCTCGCGCGGCAAGAACTGACACTTCTCACGGCGCAACTTCAGCCCGGTGTCAGCTAACCTCTTCATCAGCTTGTGCAGATGGCCCAGATGCTCTTCAAACGTGCGCGAGTATACCAGGAGGTCATCCAGGTACACCAACACATGTTCAAAAAGGAAATCTGACATGACCATCTGCATGAGCCGCTGAAAGGTTGCTGGAGCTGAAGTCAACCCGAATGGCATACGCGTGTACTCATAGAGGCCAAACGGGCTGCAGAAGGCAGTCTTAGGCTGGTCATCCGGGTCCATCGCTATCTGGTGATACCCACATGCGAGGTCGAGTGTAGAGAAGTACTTGGCACCAGCGAGAGCGTCGAACGACTCCTGGATCCTGGGCAGGGGGTATGCGTCACCAACAGTCTTTGCGTTCAACCTCCTGTAGTCGACACAGAGGCGAAGACTGCCGTCCTTCTTTCGGATCAGGACCACAGGCGAAGCGTATGGGCTGTGGCTCTCGGTGATGACACCTGTCTCCTTGAGGCCCTGCAGATGTTGACGAAACTCCTGCAGCAAGTCAGGACGGATGCTCCGGTATGGTTGGCTGACTGGCACCTCGTCGACTGTGGGAATTTTGTGGCGGACGACATCTGTGTACCCCAGGTCTCCATCTCCTGCCGAGAAGACGTGACAGAACTCTCGAAGTAGGGACTGTAGCTGGATACGCTCACTTTCGGTACCTGCTAAGTCAGGAAACTTGAAATCGTCGACTGGATGTGGGGGAGATGGTTCCTGATGGTCTTCTTTGCTGCTGACAGAGATATAGTTGCAGGAGATGGTGATCTGTCGTGTTTCCTCACTCACCACCGAATCGACGACTTCCAGCACGGCCACTGCAGTCCGCGGGCTAAGGATGATCAGCTTATCGGTGAGGTTCGCTACCCGCACGACATGCCTTCTGTCCTCCCCCTTCATGAGGGTGGGGACAAGCAACAGGCCGTGGGGCAGAGCTGCAGCCAGACGTGACGCTAACAGCAGGCTGCCATCAGCGTAGCGAGGACCTGTTACGTTGATGCTGGAGAGAGTGTGTGGCTCGACCTCGATCCTGCCCGTCGTTCTGGCGATTTCCATTTCTGGGCTGCGCTTGTCCTTTGCTGCCTTGATGATGGGCGTCAGCTGATCTGGTGATGTCTTGCAACGTCCAAGAATGTTCATACCTATCAGTGCCGGAGACTCACGCTTGCTGGGAATGGAATCCTTCAGTACGAGTACGGGAACATTGTCTATCCTATTTTAAAAAAACGGTCACATTTACTACTACAAGTCCACCTATGGACCTCTATGGGCAATCCATTTGCCGCTGTCAGCGTAATAAAGTTCGCCGGCATGATGGTGGCGTCGAGATGTTGTCGGACCCAAGCTTCGGTGACGGTGGTGACCTCGCTGCCCGTGTCGATCAAAGCGTCCAACTGTTCATTATTAAACTTGACACGGCAGACAGGGCGCTGGCCCACTAATCCAGGATAGCTTGTGCCCCCCGTTGCCTGACCACAGACAACGGGGGTCTCTAGTTTTCCTGTCGTGGCTGTGGTGGCTGCATCGAAGGCTGCTGCACTGATGGCTGGTAGGAGCCTGCTGAAAATATGCAGGCTGTGGGTGAAACTGGTGAGGTGCCTGGTACTGGGGTGGCATGTGAGAATATGGGTACGCAGGAACAGTCTGGAAGAATGGCTGTGGTACCGGGGCGTGATGGGACTTGTAACTTCCCGGACCCTGCTCTCCTCGCATGCCCCGACCTCGTCCTCGGAGACCTCCACCATGGCCGCCTATCCGCTGCTGGTACTGTTGTTTGGCCTGGCAGTCAGCTTTTCGGTGCCCAGGCTGCTGGCACCAGAAGCAACGGAAGACCTTGCTGTGGTGGAGGGGTTGAGAGGTTGAGGCTGGCTGCCGATGACTGTCCTCCAGTCTTGCAGTCAAAGCGGCCACTGTGAGGCACAGCTCCTCAATCGTCTGGCTCATAGGCGCTCCGAGGGCTACATCCGAGTCCGGATTCTCGCGAACCCAGCGGCGGGCCTCGTCCCTAACAGCCATAAAGGTGGTGTTGCCGTCTTGCCGCACCAGGCTATGGAGGTGTGTCCGCAGCGCGGGCGAGATGACGCCGTCCACAAATCGATCCCGCAGGATCGTCGCAGGCACTGCCCCTAGTGTAGCTTCGTTGGCCTGATTGGCCGGGGCCGACAAGGCTTGGGCGTAGGTCAGGAGGTCCTCAGTGACCCCTTGTCTTCTGGCGTGGAGCTTGTTAAGTCGATCAATGACTGGGTACGATTGCACAAAGGTGCTGGCTATGATGTCGACTACCTGCGCTGCCGTAGCCCGCTGGTCTGCTGGCCGAACCAGGACTTCCTCCTCAGCTGCGCCACGAAGGAAGCTGATGATCCATTCCGCGCCCGTCTCCGCTGGGATGGTGTAAGCACGGATGGATCGCCTGGCTGCGTCAACGAAGCTGGCAGCCGAGCATCCCGTCCCGTCTCCCGTAAATGTGGGAAGGTGTCGCGGCTGGATGGCTGGCTGAACAATGATATGGGGTGGAGGCTGTTGATCCCCCATGTCTCGCCCTGCTTGCCTTTCTTCTTCGTCGAGGCCCGGAGCCTGCTGCCTGCGTTGTTGCTTGCGCCGCCCTGTCATGGCCACCTCAACATTTCACCCTGCATTGCTTTTTGTTGGTTAGCTCCTTCTCCCACGACATCCTGCTCGCAGCGCCAGTTGTGACCGAGCCGAGCGGGTGTGATGTTGTGCAGGTGGTGTGGGTGTATTTGACAAAAGGGAGCTAACTCCTGTCCATGGTTCTGATTCTTTTATTTCATAACCAACAAAAAGCAATACCTGAAAAATAAAAATAAAGGATATAAGCAAACAATGTTAAATAGTATGAAACTAAGGAAAAGGAAAATGTCATGCATCAGAAGCAAACCAATAACTAATCAAATGAACTATTTCAAAGCTGTACAAATAAAACCACTAAATTTCTACTCAAGGACTAAATACTAAAACACACAAATTAGGAGGCCAATAAACTCAATATAGTCTTACAGAAGCGAGCCACTATGATTTGGAATCATAGAGGTACGCTACCGTAAATATGGCCACAAACAAGTACATACCTAATGACGGTACTAGCGGTAGCATGACAGATGCGCTCCAATAGGCATAGAGATCCTAGAGGTGGGCACCTGCATGCAACGAATATAGTGTCACGTTCCCGTAGGATTCAGAATCCTAGGGGCGCGCAACTGCGTTTAGCAGAATCGAGTTACTCCCGATTCTAAACCACCAAATCATAAACGATGAATTATCATTAATACAACTAGTAACTATTACCCGTGTTATCAGCCACGTTCCCGTAGGATCGAAGATCCTAGGGTTCGCGGCTGCGTACGGTGTGATTATGGTTGCAGAAGCGTTCCCGTATGATCGGGGATCATAGGGGCGCGCACCTGCATCTTTGGTAAAACATGTTCACACGCTGATGCATGACCAACACAAACATAGGAATAAACAAAATCAATGAGTAACTACGTAATCGCATGGGTAAATGGCAAGTAACAAATGCATGGCAATGCATAAACAAACATGGCGGATAGTAGTGACGTCAATGAGTAGCACAGGTAGGGAGTACTAGCGAAGCGATAGACAAAGGAGAGAGAAGACAGAGCATAGAGTCAAAATAGCAAGGGATCACAACATAAGAATGGATACAAAAGTAACTAACATGAATTTAACAAAGCGATGCTTATAACCTCAAGATTGTCAACCTCGAATAACTATATTCTCCTTAAATCGGAATTGGATTCAAGTTCAGACGCAAGTAATACCGGCGCTACAAACTGCGGTGATCCCCACAATCAGACTGTAATGACTTAAAATTCAAATCTAAACGCACTCGATCATGGTACTATTTCTAACGAAAGGCACTTGAAAGACTAGATAACCTACACAAACTCTCGATCGTTCCCACAAGACAGTAATAATGATCGAGCCAAAGCTACATTCTCCAACTTCAGTCGAGCACTGACGTTACAAATGTGAACAAAAGAGAAACCACCCCAAAGTTACAATGTGGATCGCAACATATTATAAAAAGCGGAAACACATTATCCAAAACTGGCTTCCTAAAATACGAGGTCTGACAACAATGAAGAATCAAACATCAAGAAAATCATCACTGGCAAAAACACACAATGAATATGTACACAAAATAATCACTACTTCCAGGGCATTCGACCCGCAGTCCAGTTTCCAGAAACGATCAAATACTCGACGTGAAGCCGGCACGGTACTAACTACACGCACTGATACTGAATGGTACGCAAATAGTCGTCTGCTACAAGCAAATAGTCGTCTGCTACAAGCCGGCCGGATGCTCGGCTTTAAATAGGCATAGCGCGGGCCGCGGAGAGAGCCAATCTCTCGCGGAGCCGAAACGATTCGGCCAGACAAAGAAAAGAGAGAAAACTGTGCTAGTTGCAACCTGAATAAACTTTGATAACTAGCGAACTATACATTCATTACTAATAAATCTTAGCATTTCCGAAAGTGAATTTAAAGGGCTTTTCAGTGAACTAAATTAGGAAAAGCTTAACGCTAAACTGAATTTAATATGATTTTTTAATGACTGTCACGCAAGCCAAGTGAAACGTAAAAAAGCATGAAAAACGTAAATCTAACTAAGACAGGTTACCGATCGTACAAAACCAAATAGATATTCTAAAAGCAGGAACTGTGCTGAATCTAATAACTATCGAAACAGCTTTCTACGTTTACTAGAACGGAAGCTATGAGGCTTCCAAAATACACAAAAAACACAAGTTACGAAACCATTACTACAACAGAAGACTCGCCGCGCCACGCAAGTGGTGCCGTCACGGCTAGCGGCTGAACGGGGGAACATCAGACGTGGACTAAAAATAACTACATGGGGACAGAGGCTTATGGCGCTCTGCTACATAGGTTTCTCAAAATGGCGAAAAATTAGTTGCAGAAGTGTCAAAAATAACATTTTCTCGGCGTGTTTTCGTTTTCATTACGCCTAACATTCTTGTACCGTAAATAGGACTCACTAAAGTAGCTCTATATTACTGAATAGGCGGAATTTGGAAAAGTTATTCCGTTTCGCCGGGAGCAAGGTGTTTCATAATAGGCACTGTTTCATAATAAGGGCTCATCCCCTACATGACGTTTACGTGTCAATACGTCTTAAGGCAAACATTTTATTACGTAAAAGACGTCTGTATATCTTGCTCGTGAGTTACTTTTTGTTACGATTGTGGTTGTGTTATCATGTGAGAGCGTGCGTGTGTTGATCGTAGGTAACGATCCGATGTTTATTTGAGCTATCACGGTTACGATTCACGTGCCTTTTTAGTAGTAAGATTTTCTTTTTGTTCGTGAGTAGAGCCGATTTCGTATTGTTAAGTTTAGTCCGGAACGTTCTAGAAAGGTCGCACTGTCTAGTGACATCGTGCCACGTCGGTTAGTTGGCATCGCAACATTTTCGCTACTTTTTGTTTTCCTGTGCGCGTGTATTGAGCAGCCTTTATTTTGTTTTGGGAATGTTCTCGTACTTTCTAGAGCTACCTGGTGATAGGGATACCATACTTTTATTTTACTTAATTATACGCTAGAATTTAGAGCTGAAGTAAGCAGCCGAGTTTTTGTAGCCTGTTATAGTTTTTTTTTTCTGCAAAGTTCATGTTAATGAGCTTCGGCTACATGTTTCGTTCTGATTGGTTGCGTAGTATGATTTCCGTAGACGATTCGGGAATTTCGTAGTATATATAAGGAAGGCGCTGGGAAAGCCCGGTCGTACATTGTCTTGCTTTGTCAGTTGTAGAGACACGTAGTTTATTGGGAGAGACGCTGTGTATGAGACACTTTGTGTGGACATTGCAGAAGAGACTTTGTATCAGTATTTTGTGCATTTGTAATTGCACTGTATGGATATCGCATCGCTGAATTAAATATTGTTGGAACTGTTACTCCAGTATTGTCTACATCCTTAAGCCACGTGTGATGGATTGCAGCTGAACGAGGCTTATTTTAAAGAAATCTACGGGTGTGTGTCTGGTGTGTTTATCATACTTCGACTACAACTCCACCACGTACCATTTTGGCGACCCCGACGAGACCTCTTCAGTTGGTTCAGTGGAAAGGGTAGCAGGAGAAAACAGCCAGCAGTGAAAAGCAGAGATAGCGACATCGGAAATGGAGACATTCCTGAAAATTGGAAAGGAATGTGGACTCGAAGAAGCTCACCTCCTCGAGTTTGTAAATGAGAGAGAAGAGAAAGAAGAAAAGAAACGAGAGAAAGAAGAAAAGGAGAGATTGGAGAGAGAAGAAAAAGAAGAAAAGAAAGGAGAGAAAGAATAAAAGGAGAGACTGGAAAGAGAAGAAAGAGCCAAAGAGCGTGAAATTAGGAAACTCGAAATTCAAGCAGAAGAGGCGGAGGGGAAGCGACAACACAAAATTCATCTGAAGCAGATGGAGATAGAGGCACAGAGCCAGAGAACTAATGTAGCAACAGCATTAGCGAGCAGAGAACAAACAGCCCGTGCGCCAAAACTTCCACCTTTCATTGAAAATTCAGATAAGATGGACGCTTATCTGGTGCGATTCGAGCGCTTCGCACATAGCAACAATTGGAAACAAGAGACTTGGGCTATTAAACTGAGCGCACTTCTAACTAGTAAAGCGCTTGAATTTTACACCCGCTCACCAAGAGAAGCCGAAGATTATACACAGTTGAAAGCCGCCCTGCTGAGACAGTACGACTTCACTGAAGAGGGTTATAGGCGACGATTTCGGAACTGCAAGCCTGAAGAAGGAGAAACACCCGGCCTATCCATTGAGATAATCAGAAGCTACCTGGAGAAATGGATAGAGCTGGCTGGCCTAAACAGAGAGTACCAAGACCTGTGCGACCTCATCATCAAAGAACAAGTTTTCAGCGCATGTTGTAAGGACCTGGCCGCCCACCTCAGAGAGCAAAAAGACCAGTCACTAAAGGCCCTGGCCGACTTCGCTCAAAGATACCTTGACGCTCACAACATAAAGTTCGGGTCCAGTAAGCCACAGCGTGTGTCTGCCCCATCAGAGGAAATCCACAATGTCAGAGACACCCCGAGATACAAGCCGGTGGAGAACCTAACATGTGTTCTCTGTGGAAAGAAAGGTCACAAAGCGATACGGTGTCCTTCTAAAAATGTTCCAAGAGGCGACAACATCAGAAGGTCCAACCAAGATCGTGGGATAGCAGGCAGAAGCAGTACCACATCTCAACACAGAGCTGCCGCTGTATTAGCCAATGATGTGACGTCATCCAATGACTTTGAATCCAGAGAAAAGCGAGTTACACCAGAGCTGATCGAATCTTTCAAAAAGAATGGACGCATCCCAGTAGGAGATGGGGCTACATTTTTACCAGTCTCAAACATCGCGCTGCCTGAGAATGAAGTGCCGAACGTGCCGGTGGTGTCAGGATTCGTCGGCGACACACCAGTCAGAGTGTTGAGAGACACTGGTTGTAGCTGCATCATCGTGAGAGAGGACCTAGTAGCTGAAGACCAGAAGCTACAGGAGTGGACCACCCTCAATTTGGCTGACGGAACTGTAAGAATTATCCCCCTTGCCAAAGTCAGTGTCGACACCCCATACTTGACAGGAGAGGTGAAGGCGTTCTGCGTGAAGACACCAGTCTACTACCTCATCATCGGAAACATTAATGGTGCCAGAAACGCAGACGATCCAGATCCAGAGTGGAGACTTGAAATATGTTCTGTTACCACGAGAAGTCAAGCAAAGAAGAGTCACCAGACCATCCCTCTTAAAGTGGCGGACAACACGGAAGCAGCTGTCGTGAATAGGGATAGGCTGGTGGAGCTACAGAGAGGTCAAGACAAACCAAAATTGGCCGCATCGGTGCGTCTTGCTGATGACGAAAGACTAGACGACGAGAACCTGTTTGACCTTAATGAACTCCGACACAAAGAGGATGTAGAAGAAATCCAGTTCGGTCAGAATCTGACCCAGACTTAACGTGAAGAACTGCGCGTCCTGACTCAAGAGTTCGAGCATCGGTTTACACTTGACCCAGGGACAACAGACACCATCCTGCACGAGGTAAACCTGACGTCAAACGAGCTAGTTCACAGCAAACCTTATCGTCTTCCTTATAACACGAGAGAAGAATTGAAAAAGGATATCAAGGAAATGCGGAGTCTGAATGTCATCATAGAGTCCAAGTCACCATATGCGTCCCCAGTTGTCATCGTGAAGAAACCAGATGGATCCAACCGAGTGTGTGTGGACTATTGCAGACTCAATAAACTAACAATCTTTGATCCAGAACCTATGCAAACAGCGGAAGAACTGTTCCAGAAGGTCAGTGGAGACCGTTTTTTCTCCAAAACTGACCTAAGCAAAGGGTATTGGCAAATCAAGGTTGCAGAAGAAGATATCCCCAAGACAGCGTTCGTCACACCCGACGGTCATTGGGAGTTCCTGAAAATGCCATTTGGTATGGTGAACAGTGGTGCCACTTTAAAGAGAGGACTGAAAAGGATCCTAGAAGATATGCAAAATGTGGTCTTTTACTGGGATGACATTTTGATCCATGCCAAAACTTGGGGGGGGGGGGGGGGGGGACCACCTCAAAGCCCTCAGAGAACATTTCCAAAGACCGTCAGATGCGAATTTCACCATCCGTCCAAGCAAGTGTATTCTTGGGGCTAACAACATAGACTTCATTGGACATAAATTGAGCAAAGGTTTAAAGGGGCTACAGACGCCAACGTGCAGAAGATCAGGGATGCCCCGCGGCCTACGACCAAGACGCAAGTCCGCTCATTTATGGGCTTGGCGAAATACTACCGGGAGTTCATACCAAACTTTGCGGCAGTCACAGCACCCCTGACTGATTTGCTCAGGAAAGGACAACCTAACATAGTGAAGTGGAAAGATGCCCAAGAGCGAGCATTCCAGGCGGTTCGAGACATCCTTACCGAGAAGCCTGTTCTACACCTTCCTCACCTGTTGAAAACGTTCTTCCTGAGAACAGACGCCTCCAACGAAGGAGTAGGTGCAGTCTTGATGCAAGAAGATAACGGAAAGCTGCAGCCAGTGAGCTACGCCAGCAAAAAGTTGACCAGAGCTGAGAGAAACTACTCGACCATCGAGAAGGAGTGCCTAGCCATCATCTGGGGAGTAAGGCGATTCGAACTGTACCTTCTGGGAGTGCCATTTGTTCTCCAAACAGACCATCAGCCCTTGAACTATCTAAACTCTGCAAAAATTACAAATTCTCGTATTATGAGATGGGCGATGTTCTTGCAGAATTTTGACATTAAACTACAGTCTATCAAGGGTTCGCAGAATTCTGGAGCAGATTACCTGAGCAGAGCAGTTTAAATGAACATTTCTGTGTCCAGAACATTTGTATGAAACATGTCGATGCTCAGGACTGTTTACAGGAACTGTGACGTTTATTTTAATTTGATTTTTGATGTGAAGTTATATTTGTTTACGGTTTTGTGTAGATTTACACAGCCACAACCGTATTTTTTAAATTTGAGAAGAATTTTTTTGTGAAATTTCATTCTCAAGAGGGGGGTAATGTTACGATTGTGGTTGTGTTATCCTGTGAGAGCGTGCGTGTGTTGATCGCAGGTAACGATCCGATGTTTATTTGAGCTATCACGGTTACGATTCACGTGCCTTTTTAGTAGTAAGATTTTCTTTTTGTTCGTGAGTAGAGCCGATTTCGTATTGTTAAGTTTAGTCCGGAACGTTCTAGAAAGGTCGCACTGTCTAGTGACATCGTAAGTGTCACGTCGGTTAGTTGGCATCGCAACATTTTCGCTACTTTTTGTTTTCCTGTGCGCGTATATTGAGCAGTCTTTATTTTGTTTTGGGAATGTTCTCGTACTTTCTAGAGCTTTTACTTTTATGTGACTTAATTATACGCTAGAATTTAGACCTGAAGTAAGCAGCCGAGTTTTTGTAGCCTGTTATAGTTTTATCTGGAAAGTTCATGTTAATGAGCTTCGGCTGCGTGTTTCGTTCTGATTGGTTGCGTAGTATAATTTCCGTAGACGATTCGGGAATTTCGTAGTATATATAAGGAGGACGCTGGGAAAGCCCGGTCGTACATTGTCTTGCTTTGTCAGTTGTAGAGACACGTAGTTTATTGGGAGAGACGCTGTGTATGAGAAACTTTGTGTCGCAGTGTAGACATTGCAGAAGAGACTTTGTATCAGTATTTTGTGCATTTGGAATTGCACTGTGTGGATATCGCATCGCTGAATTAAATATTGTTGGAACTGTTACTCCAGTATTGTCTACATCCTTAAGCCACGTGTGACGGATTGCAGCTGAACGAGGTTTATTTTAAAGAACTCTACGTGTGTGTGTCTGGTGTGTTTATCATACTTCGACTACAACTCCACCACGTAACACTTTTGCCATTGTGTTTTCGACTCCTTGTCTTTAAATAGCCACTTGGAAAATACCCGTTCAAACGCTTGTCGCCGTCGAGACTAGGCGTCAACTTTTTCGATAAGCGTTGCAATGCATAATAATAGATTTATGTAGTCACTTACGCATTTGTATTTTATTTCCGCAGCGACGATGAGAACAAAGTGTACATTTGAACCTGACGACAAGACACCGGAAAGACTGGTCTGTACGTTTGATTTCAATCTGCAAACACACGACTTCAGCGTGCATCGTTACGACCTTGTAGATGATGTCACTCCAGGTTAGTGTAATAATTTCTTTATATTCAACATCTGTTTGGTATTTAAGAAGTGATTAAAGTGAATGCGTTTTGCACTCTAATTCAGAATGTATGTAGTGTAATCTACCAGGGGCAGATCTGGGGGGGGGGGGGCGAGGTGAGGAGAGGGGTGGTTCCAGGGATTCCGGAAGCTCCCCCTCCCCAAGAAATTCAGGCCAATGTTTTCAAACGCTATTGCAAAGTTCCATTTTTTTGGGTCTGTTTGGACTGCCCCCCCCCCCCCCAACTCCCCACTGTTAGATATTTGGGCAGTTAGAATCTCCCTATGTTTGCTTTTTAGGCGACTGGGAAGGACGGTCTGGGGTCTGGCTCCTTCCCGCTCCCCCCCCCCATCCTCTCCCCCCCCCCCCCGACCATCATCCCCTCCCTCCCCCTTTTCGCTTTCTTAATTTTCGGTGACTGGGGAGCAAGGTTTGGTGATTCTGAGTTCCACAAATATGCTGACAACACTCAGCTTCTAAATTAGCGAAGTGAGAGACTGGATGACTTCCAACAAACGCAGATTAAATGATGACAAAACAGTAACCTTGGTTATGGGTGCTCATGCTTTTACCTCTGTATTCTGTACTGATCACATTACCATAGGTGGCCATGAAATTCCATTTAAAGCAGAACTGAAGAATTTTGGTGTTTATCTCGGCTCTACAACTGCCCAGCTTGCGTATTTTTGCATCCTTTCTCGTCTTGACTATTGCAATTCTCTTCTTGCAGGCATTGTCTCAGATCAACTATGTCGAATTCAGCGCATTCAAAACAACGCAGCCAGATTACCTTTTCGCAAGAACACTCTGACAATGTTACCCCTCTGTTCAAACAACTCTATTGGTTTGCTGTCAAACAGAGAATTTAATATAAACTGGCTTCCCTGGCAAACAATCACTTTGACAACACACTCCCCCTGTCCCTTTCCTCCAGTCTCTGCTCTCATAACCCTTCACGTAGCCTGTTTTCAGAAATTACTGGTCCAACCTAGAATTAACTTGAAGACTGCAGATGCTCGTTCTTTTCAGTACCAGGCCCCTCATGTGTGGAACTCTCTACCTCCCCTTGTCCGTCAGTCCCCGAAACTTTCAGTATTCAAAACCAACCTGATGTATCTTTTTAATTTGGCATATCAGTGTTAATTTGTTTTGCGTCCTATCATGAGATTTTGGATAGTGTTACTGTGAATAGAATGTGTTCTTTGTGTGAAAGACTGTGGTTAGTATGTTTGAACTTGTTGTTGATATATATATATATATATATATATATATATATATATATATATATATATATATATATATATATATATATATATATATATATATATATATATATTGTGTGTGTGTGTGTGTGTGTGTGTGTGTGTGTTTATAATTATTTGTAAAGCGTCCGGAGCCTGCGTAAGTGGGAACGGACGCCATAGAAAACCGCTAAAATATTATTATTATTATTATTATTATTATTATTATTATTATTATTATTATATTATTATTATTATTATTATTATTATTATTATTATTATTATTATTATTATTATTATTATTATTATTATTATTATTGTTATTATTATCATTGCAAGGCCTTTTGTGTCTGGTTAAGGATCATAAAGAACAATTTGTAAAAATCCCTACCCCACCCCCACCCTCTTTCATCGTAACTGATTCGCCCCTGCCTGCTATTTACTCATTCATCCTAATTTCATCAGATGCTATTTAACTTCTTGTGTCGGTGGCGAATATGTGAACGGTGTATATTGTTTACTAGAAATCAAACTATAACTTAATTAGTAATAAATGTACTGATACAAATATAAGTAGCCTACATTGATGTGCTTGCAGGCAACGGTAAAGTTCAGTATAAATCGTACTCACTTGTGTCACACACAGTGAGCTGATCTGTAAATTTGGACCATTTAACTGCAGGCCGTAAGGTTCCAAAGTCACAGACTGGTACACAAGTCATCAAACTCAATCATACCATTCTTTCATCACTAACAATACCGCCTCAATGTGTTGATAACGCAGGTGTCACATATTTTCAGATTCTGTGTTAGAATGCATTTGGCCGGAAAAAAGTCCTCAAAAATATAAATGCAGCGTTGACAGCGGATTTACGTTCGACACAGACAGCATAACCAACAAAGTAGTTCTGGGGATCAAGAGTTCGAACAAAGAGGTCGAGGGGATATACATGTGTCAGGTGGTTCCGCCGACAAAGCATGATGAAGGCAACGAGACGTGCGTTTACAAACACGATGGTAACTCTCTCTCTCTCTCTCTCTCTCTCTCTCTCTCTCTCTCTCTCTCTCTCTCTCTCTCTCTCTCTCTCTCTCTCTCTCTCTCTCTCTCTCTCTCTCTCTCTCTCTCTCTCTCTCTCTCTCTCTCTCTCTCTCTCTCTCTCTCTCTCTCTCTCTCTCTCTCTCCCGTCTGCCTCGTATGAATGGTATGACGACTTCCTGCAATCTTTTGAACATGTTTATTTGTCTTATAACGATGTCTTATTGCTAGGCGACTTTAATATTGATATGCTTAAATCTCACGCAGCTTGGGATTGTGTTACGACACAGCTTGGTCTAAAACGACTAGTTTCTTCCCCTACTAGAATTACTCCCACATCAGCAACACTCATAGATCACATTTACTCTAACCTTCCCCAAAACGTATATAACTGTAGTGTTGCTGACCTCAGTATCAGTGACCACAATCCCACTGTATGTTTATGGTCATCAAACCTACCAGCGCAGCCTAAGCTTGGACACACCACCATCTCTTAACGCTCCTTTAAACACTTCTGTAAGTTAGCCTTTCTAGCTGATCTTAACCAAACACAATATAACATTGTTCACAATGAAGACAATCCTAACACTGCTTTGGATCTCTGGTATAATCTTTTCAACAGTGTGCTTAATAAGCATGCCCAAATTAATACGAAAAAAGAGTGTAAAAAATCATACGTTACCGACTTGGTTAACACAAGATATTATCCAAGCGATGGAACTTCATAATAAATTACGAAAACAAAAACAGTTTTGTGAGTACAAGCGCCAACGAAACCGTGTCAAATCAATGGTGCGAAGGGCTAAAAAAAACTCTTTTCGAACGAATGAATGGTAAAGGAGAACAGAGAAACATCTTTGCTCTGGCGAGCGCTTAATCTTATCACCAGAGGCAACAGTAGAAGATCATCAGCTATCCCCTCTCAGCTCAACGCAGACACTTTTAACGAACACTTTCTGTCGGTCGCCCAGTCAGTAAACTCCTCAGGCAAAACGTCAAGTACGTATTCGTGTCCTGAGGCTCTACTTAACTTTTGTTCGCAAAGGACAGTGGGTAAACCATCATTTTGTATTCCCCCTTTAGCAGTACACGAGGTTGGCAAGCTTATAAATTCACTAAAAAACAAGAAATCGACCGGACCTGATGAGATTAGCCCCAAACTACTTAAACTGTCCCTTCCTTACACAATTGAATCACTAACCTACAATTATAATTTGTGTATTCAACACAACACGTTTCCAAATGAGCTTAAACCTGCTAAAGTAATACCCCTGCCCAAATCTAAAGATCTTACGGACGTGAATAACTACAGACCTATATCCCTTTTGTCTTCCTTGTCAAAACCACTCGAAAGACATGTTCACAAACATCTCTACCAGGACCTTGATACCTGTAATCTTCTACATACCCATCAGCCAGCCTTTAGACCAAAACATTCGCGCCATACGGCATTAACAAGACTTGTTGACACATGGTTAACTTCTATGAATCAATCTCAGATGATTAGGGCAGTCTATCTCGATTTCAAAAAAAGCCTTTGATCTTGTAGACCACAGCATCCTTTTGTCTGAACCTCAAGCATATTTATGCAATGCAGATGCCGTATCGTTTTTTTTAATTCCTACCTGAGCGGTAGGATGATGATGATGATGATGATATTGACACGGACATGGACTTCCAGCTCTCGCTGATTTCGTCCAGGAGGGGGGGGGGGGTGGGCCAGGGGAGTGGTGGGGGGGCGGTCGTCTTTCTGTCTGTCCGTCGCTCCGTCGCTCAGCGGCTGTTGTTATTGCCGGGGCCGGGTGGTTGATGGTGGAGGAGGCTGGTGTTGTGGCCGGGGGACCGTTGCTTCAGTGCCAGGCTGGGGGGTGATGGTATGCAACCACTCGAGGAGATCTTGAATGAGTGGTGGCAGGGGTGGTGGCGGACGGTATAACCGTGGCTGGTTGCGGTAGGGTCTGGGGAGGTTGGGTGGTGGTGGTGGTGGCCAGTTGATCTTGGGCCGGGGGATCGGACGCTGGAATGGGCGGGGTGGGTGGCGGTGTTGCGGTGGCAGGCGAAGGTGCGGTGGCGGCGTGGCGAGTAGTGGTGGGCGCTGGTGTCGGAAGCGCTTAGGTGGTCGTCTGCGTTGCCGTGGGCCGGTGGTTTGCCCGTTGACTGGCTGTGGTGGTGGCTGTTGGGGGGCCGGGTCTCTTGCGGTGGCCTTATCTTCACTTGTTGAGCGGTAGGAGGCAAAGAGTGTTCTTAAATGGTAACTACTCGTCCCACGGTTTTGTCAAGAGCGGCGTGCCTCAAGGCTCTCTCCTCGGGCCTTTGCTCTTCTGTGTCTTTATAAATGATCTACCACTGCACCTGAGTAGTAACCAAACCTCGTGTGATTTGTTTGCGGATGACGCAACTCTTCATACGCCTGATCACAGTGTTAATGCGATTAATACACGTCTGCAAAAAAACATACAGGAGGTTTCTCACTGGTGCGATTCTAATTCAATGGTTCTTAATCCATCTAAAACAGAATGCATTGTGATAGCCACACGTCAAAGACATCAGCTGCGCCCACTTTCTCTTAATCTAACGGTAAACGGCAAACCAGTCCAACAGGTATCTCAACACCTTCTCCTTGGGGTCACGGTAGATGATCAACTTAAGTGGAAAACTCACATCAGCGGCGTATGTAAACGTGTCTCAAAAACCTTCATATGCTATCAAAGTTGAAATTCATTGCCGATGTAGACACGCGTACAATTTTTCTATAACGCCCACGTAAAGTCGCACATAGACTACGCATCAGCAGTGTGGGATGGTTCAGGTGAAGTGCATTTAAAGAGGCTGAATACTTTACACAGGAGGGCTGCTAAATGTATCCTACCGGATCCTCAAATAGCAACGGAAAAGAAACTTGAAGTTCTTTGTATGCTTCCCCTGAAGCAGCACCTTAAATGTAACAAAGCCATCTTTATGTATAAGCTGTGTAAACAAAAAGGGCCCTGTTATCTTGACCCATTTATTTTAGTAATTTCCTCACGACATCACAGACTGGGTCGGCACTATCAGGTTCCGCGGCCTCGCATTGACATCTTTAAATCTAGCTGAAAATACTCAGGTAGTACTTTCTGGAATTCGATTCCATGTAACCTTAGAAGTATGTCCCTGCCCTCCTTTAAAGACGGCCTCTTCAAATATCTAATATAATCCAGCTTTACATGCGAAAACATGCATGTTTTCAGAGTACATATATCGGCATGTGCATTGACTCTATGTCTGACAAGTAATACCTGCTTTAATGTACTGGCACGCGAATGCGTGCTTGTGTGTGTGTGTGTGTGTGTGTGTGTGTGTGTGTGTGTGTGTGTGTGTGTGTGTGTGTGTGTGTCTGTGTGTGTGTGTGTGTGTGTGTGTGTGTGTGTGTGTGGCTGTGTGCATTTGTGCGTATGGGTGTGTGATCGTGTGTGTGTGTGTGTGTGTGTGTATGCTTGCGTACGTGTGCATGTGTGCGTTCATGCGTGTGGTTATGTGATCGTGTGCGTATGTGCGTGGTTTGTCATAATATGGCAGATTGCACCAAGCACGCGCACACCATGTGCGCGATTTATGCAATTTAAATGTTGGAATTTTTTTCATTTTTTAAAATTCTCTTTAAAGGTTTTTTCTTTTCTATCGCGCTGTATTCATCAGTATTTTGTTTGCTAGCACATAATTGATTTTATACCCTTGTCTACACTGCACGCATGCGAGTGTGTGTGTGTCTGTGCATGTTTGTGTGTGTGTGTGTGTGTGTGTGTGCGTGTGAGCGAGAGAGAGAGAGAGAGAGAGAGAGAGAGAGAGAGAGAGAGTGAGAGAGAGAGAGAGAGAGAGAGAGAGACTGTATTGTCATCTCATACATTTTTACCGTTAGGTATGTCAGCTGTGACAGTATGTAAGATATATAAGTTATATATTGTCACTCTGACCAATTCCTTAGAGGAGTGTGTGTGTGTGTGTGTGTGTGTGTGTGTGTGTGTGTGTGTGTGTGTGTGTGTGTGTGTGTTTGCAAATTAACAAGCGTGCGGGTGTATGTGTCTGACCTAGTTATGTATTAGACCATTGTTTTTTTTTTTTAAATGAAAATGATGATAAGTAGTTTGTAGCAACGGCAAGTTTGAAAATTGGTCTTGTAACAAAATACTGCTACCGTTTTAAAATAAAGTTCATTGTTCAATTTTCATTGTTCTCTCTCTCTCTCTCTCTCTCTCTCTCTCTCTCTCTCTCTCTCTCTCTCTCTCTCTCTCTCTCTCCTCTCTCTCTCTCTCTCTCTCTCTCTCTCTCTCTCTCTCTGTATTAATCTGGATTGTACGTCTTCTACAATCAGAGTCGGCATTAAACAAAAATAAGATACAACACTTTTCCAGAGGTCATTAATTAACTTTATCCATGTCAATTGTTTTATTGGATACATGAAAAACAAATGTAGAGCCCCTGGAGATTTATTCCAAACTGACGTGCACGGCATTTGGTGTATAATGTGTACAAGGAGACCACATAGCAATGCTGTCTTTTTAAAAAATGTTAATAATGTGTTTTGTATGAGGCCAAATTAATGAAAAATAATTGCGAGACATGAAGTGAATTTATTTTTCAAGGATAAAAGAATAGTTCACAGACATTTTCTTCATTTCTTGTAAATCACACACACCAACACACACACACACACATGCACGCTCACACACACATACACACACACACACACACACACACACACACACACACACTCTCGCACGCGCTATTATCATCAACACATCAAGCCCTAAGTATGGTGGCAATCCCAAGTTTATAAGTGGTCCTCTGACCGTTACATTACAGTTCAGGATATAAATCCGCACTGATAGTTCAAAGTTGTGCCTTACGGGCCAAATTATTATGGCTTACTTACTTACGCCTGTCAACCCTCCTAGGGTATAGGCCGTCGACGAGAGACCTCCAGCTACTCCTGTCATGTGCTTCTCCTTCAATTTTACTCTAGGTGGTTCCCAGTCTCTTGATGTCTGCTTAGAGGTCTCGACGCCAGATGTTTCTCGGCCTGCCTCTTTTCCTCTTTCCCTGGAGGTTCCATGACAATGCCTGCCTTGTGATACTGGAAACTGGCTTTCTCAAACTGTGACCAATCCGTCCCCATCTACTTCGCCCAAGTTCATTCTCTGCCGTTATCTGCTCTGTTCTCTCCCAGAGTCTGACGATGTTGATCTTCTCTGGCCAGTGGATTTTCAAGATTCTTCTAAGGCAACTGTTTATGAAGATCTGTACTCTGTTGACTGTGGTTTTTGTCAACCTCCTAGTCTCTGTTCCATATAGGAAAACTGATTTTACGTTTGAGTTGAAAATCCGGACTTTGGTGTGTTGTGACAGCTCGCTGGAACTCCACACTTTTTTCAACTGGAGAAAGGCTGCTCTTGCTTCACTGATTCGTGCTCTGACATCTGCATCAGCGCCGCCTTTTTTTGTCGATGATGCTCCCGAGATAGGTGAAGGACCCACCTCCTACAACGGGGTGCCAGCAAGCAAGACTGGTTCTTCCCTGGTTGAGTTCAACCTCGTTGTCTTTGTTTTCTGTTTGTGGATGGCGAGGCCCACTTGAGACGAAATGTCAGCAAGCCTCGTGGTCTTTTCCTGCATTTGTTGATGAGTGTGGGACAGTAAAGCCAAGTCATCTGTAAAATCGAGGTCGTCAAGCTGTGTCCACAGTTTCCACTGTATTCCGCTTCTTCTCTGCTCTGTGGTCCTCTTCATGACCCAGTCTATGGCCAGTAGGAAGAGGAACGGAGACCGCAAACACCTCTGTCTAACGCCGGTTCAGACCTGGTGCTCCCTGGTGAACTGCCCTTCGTGGATCACGTGACATGTCATGCCATCGTAGCTGCTCTTGATCAGGCAGACGAGCTTTGCAGGTACACCGTAGTGTCGTAGGATTTTCTACAAAGTCTCTTGGTCCACGCTGTAAAATGCTTTCTCGTAATCCACAAAGTTGACGTAAGCGGGGAGCTTCACTCCAGAGACTGTTCCACGATGACGCGGTTAGGAGCGATCTGGTTTGTACATGATCGGGTTTTCCTGAATCCTGCTTCCTGGTCTCTCAGCTGGTGATCTACGGAGCTCTTTATTCCTCCAGGATTATCCTGTTGAAGACCTTTCCTGGTACTGACAGCAAGATGTAGTTGGAACACAAGCGGAGGTCGTCTTTCTTGGGAATATTAATTAGGTAACCCTCCTTCCAGTCAGCCGGTATCACCAATCTTCCCAGATCTTTCCAAAGAGTGGGTACAGCGGCTCTACTGTTGTCTCTAGGTGTGCTTTCAGAACCTCCGCTGAGATGCCATCTGGCCTTGCTGCTTTGCCGTTCTTTAAAAATGCCACTGCTCTTCTTATCTCTTCCCAGCTGGGTCTGTTAAAGCTGATGGGTAGGTCAGTCTCTAGGGGTCGGGTGGGGTGGGTCTGTTCAGTTACTCTTCAAAATACTCGGCCCATCTGTCGAGTTGGTCTGCTCTGTCTGCAATAGGCTTGCCTTCTTTCTCTTTTACTGGTCTTTCTGTATGGCCATACTTTCCCGAGTAATATCGTAGAGCTGTTTCATGATGCCGCTGCCTGCTGCCTTTTCTGCCTCTGCTGCCAGGCTGTGTGTGTAGGCCATATTGTCTGCCCTGTAACTCCTCTTCACCTCGCGGTTGGCTTCCGAGTATTCCACTGTGCCCTTGCTTTCGCTGCTCTCCTGTGACTGTTGGTGACAACTGTTTTCTTCTGCTTCCTCGCTTCTATCTTCTGTGCCGCCAGCCAGTCCTTGTGATAGTGTTTCCTGAACCCTACAGTGTCTTTGCAGTTTGAGTTCAGCGCCTCTGTAAATGCCTTCCACTGCTGCTCTGTGGTGACCGCCTCCTCTTCATGTACTAGCTCCTGTAGCGCTTGAAACCTGTTGGACAGCACCAGTTTAAACTCTTCTCTCACTCCAGTCTCTCTCAGGTGGCCTACATTTTTGCGCTGTCTTCTTGTTGTCTTTGTGCGTCTATTCTTTAATTTGAGCTTTATTCTTAAGGTAAGCAGATGGTGGTCTAAGGCGACATCTGCTCCCCTCCTCACTCGAACATCTTGAATGGATCTTCTAAATTTCTTGCTAATGCAGATATAGTCTATTTGGTTCTCTGCAGTATGGTCAGGTGAGACCCACGTTGCTTTGTGTATTCTTCTGTGTGGGAAGATGCTGCATTCAATGACAAGTCAGTTTAGAGCACAAACGTCTACAAACCTCTCCCCGTTCTCACTCATCTCCCCTAGTTCCTGTCTCCCCATCATCTCTTCGTATCCGGTGTTGTCCTCCCCAATTGTGGCATTAAAAGCGCCAATGACGATGGTGATGTCTCGCTGCCCTTTTTTTCCACAGCACTCTGGAGTCGGTCGTTGAACTCTTGTTTCTCTTCCTCGTCACTGTCATTAGTGGGCGCATAACACTGGGCTTAATCTTTTTCTAGTTCTAAAGGCTGCTGTGATAATTCTTGGCCTAAGAGGTTCCCAGCCCATCAGCGCTCTCTGTGCCACTGGTGACAGCATGAATGCTACACCTTCTGTATGGGGGGGGGGGGGCATCCTCCCCTTCATGACCTGAATACAGAATCATCTCCCCACTTAACAGCCTTTTCTGCCCAGACTGCGTCCATCTGGCTTCACTGATACCTAGCAAGGCAAGGTTGTACGTTTGCATTTCCGCTGCTATCTGGGCGGCCTTCCCGCTCTGATACATGGTATTGACATTCCATGTGCCCATGATTGTGTCCCTGGATAGGGAGAGAGGCGGCTCGATCCTGTCTTCCGAAGACTTCCGGCTTTCACCACACGACGTCATAAATCTTCTGGTAGAAGGACCTTCCTCCTTCAGGAAAGGAATTGCTGTTTGTGTATTCGTCGGCGTTTCTGTAGCTATTTTCTTATTTGCAGGGTGGGAAAGCTACCTCCACGCACAATCCCTTTACTAGGAGGACAAGGGGTTTTCTGTCGGGGTCTCCTTCCTTTAGACCATGTTGGTTCACGGCACCTTATTTCATTCTGTGCACCCCTCTCGCGAGTAACCCCCTGTCCACCACCCAGGGAAAGCGCTTTAACGCCATATGGTCCCAGCGCCAGGAAACTGTTATGGCACTACAACTTAAACTATCTTGGCCGTTATGCTTGAATCTACTCTGCCGCTGTAAATACATTTTTGTTTCTGATAATCTCTGTTCTTTCAAACAACAAAAGCCACAACCGTCCAAGAAACATATGTACAAATTGTTCTCAGCAAGAGGTGTAGGTTCTGATAAAGGTATAGGTAGCGGGGCTAACGAGAATCTATGTCTCTTGCAGTTGGAATGTGTTTACGTTATCTGGGAAGTAAAGGCGTTAACATAGTAAGTAAGCTAGTTAACTGCGCCGCTTTGAACTTACAGGGTAGAGAAGTGTCCCAGAGTTGGTGTCTAGTGTGTCATGATAGTCTGGTTTTATTATTAACTTATTGTGTCTCGGGTAGGAAATCCTCACATTTTGGAATTGTCCTCTGAGGACTGCATTACAAGTCAGAAGACAGATCGACCATGATAGATCAAGGGTGCTGCCAGAATGGCTTGGCGCCTATTGGCGCTAAGCTATTCTAGCATCACCCTTAAACTGTCATGGTCTTGTCATATCTTTCTATGGTGTGTCGCGTCTGAAAGACTTAACTGCGTTTCTTTCTTTTTCCCCCTCCAGGAAACAATCATGCGGATACAAATGGAATAGGTAAAGCCACACTTGGAACTGCAATTGGTCTTGTTGTCATGATATTGATAAGAAGTACCCAACGGAGAAAGAAACACGCTTAGAAAAAACAGTACAACACAATTTATTAATATTTCGGGTAAATACCCTTTGTCAAAATAGACAAACAAACAGAGACATTATTTGCTACTTATCTTCAGATGCAGAACGAATGTGCCACATTCCTTCTGCATCTGAAGATAAGTAGCAAATAATGTCTCTGTTTGTTTGTCTATTTTGACAAAGGGTATTTACCCGAAATATTAATAAATTGTGTTGTACTGTTTTTTTCTAAGCGTGTTTCTTTCTCCGTTGGGTACTTCTTTGCATTTCACACGCTTGGCAGTCACCTTTTTGGTCTGGATTGCATGATATTGATAGCCATTAACATAGTAAGTAAACGAGTTCAGTAATGGAGCGCAATTGCGCCGCTTTGAGCTTGCAGGGTAGAGAAGTGTAACAAAGTTGGTGTCTAGTGTGTCATAATAGTCTGGTTTATTATGAACGCGTTGTGTCGGAAATCCTCACATTTTGGATTTGTTTTCTGAAGACTGCATTACAAGTCAGAAGACAGATTGACCATATAGATCAAGTTTGGTGCCAGAATAGCTTGGCGCCTATTGGCGCCAAGCTATTCTGGCATCACCCTTGAACTATCATGGCCTTGTCATATCTTGCTATGGTGTGTCGGGTCTGAAAGACTTAACTGCGTTTCTTTCTTTTTTTCTTGCAGGAAATAATCGTGCGGATAACAATGGAATAGATTACGCCACACTAGGAATTTGTCTTGGTGTCTTGATAGTATTGATAATAGGCATTGCTTTCGGGGTATTCTTTTATCGTCGTCGCAAACTCATGCGTGGAACGGACAGACGCTACTAGCCATCAAGCAACCGTTAAACATATTTAAGGTTAGATATATCTGCCTTTCTCTGCCTGTCCGTCTATCTGCCTGTCTGTTCGTATGCTAGAAATATTTGTCTCTCCGTCTCTCCGTCTGTCTGTCTGTCTCTATCTCTCTCTCTCTCTCTCTCTCTCTCTCTCTCTCTCTCTCTCTCTCTCTCTCTCTCTCTCTCTCTCTCTCTCTCTCTCTCTCTCTCTCTCACCTTGTGTGTATGTGTGCGTTTGTGTGTGTGTGTGTGTGTGTGTGTGTGTGTGTGTGTGTGCTTTTGTGTGTGTGTTAATATGACATAATCACTTATCTGGTTAACGTTACTTCACTTGTAGGTATCTGTTCAACTTTGTTCTGTTTGCGTTGAGTTAAACAAAATATATTCGAAGACAGGTATTTGTATGATAAAGTTTCATTGTTATTCTCATCTCTCTCTCCGTCCACCCTCCCCCCCTCCCCGCCCCGTCTCCCCTCTCTTCAGCGTGCGATTGTTCGTGTGTGTGTGTGTGTGTGTGTGTGTGTGTGTGTGTGTGTGTGTGTGTGTGTGTGTGTGTGTGTGTGAATATGAGTGTGTGCGTTTGTATATATGTGTGTGTGTGTGAATTGTGCGTGCGTGCGTGCACAGGTCTTTGTACATTGCCCGAAATGAGTTATGTATTAGACCATTGTAGTGTTTGTGATTATATGTATGGATAGTCTGTAGTTTTGCTGTAGCAACGGCAAGTTTGAAAATTGGTCTTGTAACTAAATACTTTTACCGTTGTAAAATAAATGTTCATTGTTCATTGTTCATTGTTCTTTCTCATCTTTTACACATACTAGTCAGGTCACAGTGGACTAATACACGGAAAGCTACTGAAGATTATTTCGTCATTTGCTTTAAATAATATTATTATCTCAGTATTATCTAAGTACTTTTATGCAAGTATTTATTTTGAGATTGCATTGTTCATGTTTTGGCGATTAGTATATTAATTGTGAATTATTGTTGACAGGAAGAGAAGAGGAACAATTGCAATTGCCGGATATAAAGACACAGAACAGTAACAGTTTTCAATCCAGTGATGATTAAAAGGATTATCTTCTTTTGAGTTTGTCTTTGTCCAGCATCTAAGACTATCTGCATCTGACATTTAGATCGTGACAACTGTACAGCTCCATGTCTGTTCTAGAAATCTCCACATGCTTTGTAACTTTGTTTTTTCTTTCGCAAAACTCATGGTATAATCGTGAGCTTTGTGCCAACCAAAAATGGTTACTAAGAGAGTGAAGATTCCATACGCTGTCAATCAGCTTTGCGGCAATCGTCACATTGGCGCAATTTAAAATTAATGCTCACTGACATCTTGCAAGGCGGCGGTGGAAAATCAACGCAATACCAAAATGCGCGTGTCTTTCTCGCTTTTGTTAATATTTTTCGTGCTTGGCAGTCACCTTTTGGGTTTGGACAACGCAATGCCGATTTTAGAATTATTTCTCTGTTAGAAAAACGTAAGTCAAATTGCATGCTAGTACATACAATCGTGCGTGCAATCCAACGATTAATGCATGAACAAAGCGTTTGAGCTGCTTACGTTGGGGAAATTATGCAATCTCCCGCCCGCCTTTCTTTCGTGAACACGTGTTCACGGGAATGAATGGCGGGTTAAGCAATTGCAAAGGTTCTCCAGTCCCAGTCCTCAAAGGTCCTCGGGGCCCATGAAGTCTGCAGTGGTCCTGCGCACGACTGTGCGCAGGCGCACTGCACCCGCTTGGGCCAAAAGACGCTTTGCTACTGAGGATGTGGTCTTCGCTGGCTGTACACAATGATTTAACAAGCTGAGGACCCTTTTCTCGTCGATCTGTGCCAATAAAGAGTCGCGGGTTTGTATCAACTTCAGCAGTGTTTAACGAGAATCTACCGAGTCGCGCCATTTCCTTGACTAATATTTTAAGAAATAGCTTGTATCCCATGCTGACGTACCTTAGTCTTGAACTGCAGATGAGATTTTTAGATTAGCCTGATATAAAGCATTGAAAGTCAGTATTAAAATATTTTGAGTCATACTTTACATACCCAGTATTTTGGAAATAAAATATTTATACTGAACGACTGTGTGCGCTACCCCGCTTTCCGCACTGCTGGGGGTTGTAGCGCATGCAGTGAAGTGTACACAGCCTGCCCACCGCACCGGTTATCTCACTCGATTTGCTCCGCCGATCTTTGGAAGACCTTGCGAACTTCTAAGTCTGCTATCCGCATTAAAACGTATTTAGACAACCGACAGATGTGGCCACTTTTTATCGGTTTGTGGTGAGTAGACCCACAGTGGCGTTTAATCATGCAGTCAGCGATATCAGAACCAGTTAGTTGTTTTGCCAGATGACTGGAAAAAAATGTGATTTCCTATTATTTTGATCTACTCGATTGCTCAAACGCGAAGTACGCACTACATAGCAACATAAGAGCTCCTCCGTGGTCCCAAAAGTAGTTCGTCGTTTAAAGCGGAAAATGAAACATTTTTGAAGTTAACTATTTAATATTTCAGTATAATAAACCCTACTGTGAATTTGAGATAAACTGAATGCACATGTGAAGCGCCAAACTTATCATACCATTGGATTACATAGGTTCATGCCATTTGCGTGGTACTTGTGCCAGAGATCAGCGCAGCAATAGAAATTGACAGCCAGTGTCAAGGGTAGGAAGAGCGGCACTGTGGTATGGTATGGTACGGTGTCTCCAAGGCGCACATATCCATCTAATTAAAGATGCTAAAGGCGCCGCCGTAGGGATGGAAGCTGGAACTTTGAAAGCCTGCTGCTACTAAGCGCTACTTTATGTGCAAACCTCCACCCGGCTATTAACTTTTGGTGCATGTGTAATATTTATTTTTCCATTTCACCGGCGCTGCCGGGCCTTTTTTTTCACATGGTTACAAATTCCACACCAAAAGCTGACTGTCATGCGTGTACGCGGCAGCGAAGAAGGAGGAAAGGAACACGCTTAGAAAAGACACTTACAAAATGTTTTGTTAATATTTTACAATATTTTTGTCTTTTTTGAAACCAGTTTATAACCTGAAATATTACTAAAATATGTTGTGCTGTAACTGCCTTTTCTATGTGTTTCTTTCTTCGTTGGGTTCTTTTGTGCATAGGGCTGTGTATTTTGCAAGATTTTACATCGACGCCAAATTAGAAACTGTTACACAGTCATGCAGTCGCATGCGATAACACATTGCCTTATATGCATGCCGCAATTATGTCGTTATCGTTACTTTGTACTTTTGATTAAAATACTCTTCATGCTTTACATCACTTTTGATTTTTAAACAAAGATATATATGGACAATCAGGGATGTTTACATTAGTATTTCTTTTTTTAAATTGCAGTAATGTTTTACCATAATTTATCAATCTTCACCAGGGTATACTAACCGATAATCGAACTTGTGATAGTATGTGTGCTCTGCTAATCTGAACCCATCCAGCCCTGACGCACTACAGCAGGAGATATAGGCGCCATAGCTTATCTGGCACTGCCCTTGAATTATCATGGTCGATCCATCTCCTCCAACAGGTGCATAGTCGTTAGATAAAGCCTCCAAAATTTTGGAAATACGTGCGCCGGGCTGAATGAGTTTTAAGTCTTTATTGAACGAAACCCATTTATCCTTGGCATTTATTGTCAAACAAATGCTAGTTTCAGGGTTGTGCCAGAATAGATAGGCGCCTATAGGCGAGTGAGTTAATGTAAGCAGCATCTGTGGTGGTACAACTGTAATTGCCCTTTGAGGGATAAATAAAGTTGTTTTGAAATTGAATTTGAATTTTGAATTTGAATTACAACTGTCATAGTCGTTCTTTATTTTTTTAAATTTACATTTCGGAGGTGGACAAGTCGAGTATGTCGACCTTGGGGTTAAAGTATTATCTCATTTGCCTTGTTGTTGGCTACACTGGTTAGGTGTTAAGTTGTAATAGAGAAATATATCTGTGCTCTATGCTACCGGCCAGCTTTTCCAAGTAAACATGCTAAGTTCGTAAGTTATTTATACTTGAATACTCAAAATTGTTTTAAATAACTAATCACCAGCTAAAACATCGCCAAAGACTTTTACACATTTGCCTGTGATAGGCTGTTGTTTTTTTTTTTACCTCATTGCCGATGGGGCGGTCCGTGGCGCAGTGGTTAAGGCGCCTGCCACCAATGCTAAGGGTGCGAGATTCGATTACGGGTTCCGGCGTCGGATTTTTCTCCTCTAATAAGTGTCACCGCTAATTCGGGCGGACCGTCGGGGGTTCTTTCTCCGGGTACTCCGGCTCTTTCCTCCCCCACGACTTTGGTATCAGTTTCAGCCCACTTAATCAAATTTCAAATACAAACGATTTTACATTTCCAAAAACTACAGTAGCTCGCTTGAGCTAGCCCTTACCACCACGTGAATGTTTTGTGTTTATGTACAGTGTGTGAGTGAATGCGCGTGATTCACGTGAACGTGCTTGTTGGGTTCAGTTCGCGGCGGAGCTTTGAGCCGACTTTTAATTGGGATAAAGCGCCTATTTAATGCGCTTATTGTTATTATTATTATTATTATTATTATTATTATTATTATTATTATTATTATTATTATTATTATTATTATTATTATTATTATTATTATTATTATTATTATGCCGTAAGATTGCTTGTTTTCATTTTTTGTGTCAAACGACCAATGTGACAAAGCTGCAGTAATAGTCTTCAATAAATAGTTTGTCTCAGTATAAAAAATACTGGAGATGAACAAAGAGGTTTAACCCTGTTCTGTACTATACTCGTCAGATTGTAAGAAAAGCCTTTTACATCTTCATTCCTGACTAGTGATGCTCACGTGATGAAACACATCTTTGAGTTATTCCATTTTATTTTAAGATACAAACAACCACCGTGCAATACTAACCGCAGAAAACTGACTTTTATCTCTGTTGCTGTCTGCCTTTTAACTCATTGGAGACGATCGGCATCCGGATATGCGCCGAACGTCCCGAATAAGTTGAACCTTTTGTAAATCTGCAAAGGCTTTAAATGCTCTCTGTATCTGTCTCTGTCTGTTCCTGTCTGTCCCTGTCTCTGTCTGTCTGTCTGTCTGTCTGTCTGTCTGTCTGTCTGTCTGTCTGTCTGTCTGTCTCTCTCTCTCTCTCTCTCTCTCTCTCTCTCTCTCTCTCTCTCTCTCTCTCTCTCTCTCTCTCCTTCCCTCCTTCTCTCTCTCTCTCTCTCTCTCTCTCTCTCTCTCTCTCTCTCTCTCTCTCTCTCTCTCTCTCTCTCTCTCTATCTCTCTCTCTCGACGGACATTAGCCACAGTTTACAACGCGGTCTCAATGAGATATCTGACTGGTGTAGACAGAACCATATGGTTCTTCATCCAGCTAAAACAAAGAGTATCTTAATGGCCACTGGACAAAAACATCAACGCCGACTGCAGCCATTACAATTACAATTAAACGCTGAACCTGTTGAACAAGTCACTGAGCGTAAATTCTTAGAAATACATGTTGACGAACAACTGAGCTGGGAGACCCACATAAATGCTGTTTGTAAGACCATTGCTAAAAACACTTTTCTATTGTTCCAGCTTAGACATGTAACGGATACAAATACCCGTAAGTTGTTTTTTCATGCTCATATAAAGTCTTACGTTGATTATGTCTCCACAGTGTGGGACGGCTGCAGTGTCCTTGCAGATGCTAATTTTATGTGTTTCAATGACATGTGATACATACTTACTCTTCTCTTTATTTGTCTATATGTTGTTAATACCATCGTTTACATTTTGATTATTTTAGTTAGCTTAAATTAATGGGTATGTGTAAAAGATGTTAATGCCTTAGTACCAAAATTTTTGCGGCATTATTATCATATATTTGTTAAAATAAATGTATGACCGAATAAATGAATGAATTTTATTTAATGTCACATCATGGTTAATGTCTCCTAATCTTTCCTTTGTTGTAGTTTGGTACTATTACAATTAATACCCTGTGTTTGTAGAGTAGCAACGGCAAGTATGAAAAATGGCAAATGGGCTAATTACTTCAGCCATTGAGAAATAATTTTTTTTTTTTTGCATTTCATTTTATATGATATGATATAATATATCATATCATATAAAATAAAATTATATATATATATATATATATATATATATATATATATATATATATATATATATATATATATATATATATATATATATATATAATGTCTTAGTACTTGTATTGCATGACGTATGTAAATTTTTTTCAAATTTTACAATGTTTTTGTAATGATACGTTTGTAATAACATCTGTGTGTTTAGAGTTTTTATTATGTTTAGTATTAGAATTTTACAGATTTAGCATACCAGTATTAGGAGATGCTCACAAATTTCTTATTAATATCTCTTAGTATTTACTAAAGTTTACTAAATGATTTTGTTCTTACTGGTCTTACGGTTCCGCTGTCCACAACCCGCAACTGCCCTTTAAGGAATGAATAAAGTTTACTTGACTTGAACTTAATTCAACCCCTTTATAGAACTCAAATTAAACATTGTACTCCTCAGTCTTCCGCCTTGGGGTATATTTATTTTGACTTCCCTCAGGCATACCCCAGGTAGCAAAACGTCTTCGCGCCAACGACGTCCGCAGTGGGCCCGGGGAGCTTTGCTTACTGTAACTGTAGCAAACCAGTGCTGCCAATAATATGATTGAAATCTGTATTTCGTGTGTTTTACAACATAAATAGTTAATGAAATATCTTTTATCCCTTTGCTGCCGAGAAAGAAATACACCCCATGTAACTGCAAGAGACACAGAACTCCATGAACTCCCACAGATGGAAGGGCTCATGAGGATCGATCTCTTGCTGACGCCGTGTGTATCTATGTGGCGACCACTGTCAGTGAAGGGTCAATGTAAACTTAGGATATTAAAAACCTTCATCTTTCTGCAGCTCCTCTTGGTTGTTTTTTTCGGTATGTGTGTGTGTGTGTGTGTGTGTGTGTGTGTGTGTGTGTGTGTGTGTGTGTGTGTGTGTGTGTGTGTGTGTATGAGTCTTTGTACGCGCGATCTCGTCTCAATGTGTGCGTGTATTTTCTTACGGAAATGATTAAACGTTTTATAGTTCACTGTAGCAAAATCTTTTTCAGAGAAGTCAAGGGGGGAGGGAGGGGGAGGCAAGGGGTTGGGGGGCAAGGGGGGGGGGGGGTTCTTACATGTTACTTTCCAACCTTCAGAATACACATCCTTTGTCTTTAGGAGTGTGACTTATTAAAAATACCTTTATACACGCTAATATGATGCAGCACTTCTCTTCAAGTGAATGGTTTCTGTACGTACATGTAGTGTGTTGGGGCTGAGTTGCGCTCATGGTTTTCTTCAGCTAAAATTTACCTTGCACAAGGCGGGCATTAAGTCCTAACATTCACAAAAACAGATTACGTCAGCTGCTTTAACCCTTTGGGAATCATTGCGACTAATCCTGCAGGAATCCTCACTACTAAACCGCACCCGACAACCAAAGGGTTAAAGACTTAAGCCAATTATGACTGTACAGTGAGATTTGGAGGGATAGACGTGTCTGCCAAGTAGGTCTATCTTCCCATGTTCTTCCTTGTTAAAAAATCTCCTTATCAGTAGGAGGCGCAATGTATAGATACGGTGTTCATACTAGCGTCCTGTTTTATCTGTGTTTTGCTGTTGAATGTCGCACTGACACTGATATGGGCTGTGATCTGCTGTTTCTCAGTACACTTGATAACAGAAGCAAATGAAGTAACAATTTAAGAGAGCGTATGAACACTTACAATATAAGTATTTTAGTTTGCCAAGGGATAACGGTGTACTTTAGCATATTGCAGAATGTCAGCGGCAAATAATCGGGTTAACAGTGATGCCTATGAGCCACTTTGGAACACAAAATGGGCGGAGTCATACCACCTCGCTCTCACGAACTTTCATTCTATGCGCTGTTACCTGGAACACACATTAGGCGGAGGTTTTCATTTCATAACCTGTTTATCTATGTGCAGGAACCTAGTACACACAGGACAAACGGCAACGCAAGCAATATGACTACGGGCCGACGTAGGCCGCTGTTAACTCGCGCATGACTATGCGTGATCTAACAGCGGCCTACGTCGGCCCGATTACCATGTGTGCACTGGCACGATCTTGTTTTCAGAAAGCACAGCGGTGACTGGAAACTTTGTGGTGCACGTATAAAGAATATCATGCCGTAAGTCATGTCAACCTCTTCACTGCGAGAACAAGTACACCTGAACCAACTGCAAGAGGCATAGATCCTCATGTGGATCCATGCCTCTTGCTGAGACCATTGTGTCCATTTTCTTGTTGAACAATTGTGGCTTTTCGTCGTTCAGTGAACACGGAATTTAGAAACAACCTGTATTTCCAGTGGCAGGTATGGAGTTATGAGGTTAGGCCAACACGTAGTTTTTATTTAACTCATTCAGTCCGACGGCCACAGACGCCAAGCTAATCTGGCACTACCCTTGAATTATCATGTTCGACCCATCTCCTGGTGTAGTTCTTCAGGGCTGAAGAGGTTACTGTAGGTCACTAGACGTGTGGTAAGGGGAAATAAAACAAATTCACAGCGAAGGCAGGATAAAACCCAACAACGTTAACATTTATTAACAGTAATAACCAACACTTCAAACATAATTTCCTTGATCATATAATATTTATAACTCTGGCGATCACTGTGTTGTGCACACGTCGTATTCAAACATATACAAAAAAATGCAGATTGCGCTTTTAACTGAAAACATCTACAACACTTATACATAGTAACTCGCCTGGGGACTCAGTTGTTCTCTTGTTACAATTGATATAAGATAAGTAAGTAATGTGTATAGAAAAAGTGCTGTTAGGATCTTTGAAAATAATGTTGTTATATTCAAGTGTTGTTGTGTCTCACTGCGCAAAAGGCCATCAGACCGATGGTCTTTGCGCACTGGAATCCGACCTTGTTATAAGCGAATACAACTGTATTTATTTATTTACAGTAACTGCAACAGTCTTCGTCAAACGTTGTTAAATACCGCAAAGCACATAATAATTCATACACCTGCATGCGCTTATAAAGCACAAGTAAAGGCCCCGCTACACGAGCCCGGTTTTGAGGCCGATTCCCGATCAGTTTTCGAATCGGTAGGTGATCGGGCCGGATTAAAAAACGTGTGCAGTGCCACACTGACATTTCTTGACTTGTCAAGTTTAGCCGACCGGTTTGAACCGAAGATCAAAGTCGTACCTGTTCTGCAAAATGACTGCTAGTTTTGACAGTGATGATGATGTGCTTGCATTATCAGCAGTTTTGGATCATATTCGGGAAGAGTTGTGCGAAACATCAGCGGCAACGGCGGTAGTACTGATCACAACAGGCGTGTTCGGCCATTAATTTTGCAAACCGTGTTGAAACGACATGCTTTGCGAGACGCTCTGATTGGTTGAAGCTTACGATCGGGACGGATTCGGATCGGAAACTACTATGATATAGAGCAGGTTCTAGTCAGCCGATTCCCAGCCGATTGGGACCGGATCGGATAATTGACGTCATCCGATCGCAAACGGATCGGAATCGGCTTCAAAATCGGGGCACAACCGGCCCGTGTGGCTGGGCCTTACGGGGGAAGTAAACTAGACAAGCACATTTCTTGAGCTGGGGTAAACGGGGTAGTGTCCAAATAGCAGGACTTGGGGGTGGGTGGATGTAGGGGTCGGGGTGGGAGAGGGTTAGTGGGGGGGGGGGGGGGGGGGGGGAGGAGAGCACATAATCGCGTGAACCCTGACTGCGGGCCCGTCATTTCCTGTGACCTACAAAATCTTCCTGTTGCGTTACTATTTCTCAGGAAGGACTTGTTGCTGCGTGTTAAAAGGATCGCCACCCTTTGCGCAAAAGATCGTCGGGCGACGTCGTCTGTAGTTGGGCCACGCACAAATGTGCGCGGGGCTATTGCTGACGACGTCTCCCCGAGGGAATTGTGTTTAATGGGCAGATATCTACGTACAAGTGAATGTGCTGTGCTTACTAGTTCAATGGTAAGGAGCAGATGTGTCGGGTGACTAAGCCTGGACAAAGCGGTTATTAAAGTTTTACCAACGTCACAGCACCGACGCAATGAGAGAGAGAGAGAGAGAGAGAGAGAGAGAGAGAGAGAGAGAGAGAGAGAGAGAGAGAGAGAGAGAGAGAGAGAGAGAGAGAGAGAGATGATGATGATGATGATGATGATAAAAACGTTTTTATTCAGGATAAAAAAGTTTTAGGCATAGCAATGCCTATCTTCCAAACTGTCCTGCTGAGAGAGAGAGAGAGAGAGAGAGAGAGAGAGAGAGAGAGAGAGAGAGAGAGAGAGAGAGAGAGAGAGAGAGAGAGAGAGAGAGAGAGAGAGCATACATAAATGCATCGTTATACAACATTACAATTAAACAGCCAAATGGAAGACAATCATCAAATACAGCGGCGTTACCCACAACATCAACATATTTATTAGAAGAACCCAACGAGGAAATCTTGCAAATGAGTGGAGAAAAATCCATTTTCAGTACAATATTAATAAATTGTGTTGTAACTGTATTTTCTAGGCATGCTTCTTTTTTCGCTGCGTTTTTTTTAATGGCAGTCACCTTTTTCTTCTGGATAATATATTCTTGGCGCGCGCGCACACACACGTACACACACACACACACACACACACACACACACACACACACACACACACACACACAGTGTGTAAAAGGAAGTGATGCTTTACCAAATTTAATCCTTCTGCAAAAGACATAGATTCACATCAGCCCCTGCACCAGCAAGGGCGTATGATAATCTGTGCCTTGCGTTCATCGTGATGAGGCAAATCTGATTTCCGTGTATGTGCAATGATCAACTTCCCACCTCCCAGATAAAAGTTCGCAAACTAACTCCTTCTCTGAAAGAAAAATTGACCCCCTCCACTTGCAAGATGTATAGATCCTCATGAGCCCCCGCAGTTGCGGGGGCTCATGAGGATCTATACCTCTTACTGAAACCACTTTGTATCCATGTTCCTTTGACGGCGGGGGAGTTTTGACGTTGAATTTACGAGTTTTCAAACGCAAACTGCGTCCACTGGGAATGAAGTGACCGAGATACAGCCTCAGCCGAACTTAGTCAGCAAAACATCTAGATACATTGTCGTGAGTATCTGAGACGTCAACATTCATGTGAATCTATGTTTTTTGCAGATTTAAAGCGACCTGTTCTAGGGCTGGGTGAGTGTGAAATAGCTCAGGCTGATAAACGTCGGAGCAGGAGAGCGAAGGGAATCGCCGAGTCGTGGGTTCGAATCCCCGTCCCGGCCCTGGTAGCTGGACTCGCAATCCAGGGGGAAAAGATGGGCTTGTTCAATAGCATGTCCGTTGAAAGATCCTGGTAAATAAACGTGGCACAGTAGGAATGCGCGTGAGTTGATCAGTGTTCAGGTCGTACTCCATAGGCAATAGATTGCTTTGTCCCCCATAACCCGCCTGTCAGGGCCGTCCTTTATTACTTCGGTGCCGTGGACGTTAAACCCCGAACTAACCATTTAGGGCTGGCTGTGACTGCCAAATGTTTGACGATGAAACCGGTTCTTAATGTTGTTTGTCCCTGACTACGGCCTGTCACACGGGTATCTTTCCTTTCACACGACATGTGGGTAGGCTTAGGTAACAAAGATTTTCTACTGCCCACGGTGCGCGTCGATAGAACTCTATTAACCCATTCACCCCTGACGCGCTACAGCACGAGATGGAGCGACCATGATAATTCAAGGGTAGTGCCGGATTAGCTTGGCGCATGTCGGTCCATCTCCTGCAACAGGTATATAGTCTTTAGATGACGCCTCCAAAATTTGGGAAATGCGTGCGTCGGGCTGAATGAGTTAAATACCAATGAAAAGAAGAGCAGAGAATCTGTCATTTTACGGCATGCGGTCATCATACGTAAAGTTAGCACTATTTTAAAGTCATTACAAAAATAATTTAAACAAGCAGAGCAAGCTATTATAACTTTTTGCCTTGAGAAAAAATGTCTAACGAATTTTTATAATTAATGAGAATAATTATTCGTAATATTTGGGACGAGCACCTAAACAAAAATAATAATAATAATAATAAAAATATTTCCGAAGAACAAAAATTTGGCAAAGACAACTTTGTCTTTTTTCCCTCGAAATTCAATGAATACTTATCACCAATAAATATTTAATCACTGTTAACCAAATGGGTGTCTGTAGCGGTTTCAGTCGCGGTGACACATGCAGAAATCAACGCGATATCAAACGATATCAACACTCAAAGAGACAATTCAGCTCAAAAGGGGAAGGGAATCGCTTCTAACAGTTTTGGTAGACGGACTGTCGTGGTTGTGTGCTCTCAACTGAGTCGGAACTCTGACCTGACTGTGAACTTATGTCGGGGTTATGAGTGGATTGCGCATGTCGAGCTTGCTGGATATTTAAGGATGCTGGCTGCAGGGTTTTATGTGATGCTGTGTTCAGTTCTGACAGGGAGGGTGAGGCGTGGAGATACCCGCCTAGATCCTCGTTAGGTGCATGGCAATGGCGGCTGGGTCTCAGTTCAGCTGTAAAATACAAGTAATCACTTTGTCATGCAGTGCGTCTCACCGTAACGTATTATGCACCGTCTGTGTGGTTACGTTTGAAACATGCGACTGCCAGCAACACACGAGAACGAAGTCAGGGCGGATAACCGGCTCGTACCATAAGCATAGACATCACTTTTAACCTGTTCAGCCCTGACGCACTACAGCATGAGATGGATCGACCATGATAATTCAAGGCTAGTGCCAGATTAGCTTGGCGCCTGTCGGCGCCAAGCTAATCTGACACTGCCCTGCAACTGGTGCACAGTCATTAGATGTCGGCTCCAAAATTTGCAAGATACGACCGTCAGGCTGAATGAGTTAACATCTGCAACATGTACATTATTATCTATGCATCATGGAGATGTTAGGAGTACTGTCAATGTTTATGATGACCTATGCCATTGGCAGATGTTTGGAGTGTTGTCGATGCTTATGAGGATATATGCCTTTTGGATATGTTAGAAGTACTGTCTTTGCTTACAAGGATGGATGCCTTTTGAGATGTTTGGAGTGCTGGTTAAGCTTATGAGGACCTATGTCTGTCGGAGATGTCTGGGTGTTGTCGATGCTTATGGCAGAAGCTGCTTAACCGCCGTAATTTCGCTCTCGTCCTTTCTTGGAAGCCCTTCGTTGCAGACGTAACCTGACTGATCTATATATCCCGTAGTCTTGCCGACCGTTGGGGCACCACTGATGACTTGGCAACCAGCTCCCTCCATTCCTCTCTGTTCTCTGCCATTCTTAGCGTATCGCCCAGCCTCAGCCCTGTCCACTCTGAGATAATTATTGTCCTCCCATCTTTTCCTCTGTCTTCCTCTTTTTTGTCCTCCTTTCACAATGCCTTGCAGGATTGTTTTGGCAAGCCCTGCTGACTACTGTAACATTAACCCGGTATGCATGCATTCACCGGTAGGGCCTACTGTTTGCAGTCGTCCATAACGTTTGATCCCCTAGTTGATGGATCCCCGTGGCGATGCCATACGTTATACACACGAATCAGTCAAACTAATTGATAATGAACTTCCCCAGCCTCCCCCACCCCTCCTCTCCGGCCCCCTCGCCCCCAGTCACACGCGAACCCAGATCCTGCAACTGCAACTTTACTGCAACAGGTCTCTCATCGCGGTAGGTCGTTTAACGTGTTAGCCCGCCCCTTCACCAAAACAACAACCCAGACCAACATCCCCGCCGCCCACCACCAAGCCCGCCCTCCGCACACTAAAAACACTACCCATCCAATGCTCAAAGACCATGGGTCCGACATCGGCCGGCCGCTGTTGGCCCGCGCACGTGCGTGCGCAGGCCAACGGCGGCCGACGTCGGCCGGATGGCCTTTTACGTACTGGTTAACAGGTGTTCGGTAGGTCCTTTCCAGCGGTCCTTTACTGGGAGTGTTGTGTATGGAAGGGGGGGGGGAGGGAGGGTTTATGAGGGATTCAGTGTAGACAAAGTGGTTTTTATTTGATTTGTGTCTTTTCTTTGGGGTAGTTTTGTTGGTTTTTTGGTGTTGTTGTTTTATTTTTGGAATGGGGGGGGGGGGGGGGAGCGGAGGGGGTGGGGCGAGAAAGGTAAAGCCTGCCGCGGTAAAGCGCTTGTCACAGTGAAGGTCCTATCACAATACTAAGCTAATAACAAGTGCTAAAATGTCGTAATCTGTCTATTGCTTTGGCGCTCTCCATGCCATCTTTCTCAATATGCTGTTTCTTTGTTTAGCACCTCCAATTTCTTGATTTTGATGCAATAGACTAGGTGTCTGATGTAACAGACACAGTTTCTGATGCAATAGACTAGGTTTCAAACAATCATTGGTAAGAATGACCAGTACCCATCGGTATTTGTGGCGGGGTGTCTGGGATCTCCTGGTACGTGTTCACACTCTGTTCGGATTCTGTGCTAGACTGGTTGATGACGTCAGGCAAGGCTGGATCCTCGTTGTCTGGCTCCTCTTCTTGTCTCACGGGACGTAATCCGTCTCCTCTGGAAACTGAAAATTGTGTTGGGATGTGATTTCGGACCTTACACGTGCAGCGGTCACAAATCTCAAACCAGGGCATCTGCAAATTGGACTTTACAGTCAAGTGATGTAAAGTTCATAACTGCAGAATACAACATAAATGTTAAAATGTCGCTAATAAATAGACCTAGCTGGATAACATCTTTATTACTGAGGTTTTGTTTGCAACGAAAGACTCCCAAAATCGAACAAGAGCGAAAGGGACGGCAGAAAACAGTGTGTACCATATTCTTTGACAACACTCCAAACATTTCCAAGAGGAATAGATCCTCATAATCGCGCCAAGATCGCTTGAAGACCTTTGCCTCTTGGATATGTTGTCTGAATGCGGAAAACAGTAGTAACCTGTCGTGAAGCCTTGACAAAATGACGGGCTTGCTAGCATTTTCATTAAGGGCCTGGTAAATGTAAGTGGCACTGATGCAGTGCGCCTAAATTGGTGAGTTGTCAGGTCGTACATCATGAGCAATAGCGTAACCCGTCCGATATCACTTCAGTGCCGTGGGCATTAGAAGTTTGTTTTCGTTACGCAGAACGAATCCCAACAACGAACGAGAGAAAATCACGGCAAATTACCTGCTTGACCCACAAGCAGAGACAACACTCCAATCATCTCCAAGAGGCATAGATCCGCATGCTCACTCGGGGCTGATGAGGATCTATACCTCTTGGCGATGTTTGGAATATCGTCTAATGGTACAAAGTGGTTGTCCGCGATGACTTCGCCGTCGTTCGTTCTTGCGGGTCGCTCTTTGCACACAAAATCTCCCTAAAATACAAACTAAACAAACAACAAACGTCTCATGAACCATCGCAAACATGCGTGTTCCCCAAAACAATGACATCAAGCATGTATGTTAGCATTATATTGTTCAGGAAGTAAATTTGTGATGGTGTTATACATCTCGTTAGGCGTACTTTACATGACTAACCCAAAAATTGATTATGTTTTAGGTGTCACTGTGTTTTAAGTCATAATGTACCACTATCCCTTCCCTCACCCCTCCCCCCCCCCCCCCCCCCCCACCCAACCTCGGTACTGTCTTATGAGGGGGTCATGGGAAAGGGGAGGGATGTTTTGTGTCTTCATGTACGTATCATCCTTCTCCCCTTTTCCAGAAAGAAGTTGTCACAGTTATAAAGCAGAATGATGTAAAAGAGACTGGACTGGTTTTGAACAGAGTGCGTTCATCATCAGTATAGGAATACTGACGAAAAGGAAAGAAAAAAAAAAAAAACACGCCGTTTTTGGAAAAATAGGAAACACTTCAATGATTCCTAAAATATCGCGGGTGTTCTTTTGTTTGTCAGAATATGATTTTCCGACCTTTCTTCACGCAGACGATAGTGATGCTGATGCTGATGCATGCGACGATGAGAACAACAGCGACGACAGTTGCTATGTAGTTGGCCGAGAGACTGGGCACTACGTCAGCACCCGTTCCTACATCATCTCTCGGGGAGGACTTTCCGCTCGGCAGCCTCTCAGTTCCTTTAGATATATATGCACAGTTTAAGTGACCTGCTCCCTGGCGGACATGCACCGCAAATATTCGCCATACAGCGGTTTATGGAAGACTTGTCTATCCTCTTTATTTTCACAATTCATACGAGTGTCTACTCACATGCAATCGTAAAATAGACCAAATTGTCTTAAATTGTTAATTACAAATAAATCAGCTGTATATACTGTCAACACTTTGTAAAATAAACAGATTAAGAGGTCTGCTTTAAAAGTTCAAACACAAGCCAAATCAGTAACTGGTGTCACACAATAATAAATCTCCATTAACACCCGAACTACAAGAACTGTATAAACTCTAACTACATTTTCATAGTATTATTATATCCACGTCAGATTTGATCTAAATTGTCCCTGCAGAAGAACAGGTAATAAGTTAATTATAGATCAAAATTAATAAAGTGTATCAAATCAAACTAGGTCTATACTGCAGCTTCGCTATATTCAAAACTCCAATACCACTTGCAACGTTGAACCCTGCCATGCCACTGTCCGTACATTTTTGTTTCTGAAATCTTTGTGCATTCAACGACCAAAACCCAAGATACATGGATACAAATCGATATTTGCAAGAGTCGTAGATCCTCATAAGCACCAGCTGTCGCGGGGCATTATACGGATATAGGTCACATGCAGTTGGATCATGTACACTTTGTCCAAGCAGTCAAGGGCTTAATGGAGTGAGTGATGCTCCTATCGTGTGATTCTTTCCACCGACAAACAATGCCTTACGTGTAGTGTCTTCTCCGGTAGCAATGGCGTGATCCGGAAGATCAATCGACCCATCTCCTTCGTCATTGGTCAGTGTCAGGCGCCATGTGCCCTGGTCCTGTTTCCTCAGATTGTTTAGCTGGACACTCACTGTCAGGTCAGGCGGGGAACCAGTAACCTCATTAACGTTGCAGGTGACCACAGTATGCAGGTGGAACAAATGGCAGCGCTGGAACGTTTCTGTGTGAGATCGGACTTTAAGGTCCAGGTGTGTAGCACCGTCTGATAACCTAGATGACTGGATGAAGCTGATCTGTGGTGCACCTGTACAAAAGTTGGACGGGCTGAATTTAATTAATGGCGTACACATGATTAATTTTAGAATCACCCGAAACACGAAAATGTTTCCAATGATCCCAAATTTGTCGCATTTCTTTCCCTCGTCAGTATAATAGTCTCAGCCAATCCCGTTAATAATTGACTTATTTATGCTAAGCACGAGAACTATTTCTAAAACCATGGAAAATTCTCGAACACTGGTTCGAACGATATTTTAACGCCAAAATGGGCATAAATGGCTCACGATGTATTAAAAAATGTTTCATATACCTCTTTTATGCAGTAATGCTTCGCAAAACGATCCAATAACTTTTGTTTAATTATGAAGTTTTGACTTTTCGACTCTTTTTCTCCTGCCCGACGTAGACGAAACAAGAATTAGACAGGAACAGTGATGTGTGCCTATTTAAAGGACTTGTGAAAATAAACTCAGTGGCAAAGCGTCTTCGTACCCATGATGGCCGCAGTGGGCCCGCGCACACCTGTGCGCCGATCCACTGCGGCGGTCGTGGGCCTGAGGGCCATTGCTTACTGGCATGGTGGGAACGTCACAAAGGAGGTAGGACAACATTGAGGAACTGTTGTATTGGCGAGTTTGACCCTCCAGAACAGCTCGCCTTCGAGCCGGTCGTGCTAGCCTTGTCTGTCTGATGCATACGGATATGAGTGAGTCTAGCAACAAGCATTGATCTTCATAAAGCCCCGCATTTCCGGCGGCTCTTAATGATAGATGCCTCATATGCATATGGTAGTTGCTGGAAGGGTCATGGAGAAGAGGGGTCATCGCGAACCAGCGAGGACTTATTTCGTGTTGTGTTATGATGAATATAAAATATAAACTAAACATTAAGATTACACAGTTTTCACTTTGTTCTTACCGACACATTAACTCATTCGCGGCCACCCGCATTCGGATGCGGCTGGCCGCGAATGAGTTAAAAGACGTGGGGTGGGGCTTGGAGATAAGGGGTTACGCAACGGACCGTGAGAACAACTTTCACAAACCACTCTACGCTGGCCCCCCAAAAAAGCGACAGGGGAAGGGTAGGTGTGTGGGTGGAAAGGGGTGGGGTGGGGGTGATGGGGCGGGGGGGGGGGGGCGGAGGGAGAGGAGGGGGGAATTGACAGCGTGATAACCGGTTTTTTTTTTTTTTAATGAAATAGCTATGCCGTTTTCGCGAATCACGATTTACTTAATATAGCTACTGTTGCAATCACGAATCACTAGATCAGAAAGACAAATTACTTATCACGATTTTTATCTTTTTAACCAATCCCCACCCATTTTTTTAAAAAGTCCCTTCTGTTTATAGAAGGGACTTTTTATGATGGGTCGCGGTGGGGTGAATTTAATATCATGTCCATGATGTCAAAGACGAGCAGGACTAATCCTCTGACAACTTTAGTTACAAGATACAAATGACGTCATGTCTAGTTACGCCAGCCTCGCTGCAGAACGTACATTTGGCGCGAAGCGCCGTATGTGTGTGTGTGTGTGTGTGTGTGTGTGTGTGTGTGTGTGTGTGTGTGTGTGTGTGCGTGTGTGCGTTTGCGTATATGTGTGTGTGTGTGTGTGTGTGTGTGTGTGTGTGTGTGTGTGTGTGTGTGTGTGTGTGTGTGTGTGTAAACATGAGTATCTCCGATACTTATGTACTAGGCACACGCTTGAAACTTGGCGAAATTCTTTCTTCAGGGGGTGGCTAAGAGAGCCTCCAAGCATATTGTAGCTGAATGTCTCATTGAAGACACAAAAGACCGTGTACAGAAAGTCGGTTGACCCAGAATAGAGTCCGTTATTTTTGTCATATTTACAAACAAGTTTTAATATAGCTAGTTTGTGAAAGACTTTGGATGAGTTCGTTAGCCAGCATTGTAGCTGTTCAACATCTGAATAGTAATTAATACATTTTTTCACATATTGGATCCACTATATACTCCCATCAAACAGTCAGCCATGGAAAAGGTTGTGTGGAACAAAACAGTCAGCCCTGGAAAAGGCTGCGTGCCTTTCGGATGAGTGACATAAAACATCAATTTCGTTACTGTGCACACGGCGTAGTGAGACTAGCAATGCCAGGACGTCAAGATTTTAATGACGTCATTTTGCTGCTCCTTGAGAGAACCCTGCAGCGCATCATATCCTGCTTCGCAGACGTTGCCCAGCTCTTTGGACTCGAGGTCAGTCTGAAACAGACAGAGGTCCTCTATCATCCAGCACCCAAGGAAGAGCATCGCCCTCCCCACATCACCATCGGCGAGTCTTAACTGAAGTCAGTGCACCTGTTTACCTAACTTGGATGCATCATCACGTCAGACGCCAAGCTGGACAAGGAGCTGGCCAGCAGGCTGGCAAAAGCGAACAGCGCGTTTGGGTGACTATTCAAGCAAGTGTGGCACAATCAACAGCTGAAAATAGGCACCAAGATCAACGTGTACAGAGCTGTCGTCCTCACCACCCTGCTGTATGGTTCCGAGTCAGGCCGTCTACCGCAACCAACTACGACTCTTCGAACGCTTCCACCAGCGCTGCCTGCATATCATCCTCGGCATTCACTGGAGTGACTATGTCACCAACGTCGAGGTCCTTGAACAGGCAGAGTCCGTAAGCTCCACAAGTTACAAGGCATCCGTCTCCTTTGAGTACTCGCGCACAGCTAGCCTTAAGGACAAGCGGTTCAGGAGAAAACACAGAGATGCCGCAACTCAGAACCCTGTCCAGACCTCCCCCTGCAGCCACTGCGGTCGAACCTGCCTGTCCCGGATTGGCCCCCGCGGCCACGAGCATTCCTGCAGACGTCGTAGGCAACCCTTATAGAATCTTTGATGGCGAAGTAAAAGCCAAGAAGGTATTTTTATTTTCTCTTCAGAATTCCTGTCGCTACGCCAGCGCACAGAGCGTACTAGTGTAGGAAGCGCCGTGTGTCCTTCTTTATTTGTATCCGTCGGCGTGTGTGTGTTGATCAGAGTTGGCTTAGACTGGAGTGAAATGGATTAGAAGGAAAATCTTAATAATATGAACACATCTAAATGTTCCTTGAAAAAAAAAAAAAACACGCACGTGAGCTCTAAACAGTACGGTAGACTTTGGGGTGAAAACATCATATTGTTCAAAAATTGAAAGAAGTACCCAACGGAGAAAGAAATTGATATTTTAACATCAAAATCAGGACAAAGACAAAGGTCGAGACCCTTGACAGCGAGGACACTTCTCATATAAAAGGGACTTCGTGGGTTATGTATCATCCCAACTTGTTTGACTATAAGTGTCGTTGCATGTGCTGATCTGACTGACATAAAATGAAAACAAGATAGGCAGGCACTTCGAAGGCTTTATTCCGGAACATCACCCCCCTCCCCCCTCCCCCTTCCCCCCACCCCCGCCTCCCCCGACACAATCTTCAACTTTGTAAAGGATGTAAATATATACCCAATTTTTTTTGTTTGGGGGGGGGGGGGGGTGAAATAAGTACATGTCACTGTATCCCACATTCTTTTTACACTATGAAGTCATTTAGTGTCATGACGTATGCGACACGTTACGGAAATAATTGTAATATATCAATTATATTTTGATTGAATACAAATAACAAAACAAGACAGAATCCGGAATGCATGGGAAAAATTACTAACTTTTCAGTTCGTTTAACCACTTTTCTTGCAGAACATTAGTTAGTGAGTTTGTTAGTTAGTTAGTTAGTCGGTTGGATTTAACGCCGAGCAGGCAGATAATTAGGTAATCTCATCTCACGACGGGAAGGGTAAACGTCTGGCAAGTCAGATGAGGAGTGTAAAACTCTCGCGTTTATTCAGGTTACTTGTGCTCAGAAATTAACTTTTAAATGGCGGATAACAAACTAAGAAAGTAGCTAAACATTGTTCTGCAAAGTAAATCAAAATATGTTTGCTTAAAACACATTAAACGTGCAAAAACAAAACATTACAAATAAAATTAAAAATCACACTAGCATTTCACCAGTAGTGTGACAGACTTGTTGTGTCCAGCTCCTGGTGCCTGACAGCTAATGAGCCCAGCGTTCTGACAGCCGACAGCAGCAAACCTGTAGCGGATCTCTCCAGGAACGTCGCTAATCGTCTGCAAGATGGCGCCGTGTCTGTCCAGCTGGTGGGCAGCAACAGGAGTGTTACCGGCATCCCAGGTGCATACGACATTAACAAATGTGTTTTGGTTGAAAGGGAAGGCTAGCGGAGAGTTGTATTTGGTTAGGGATATATAGGTCACTTCAGGCGGATCTGTTGAAAAACAATACAGCCCATGTTAAACAGGAAAGCTATGTGACGTAAAAATTGCTGCCGGGTGTGGAGGTGTGGAGAACCCATTAAGGAAAAAATAGGTGTGGGGGTGGGGGTGGGAGAGAACATCGTTCCCCGCCCCCCCCCCCCCCTTATTAATTTTCGATATGAAATATTACTGGAGGCAAATGACTTCTACAAATTAAATGTTGAGTTTGATTTTCGTTTCTGCTGATCTGCGTTTACCTCCCACCTCCCCTTGTTTAATTGTTCTGCTGTTGGACTGTATTTTTGATGATCAGCCTCCCCTCCACCCATTCCACCACCTACCCCTCTTGTTGTTTTATAATTTCGAGGATGAAAAGAGGAAACATCCATCCCGAACCCGTCCAGCGACCCCCCTTCCCTCTTCTCCCAAACCCTACCACGAATGAACAAGAGCTTCAAATGCCACTGTGGCTGCATATAGAGCTTTGGTTTTCGATCGCGGTTTTAGTCGCGTTGGTTCCTGTAGGAATCATCACGAAAAACAACACAATATACACGTTGCCGACAGTCAACGGCCTAACGTTTCAACGCCTTAGCTCGCAAATGAATATATATTTCATACAAGGGTTACATTGAAAAGCAAATTAATACTGACCAACACTGGACACATCAATACCATTTTCTCGCTCAGTTACTTTTAACTCTCTTGTGAATGCAGCCACCGATACAGCAAACAATACTAGTGGCTGCACGCACAAAAGAGTTGTTAACTCATTCAGCCCGACGCACGTATTTCCCAAATTTGTCTTCGCCCTCTAACGACTATGCACCTGTTGCAGGAGATGGATCGACCATGATAATTCAAGGGTAGTGCCAGATTAGCTTGGGGCCGACAGGCGCCAAGCTAATCTGGCACTACCCTTGAATTATCATGGTCGACCGATCTCCTGCTGTAGTGGGTCAGGGCTGAATGGGTTATAGCAATATCAACAGTATACGTTGGCTAACGTGGTTATTTGAACCTCTTTGTACTTGTAGCAGCCGATGCGCAGTGTGGTATCTGTGGCTACACGCAGAACGATGTTAATGTCATTATATACTTTACCTAAGTTTGTAATTTATCCGTCTATATATATTCAGTCACTGGTACATAACTGAGCGTTATAGGTTATTTAATTAATTGAGTGAGTGATTGATGATGCCACGTGTTGTATGGGCAGACAGTGAATTTCTCGAATGAGGGATTAATAAAGTAATATTGTATTGTATTGTTTTCTATTGTATTGTACAGTCTCAGTGGAAATATGGACAGGTTGATTGTAATGAGGAGGTGTGTGTGTGTGTGTGTGTGTGTGTGTGTGTGGGGAGGGGGGGGGGAGGGCAGTGGCGCAGATTGCGTGGAAGTTTAATTATTCAAACATATAAAGACCCACATACACGTGATGTTGAATGTCATGATTTGAGCTTGAATTCTCTCTTGTCCGTGGTCCATGTCCACCTTACGGGGGAGTTGTCCATCCTGTCGGCAGTGTGGACCATGCTGTACATGCCGTCCCGCCCTGTGTTGCACGTGCATTTCCTTTTTAACTGTTCCTGACAAACACCGCCCTCGTGTTCCAGGTGGCAGTGAGTTTCAGTGTCATTGCCATTCCTAAAGACTTTCTGAAACTGCCCTGGAGCGTCGCAGTGCTGTCCATATCGTATTGTGAATGGAATGGTTAGGTTGTCGTGTTCATGTACAGTAACTATGTGGCCGTGTTGCAGTGTTGGGAAATAGAAGGTTGCACCTGGAAAGAGAAATACGATATATTGTACGTTTTTCTGTAACTCTTGTACATCTTGACATTCTATAATATTGTGCACACAAGTAGGGGATATTGAGATTTCAACTTAGATGGTCGAGAATTTTCATAATCGTCGAAACGACTTATACTACGGATTTGCCACACCTGTGGCTTATGTTCTCACAGCACTGTGTTTGCAAGTCACGGGAACCATGAATATTGCGTTGGGGTCTTGCGTTTAAAGTCACTAGAAGGTTATTTATGTTAAAAACTTTCTAGTTTTATATTGGTTTGCTCTTATAATTGCTGTCATGTGTACAGTTGTTTTTAGTTGTTGTCTTTTGTCAGATAATTATAGCGCAATTTACAGGCAACTGATCACCATTTTTGACTGACGTGACCCATACCAAACATGCGCATGACAAAGAAATCAAATTAACCTTACGGTTTAAGTCAGAAGTCATTGATGACTTATGAAAGTATTATAGAATTGCGAGAAAACATCCATTGTCTTTTTAACTTATTCAGCACGGCGCACGTATTTCCAAATTTTGGAGGCGTCATCTTACGATTGCGCAGCTGCTGCAGGAGATGGATCAACCATGACAATTGAAGGTAGTGCCAGATTAGTTTGGCGCCGATATGCGCCAAGCTAATCTGGCACTACTCTTGAATTATCATGGTCGACCAATCTCCTGCTGTAGTGCATCAGAGCTGAATGGGTTAATGGGACATCTGTGTCACGACCCCGCTTCCGGGGTGCGAACTATGAGCGCTACCGCTCGAGACGCACCCAACCCACACTAACACAAACCTAACACAAACACCAGAGGAACAATAACGATGTTTATTAAATGTAACCCTAACAAAAACAACTAATCTCGCGCAGTCCTAACCATGCACTCACACCTCACATTCACACTCACACACGCCCAAACTCTCCACTCCGAATATCTACAGATACAAAGAAACAAAATATACAATAACTAAATATTTCTAATACAAAACGGTTAAGAAACCTAATATTAAATAACTTCAACATAAGCCAAACTGAGAAACCTAATCAATCACTGGACCCCGAGGGAAGCATAAGCGTAAGGCGCTAACACCAGTTAGACCAACGCCTTTGCCTCCCCTAGGAGTACCTTTCAGTACGTGGTTCCTTAATATAGTAACGAAAAATAGCACGTCAAATAAACGATCAACCAAATGTGTTTGACAGAACCCAAATGGAGATCAAGCTGAATGACAGTAATACGTAAGCTACTGAATCTGAACTAAATATGCCCACTAGCACAAGCGAGGATCGAAAACAAAATACAATCCGTACGCTCCTATATCCCCCCAAAGGGATCACGAACAAAGCGTTCGAATCAAGCTAACGCTTTCGCAAAAGACATTCGCAGCACAAGGCTCCTATAACAAAGTTCAGAACAGATAATATCGCATATGCAAAAAGAGACTAAACATCATGTAGGCAAATGGAGCAAAGTCCTTAACCCAATATAACTAAAAGTTGAATAAACAATATTTTTCGTCACGGGACCTTCTCGCCGGAAGCACAACCGTTGAGCACAACTCGACTCGACGCGCTCGCTTCCGGGATAAGGTCTCCCGTAACACAATCAAATCCGACTCAAACTCTGAATTATACAATAATAACACAGTACAATTATTTAGATAATACAATAACTCGAGCTTTAACACATCTCAAAAGGTTACTAAGGTAACTCGTCACAATATTGACACGAGGAAATGAAATAAGCAGAAGTTCGTTACAACGTAAACATACAAAACCTTGCTTAACGGGTTAGAAATAACTACATGGGACGACCCGACCTGTCTAAATACGAGACGTGCCGTGACACTCTCGAAGGCACCCAGGTCCGGTGTCGTAGCCCACAAGGTATAGCGACACAGTCGGCCTCCACTCTCAGTACCACAGCACGGTGACAGACTTAACCCGTAAGCTCTCCGGATTTAAAGGTGCACTAAAACACAGGTGCAAAAATATTCATCAATAACTAGCCACCAAAACAAAGATAATTACATCACCCTTCCCGTAACCATAACTGCCGTCTTTATAATCCCTTCGCCTCTTCCGCAACCTAACCTCAACCTCCACACCATACATACTTACAACTGCATCACGCTTCCCGCAACAATAAATTTAACCTCACCATATTCTCTCTCTCCCACACGTAGACTTCAAATTTAACAAAATACATATCTACACGCCTCCCCGTGACTCGCCCCAGAAAACACCCTCCGACGCTAAATAGTGAACGGGCGCTAGTCGCCTGCTTGACGTTCAACCCCAATAACTAATCTCCCAATAACTACTCTAGAAACTACAACATACAAACGACATTCAATCTACATTCTATTCTACCTTCTACACCTTTTCCCCAATACAATAGCCAACATAACACCGAACAAGCAAACGCAAACAAACCTCCCCGAGCAAATGGCCACTAAAGGATTGTTACGTGTACTCACTGTCATCCGTGAAGACGCCCCGGCTAGGACGCAGACAAACAGGACAAGACAAGAGAAGGGTACAGCCGTCGCAGCTCTTCTCTCGTCACAGGACACCGACCTCCGGGCTGGAACCAGGGCCGTATCGTATGGACGCCACAGGTGGGACGACACAGCTACTTGAGGATGCGGCGGCTAATGGAAAACCACGCCCGCACAAACCCTACTCAGAGACTATGTTGTAAAACAATTGATTTCGCTCGCTGGTGTAATCGCGACTGATTTACAATTTCTAAACCGTTAGGTTGGCAAAAAACTGCTCACTACCTCACGTGATCAAAATTCACGTGAAGCAGGTACCACCCGATGACGTTCAGACTGGGTGGCCACGTGGCTGCACGCCGTCCACCCAAGCCTCCCACAGCAACAATCCCGCGTGTAAAGGCCAACTACTATACACCTACGCTATCATTACCCGGTGACTACCTAAACTCTGTCACCCCTCTAAACTTACTCCCCTAAAAATTATACGAAAAAAACTCGTGTCGTGACAATCTGTTTACCGGTACCTGTTGCTCAGTCTGGCAGCAAGTAAGTTTACGCTTCATAGGCATTAATTAAAATCTGAAATCCAATGGACAAAAAGTAACTAAGGCAGTTGTTAGACTCCATATCCGTAGACGGGCAATGTTTTCACCTCAACATTGTTTAAAGATCATTAATTAACACTTTACATGTGATTGCTGTTTTCACTCTGCGCTCCGCTAACTACATTATATGAGTAAGAAGTCGAAAGGCGTTCTTTCAGTAGAATTAGAATTCAAACGTTGAAAATGTTTAACCCATTCAGCCCTGACGCACTTTAGCAGGAGATGGATCGAACATGATAATTCAAGGGCAGTACCAGATTAGCTTGGCGTCTGTCGGCGTCAAGCTAATCTGACACTACCCTTGAATTATCATGGAACATAATCGTTAGATGATGCCTCCAGAATTAGGGAAATACGGCGCCGGGCTGAATGAGTTCAGGGAGTTGCTCGTACTTTCTGGACACACATGGGGCACGGCATTTGGCTGCAACTTCCTTATCAAACACATTAGGTGTTTATGTTTATTTAGAGCGTACCGATGACACATTGGTAAAGATGGAGATAAAACATGAAAATGTACTGTCAGCTTTAGCACGCTGCAACAGCATCTCTGTCAATGTTTGTCTGTTTTCTGATCTGACTGAGTCTAACAGTGATTTTGAATGTTATTGGCATCGTTTTGATAAAACACTTAAAGTTGGTTGCTTATTAACATAAAACGATGATCAGTTGCCTGTGCAATTTTGCCGTTTTTATAACGTACACATTTTCGTGATTATCTCAATTAATAACAGAACAAGCGATTTTCACAGAAAATAACCTGCATGTGACGTTTAACCCAACGCCTTATTTATAGCTCTCAATCTGATCTCGTGGCCTGCTCAAGGAAACCAATGTTGTGACACTGAAGGCCAGTGGATTGACAAATCGGCAGCATAGCTCATTAACTCATTATTACGCCGATTTTCAAAATTATCAACCATTCATAATGAAATCTAAATATCCCCTACTCTTTTGTGCACAGTATACAAGGTAGCACAATTCAGCCGTGGTATGCTGCAAAAAGCCCTGTGTGCGTACGCGGCAGGACTGGAAAGAGTTAATTTAATAAACTACAATCATCTATCCCACGCTTTCTTTCTAAACGACGATAACGAAATAAGAGCATACGTTTGTCGTGTCCTCATTGTTCTTTATGGTCGATTTTCGTTTCCTTGATTTGTTTGATCACAATTGTATGCGTCCACATGTTCACGACGTGGTTAGTTGTAAAAGACAGTAGATTTCTAAAATTATATTTCCTGGATTATAAACCCTGGCAGGCAGCATTTTGGGTTTTGTTTCTTCTAAGTATATTTTCTTTAGTCTTTAATATCTGCTGTTATATTAACCCATTTGGCACCAACACCCTAGACCAGGAGATGGGTCGGCCATGATAATTCTAAGGTAGTGCCAGATTAGCTTGGCGCCGGATGGCGCTAAGCTAATGTTATACTACCTTTGGATTAGCATGGTCAATCCATCTTCCGCAACTGGCACATAATAATTATAGTCGTTAGAGGACACCTCCAAAATTTGGGAAATGCGGACATGGGGTTAAACAGGTTAGTATTTCAATCGCCACAATCCGCAGATTATGTTATTTAATGACTGTGGCTTCAGAGTATGCATAACTACATCCACGAACGTTAATCACGAAAATTTCAGTGGGCTTAACTCATTGAGCCCGGCGCACGTTTTTCCCAAATTTTGGAGGCGTCATCTAACGTGTATGCACCTGTTGCATAAGATGGATGGACCATAATAATTTAAGGGTAGTGCCAAATTAGCTTGGCGCCGACAGGCGCCAAGCTAATCTGGCACTACCCTTGAATTATCATGGTCGACCCATCTCCTACTGTAGGGCGTCAGAGCTGAATGGTTTAAAACACGTTGTTAACTCTTTCACTGTTATTGTTGTTCCCTCCTGCATACTTACACGGTGTCTTACACGACACGGATGCCAATGCCAGAATTTAAAAAAAAAACCCGTAACATTCAGTCAGTAAATTCATGACTACTGCTTACAAATAACAGTACAGCCAGCATCTTATCGCATCAGTTTTCTGCCCTGGCTTTGATTTACTTGTTTTGTAAAACTGGGTCTATCGAGAGTATAGGTCACTGAAACTAAATGGGTGTTTTTGTTTTGTGTCGCCTATTTTCTTTCTTGTTTTATGCGCGCACTACACTTACACACACACACAAACACACACACACACACACACACACACACACACACACACACACACATACACACACACACACACACACACACGCGAGCGCACACAAACACACACACACACTCACACTCACACTCACACACACACACTCACACTCACACTCTCACACACACACACACACACACACACACACACACACACACACACACACATACGTACACACACACACACACACACACGTACACACACACACACACACACACACAAATAAACACAACACAAAACATTCACACAAATACATACATGATTACCACTTTTGAGCATAGCCAAGAAAAAACATAAGATTAAACTTAACTCATTGTGTCCCGGGTACCCACATTTTGGAGTTGTCTTCTGAGAACTACATTAAAATTTATGAGATAGATCGACCATGATATTTCAAGGGTGGTGCAAGAAACGCTTGGCAACTATAGTCACCAAGCTATTTTGCCACCACCCTTGAACTAATATAGTTGAGCCGTATCTTGCTGTGGTGTGCCGGGACTAGATGTTTCCTTTGGTTGTTGTTTGTGTTTTTTGTCGGGATAACTCCTGCATGATTCACGGTGATTAAAAGCGCTACTGACAACCAAATGTTGACAATTTTAAGGTTTACAGTCTTGACTTTGTGTATACTGTCTAAACAACAAATCGGTTTAGGAAGAAATAATTTTAGTCTACTTTGGTACTTGTTTCAGGCCGCATATGGCGCAGCAGTAAAAGCGCCTGCCGCCAGTGCCAGGGGTGCGAAGTTCGATACCCGGTTTAGGTGTCGGACTTTTCTCCTCTTCTAAGTGTCACCGTTAATTTGGGCGGACCATCGGGGGTTCTTTCTCCGGGTATTCCGGCTCTTTCTCGTCCACGACTTTTTATCTATTTCAGGCCATTTAATCAAATTTCAAATACAAACGATTTGAATTTCAAAAAAACTTCAGTAGCTCGCTTGAGCTTGCCCCTAGCACCACGTGATTGTTCTGTGTTTATATACAGTGTGTGATTGAATGCGCGTGATTCACGTGAGCGTGCTTGTGCATGCGAGCTTGCTATTTATTGCGCTGATTTTTTTTTTTTTAAAATAATATCAAATACAAGCATCCCATATTTCCGAAACTTCAATACCTGAGCTGACCCTTCGCACTTGTCTTGTACAGTGTTTGTCTTATACAGTGTTTGTCTTGTACAGTGTTTGTCTTCAGAGTCAATGCGTGTGTTTTACGTGACATGCGTTTTGTGATTATTTCGCGGCGCAAAATCTGGTAAAGCGCCTATATAATGAACAGAATTATTATTAACTTATTAATCCCCGAAACACTACAGCAAGACATGGATCGAGCATGACAGATCAAGGGTGGTGCCAGCATAGCCTGGTGCCCATAGGAGTCAAGCTATTCTGGCACCACCTTTGAACTGTCATGCTCGCGCTGTCTCTAGATGGCATTAGTAGTCAGATTTTAAAACTATCTCTGCCCTACGTCGTCGAATCCCTGACCTTTATTTATAATTTATCGATCAGACATAACGTTTTTCCCGACGAGCTGAAAAAAGCGAAGGTAATCCCGCTTCCCAAAAGCAAAGATTTATGCAACCTAAACGAGTACAGGCCCATTTCCATATTATCCAGTATTTCAAAACCGCTCGAGAGACATATACATACTCATCTTCTAAACTTTCTGGAGCAAAACCATCTGATAACTGCAGCACAATCAGGATTTCGACCTCTACATTCGTGCCAAACTGCCCTCAATCATTTAATTGATAAATGGCTCTCTGCCATAAATGACAATAAAGTATCAGGTACAATCTTTCTTGACCTGTAAAAAGCTTTTGATCTTGTCAACCACTCTATCCTACTAAAAAAACTACCATTCTATCACATTGACTCAAATACTGTCTCCTTTATATCTTCCTATCTCAGGGACAGAACACAGAAAGTACTGCTAAATGGCAAGTATTCCTCTGATGGTTTAGTAACTTGCGGTGTTCCACAAGGGTCTATTCTAGGGCCCTTATTATTTAATCTTTTTATTAATGATCTGCCACTGTGCATATCTCATTTAGACGCAAACTGCGATCTGTTCGCAGATGACACGACCATACACACATCTGATAAAGATATCACAACCATTAATAAGGTACTCCAACAAAGTCTTGATGAAGTAGCAGGCTGGTGCAGTGATAATCACATGATTATTAGTATTCCAAAGACAAAGAGCATGTTAGTTACTACACGTCAGAAACACCAGCATGGCCTACCACCTTTAACACTTTCCTTAGATAGACAGCTTGTTGAACAAGTAACTAGGCATCGCTTATTAGGCGTTATAGTGGACAACCAATTAAGCTGGGAGCCGCATACTGACTCAATATGCAAAAAAATCTCCAAAAATCTATTCCTGTTATCAAAACTACGCCATATAGTTAATACTGATATCCGTAAACTCTTTTTCCATGCGCATATCAAAACGCATTGTGACTACAGTTCTACCGTCTGGGATGGATGCAGCGAAGTTCACATGAAAAAAGTTAATTCCTTGTATCGTCGGGGCATTAAATTAATACTTCCCAGTCCTACTTCGACTGATGAAAAATTAAAATCTCTCAAGTTACTAACATTGAAGAAACAGTTTGAATTTAATCGCTGTGTTCTACTGCACAAGATCATGCACGGAAAAGCCCCGCCCTACCTAAAAACTCTATTTTCCGACAATAATAGGACAAACACGAGAAATAGTTTGATCCACCTTCCAAAAATTAGATTAGACATCTGTAAAACCAGTCTGTCTTTTTTCAGGCGCTAAAGCGTGGAATATGTTACCTCCACACCTGAAATCAATTTGTAAGATTAGCGTCTTCAAACATCGCCTCCATAAATATTTACTTCAGAAGTAATAGTATGTTCGGCTCCCTTATGCTACTATTCGTATAGTTAGTACAGTTAGTGACAAGTTTCCTATTACCTAATACTCTTCTACTGTTGCTACAGATTATGTAATAGTTTGACTGTCTGCATTAACATGTCAGGTTCATACCTGTGTATATAATTATATATATATATATATATATATATATATATATATATATATATATATATATATATATATATATATATATATATATATATATATATATTTTTTTTTTTTTTTTTTTTTTTTTCTTCTTTTTTTTTTTTCTTTTTTTTTTTTTTTTTTCTTTTTTCTCCCTCTGAGTGGTGGTGGTGGGGGGGGGAGGGGGATGGGTCTTTTTACTTACATATGTTTTATCTTTTGATGTATCGTCTGATGTATTTTTATATGTGTAGAGTAGCAGGACAGTTTGGAAGATAGGCATTGCTATGCCTAAAACTTTTTATCCTGAATAAAAACGTTTCATCATCATCATCATCTTGAATTGTTATACAATCCTTCATAGGGCAACTTTAAAATTTGGGGATTTCGGTCATGGGGTAGAATGCGTTAAATAATAAACGCGTGAAGATAAATTTGCTTTCAGCCATTCCACCTACAACATGCAGCGTTACCATCTTTGGTACGTCTGGAAATCTGTTTTATCATTTCGGTGTTGACCTCAGGGACACCAAGCGTGATTTCCAAGTCCAGCAATATGATCTTGTCCCTGCTATTGATGACTCCCTACCCCCCCCCCCCCCCCCCCCCGATCAGTTTTCTTTGATTTTCCGGAGATTATACTGTCGCTTTAATGTTTTGCAGACTGGAAAGTACCATGTCATGTACGTTAAACCTGGGCACCCTACGCCACTAATGTGCGTGAGTGTGTGCGTGTGTGTGTGTCTGTGTGTGTGTTTGTGTGTGTGTGCACGCGCGCTGTGTGTATGTGCGTGTGTTTGCTTGTATGTGTGAGTGTGTGCGTGTGTGCGTATACTGATTATCGATCGATTTGTGTATCTACTCATCTGCTCACAACCAGCGTCTGTGTGTGTGTGTACAGTCAGGTGGAATATGATCGTTATCAGCTTTGTCTGTATGACATTGACACCACGATTTTCACTTAAATAATAAAGTTGTTCATAGTGCGTTTGCATTGATCAAAACCATGTTTCCGCAATAATGTCATGTGGAAGAAAGATTTGATACACTCTTTTGTTAGCAATTACATTATCCTTATACTCGACTAAACTCGCGAGGATGTATTTTGTGGACCCGGCCGTTTGTTCTCGTCTTAGATGCGAGGAACAAAATCAAAGGTTTTATATTCTTTTAATGAAACAAATCGCCACTTACGTTTATCAGATCTAAAATAATGTCTTTGCATGAGCTCATTGCATTCGAGATACTGATAATACCCCGTCTACGTCATTATTTAACGTGTAAGTCATTAAGTCATTCATGGTAAATTTTCAAATGAGTAAATCATGAACGTTTCAAGTATTTAAACAAATGTCATACTTTAAAGTTTTAACACCACACTTTGACCCAATAGTACCCGGGAGCAAGGGGAAGCAACCACAGTAGCAAAACTCCCTCGGGCACACGTCGGCGGCAGACAGTTCCCGTGCTCAGCCATTCGTGGCCTACACGCGTTTGTCGTGGGCCCTAGGACCTTTGCTTACTGGGAATAATCTTACACGTGGACAATGTTTACGAAGCAATATTTGGGCACTAATGAGAAGGTTAACTCAAGATTCAACGGACTTTCACCGTTCTAAAAAACGCACTATACAAGAAAATTAAACACTCGTGGATTCAGCTTGTGTCGTAGCATGTTCATTGTAACATCGTTTTCTATGGACCAAAACATTTAACCCACGAGAATTTTATTTTGTAAACAACTCGATCTTATCAGGTAAGCTCTAAGAAATGACACGACAAAACAAGGCGAGAAATACATTTATTTGAAAAAATACATTCTCCCGCGTTTGGAAAAATACATTACATGGATCTTTCCCCTATATTATGCATAATGATCAAATTATGAATTTATTCCCAATACGCAGGTTAAAGTACAAGTGTTCATTCTGACAAATACAAACAAAGTCAATTTTAACGAGCGGTTCTCTGCCATCCAGCGCACGAGTGATTTAGTTTATTGGAAATACAACCAATTTTTATTGAAAAAGAACATGGCTCGGATGTCTGTTCCAGTAACAGCCCAGAACTGCTCCCAGATAGGAGTCTGAGAACGTTTGTGTTTCATTCGCAATAAACGTTCTTTTGACTTCATGGTTTAACCCATTCATCCCTGACGCCCTACAGCAGGAGATAGGTTGACAATGATAATTAAAGGGTATTGCCACATTAGCTTGTCGCCTGTCGGCGCCAAGCTAATCTGGCACTGCCCTATAATAATAATAATAATAATAATAATAATAATAATAATAATAATAATAATAATAATAATAATAATAATAATAATAATAATAATAATAATAATAATAATAATAATAATAATAATAATTATTATAAAGCGCAAACGCCCTGTAGTGTTGGCAGGCTCTAAACGCTAAGAATTATCATGGCCGATCCATCTCATGCAACTAGTGCATAGCCATTAGTTGACGCCTCCAAAATTTGGGAAATACGGCCGTCAGGCTGAATGAGTTAAACTGTTCTTCTTGTATAGTTCCATATTGCGAGAGCCTTTGTGGATTTGTGTGTTGATGTGACAGGAAACTCAGAATGACATCAACTTTGCTGTAATGTTTACAAGCTTAATTCATTGCTGCCTCTGTTTACTGTCATATGGTGGAATAATACGGACCCTCGCAGGCATGAGGGAGGTCAAATTAAACAAATCACCCCAGAAACCGAAGGACTGAGGTGTAAAATGGTTAATCTGATCTCCCGAAGGCCTGCAAGTGTCCGTGCAACATACCACTGCTAAAAATAAAGTTTATGTTTTCAGTACTCCGCTGTTTCTTAATAGAAATCATTTCAAAATATACAATGATCGCCAAATAATGAATCCCCCCCCCTCCCCCCCCCTCCCCCATGTGAGGAGAAATCTTATGACCTGGATCACACGCGACGTGACTGACGTCAAAGAGCCATTTGACGTATCATACGATATTTCATGACGTCGTCTGCGCGACCAGAAGCAGTGTCTAGAAATTGTCAAAATATGCAATGGATGAGGTGAGTGACTGCCTGTCTATAAAGCACTGTACAATAAAATAGTTGGTAATAGACGCTGATGTACTTTCGATGCAAAACAGATTGTTCTTTACGCAATATTTAGTTGAAACTATGTGCGTAATGTTTTGAAACACATAAAACAACTTTGTACTTTAGAACGTGCTGATGCTCTTGTTATGGAACAAAATTGGTATCCAAAGCGCGTCATGAAGTGGCTATATGAAAGTCATCTATTACTCACTACAAACATTTTGTGCTAAAAGGATTGGTCGAGGATACCTCGGCCCGATGGCATTTTGCACATTTGGATAGTCACAGTGTACGTCAATTCATGTGTCGAGATGATTTACGCTCGGGCACATGCTTTTGACACATCGAGCTGACGCTACGGAGCGATAACTAGGTCAACAGAAAAACCATCATCGCTCATGGTTTAAATTATATTTCAACATTCTGAATTACTTTTAGGAGATAGACGAAGAAACAATGTCTATTGACAAATACGTTTATATGTACATATCTTACAAACTATGTGAAAGAAAAGAATATATCATGAATAGGTACACAACTTTAAATATAAAATGGGAGGGAAAAAAGAGGACCAATTTTGCGTGGCCAGAGCACTAGACTACAGCAAAAAAAATGGGGCAATGAACATTACTAGTTTACCCCCACATCAACGAACTTTAAAAGTTCACAAAATTCACAGTATTACGAAAATACAACGACTCATACAACTTTGCCTTTGACATGATCAAGGAGAGTGCCTAATCGGCACCGGAAACAAAGGCATGCAAAAACAGTGACCCAAACGAGTTTACACTCAAACCAGTAAATGTATAACGTTCAATAAATCCACATATCTCCTGTGATAACTGCTCATAGTGTTCAAGAAGGGCACATACAATTTTACTCCGTTCACCTGAGCAATGGAGTATCTAAACGGCACATCAAAACAAGAAATTAAACAAGAATGGAACAAATGAAGCAAAGTTACAGCAAGAGTCAAACACTGACGACAGTTTGACCGTTCAAACACCAGGACACAAAACCTCTATGCAAGCATCCGAACAAATTGTGCCAGCCACCTACTAACATAAGTAGAACAATCCAAGAGCTGTCAATCATAATCCCTGACAAATATGGGGGATATGCTTTCAACGGAGATCGAATTACGTGCAACAAAAAGCTTCACTGAAAAAAAAAAACCTCACAAAAATAGTAAAACTGAAGTAAAAATCTAACCCGACGCAGTTAAATAAAACGCTGAAAATACAAGCACCAAACACAAAAGCTGAAGCTCACTTACGCCATGATACAATAACCTGATGAAAATACCCGTGCGAAAGTGAGCCAACAACGTGCTGTCATCCGTAGGTACGTCCTATAGCTTTCAATCCTACTCCCTAGCATATAATATAAAACACTACCCTCATATTATTAGGGTAGGGTTTAATCGGAGATGAGATAGGTGTAGCACAACGCTAGACAAAATGTTAATTTTCACGGTTTGGTCGCTAACAATGAGGAGTACCGGCATTTCAAACCAAAACGTCCTCGAAAAACACGTGAACTATAATTGTTTCGCTCAAGTGTGTACGGCCGGCCGAAAAAAAGGCCATTGCGTCACATAGTTTGCGTCACATAGTTTACATGCTGAAATGCTATACTTTCACATACATTTGATTGAGTTAACAACAAGTTTAGCGATTAATCAGTGTTTACATGTTTTGATATTTTGTTACATTGTACATCACACAAACACACACACACACAAATACACACACACACACACACACACACACACACACACACACACACACACACACTCAAACATAAACACACAAACACACACACACACACACACACACACACGCACACAACACACACACACGCTTGAAAATACACATCATTAGCGAAGTGAAAATGAATTAATCGGTCTATAATCTTGATTATGTTCATATGTACAAATTAAAAAGCCGACTTTAAAAAGTAAAAAAAAAAACAAAAAAAAAAACGGGTCATTTCGTTTGCCCCTTGTTTACAAGAAAAAAAAAGTAATATTAAAAAGTCTTTTTTTATGAAGTGCTATGGTGCAAAGTCTTTAAAAAAAGTGTCAACGGCGTTAGTGTGCCGTTGTGTTTTGTCTATAACCTGTATACACCATTACGGTTTTCAGCACCAAATGAAACAAAGAAAAACGGATTATTTACTGAAAGTCCTGTACGGATGATGGTATCCAGACAGCAAACGTGAAGGCTCTAGGCCGTAAGGCCTACAATTATAGGCCAGCATGCAACTACACACAATAAAACCGTTCGATTTTTACTGTTTTCGCAGTGGTTGTTTTGTCTTGTGCTAGCTGACTTTGCCCGTTTGCTTATTCATAGCATGGTCACCTCGTTGCTTGCTTGTTCGCGTGCTTCCTCACTAGCCTTGATTTCGGTCTCAGCTCCTGTAACACAAACATAACTCATTGTGCCCGAGGTACTAAATACCCACATTTTGGAATTATCCTCTGAGGACTGCATTACAATTCAGGAGAAAGATCAACTATGATAGTTCAAAGGTGGTGGCAGAATAGCTTGGCGCCTACAGGCGCCAATCTATTCTGTCACCATCCTTGAACTATCATGGTCGAGTCTTATCTTGCTGTGGTGTGTCGCGGGAAGAATGAAGTAATTGAATGGAAGTAAACATATATCTCCATGCTTCAACTTTTCAGACGGAAAAAACAACAACGTGGGGATCTATCTATTCCTGGTGACACCGCTAATTTATATCTATGTTTCTCGGACGGCTTGGGATCTTTGGCGTTGCGTTAACACAGATTTCAGAATCGCGATCTGCGTCCATTGGCAGCGGAGTGGTTAAAAGACACACAGACAGTAATTGCTTGGCTGTATCATCAGTCGCATTGACACTTGACATATTAACCCATTGCGTGTCGGTAGCAGTTGTAGTCGTGATAAATCCTGCAGGAATCATCGCGACTATAACTACTACCGACAAGCTAAGGGTTAAATTATATTACGATATATAATTAGGGATATCTGAAAACTAAATTAGATATCTGAATCAGTTGTTTGGATTATGGTAAGATAACTGCAGTAGGGACACAACCAGGCATGTGCGCTGCGCAGTCTCATTAATTTTTGCCATAACTGTTTATTTTTTTACTTTGGCCATGTCCAACCCTCCCCCTCCCTATCACTCCCCCCACTGGCCCAGCCTGTGTACAAAAATATACTTAGACCGTGGCTTCCCCAGGACCAAAAGTTACAAAGAAGAACTCAGTCACAACCACGGCAACGTGCATTACGAGTATATCATTGTTCTGAGCAAATAATGATATGAAAGTTTTCAAGTTCGCATCATGCTTATTGGGCCTAAGCCACTACCATATCTGTATTGTTTTGACACATCCCCAATCCATTCCCGTGGCGGCTGATTTTCTGTGACGTTGTGCGTCAGTGTCTGACATGCACATACGTTGAAATGTATATTTTTAGCAGCAACAGAGAGGTTTTGTTTACGCCGGACGACGAATAACTAACGAGAGCCAAGTCATGGCTGATAACAAGCTTCTACTATAAGCACAGTCGAAGACAAGACAAATGAAACCTGACTAATATCAGAAGAAACTAACCAGACTGATCCGAGCCCTGAGCTTGCCTTTTTCTTGCTTGTATTTCACTGATCGGGACGTAGTCGTCGGCAAATGCACATGCCTGGTAACCTGAATCATAATGGACAATACGATGAACATCTGCAACAGCAGCAACAACATGACTTTTTGAGTAAACCATTATGTGCATACGTTAAGTGTACGTAGCATGCAGTTCTCATATAACCCTGTAACTGTCGGTGGCGCGTTTTGTTGCCGTGATTCCTGCTTGAATCACCACGACAAAATGCGCTACCGACAGCCTAAGTTTTAAACCGGATAAAACAAATTAGCGGGGGACCACGATTATTTGTTGTTATAAAGGAGTTATGCCATAATCAAAGTGGCAGGGTATTAATGTAATAATACCGACATACAAACAAAGCTTTGTTTTGACCCTAAGTGTATACTGTCTTTCATTACAATGGTATCTTACAGCAGGAGATGGGTCGACCATGATAACTTAAGGGTAGTGCCAGATTAGCTTGACGCCTGTCGGCGCCAAGCTAATTTGGCACTGCCCTTGAATTATCATGGTCGAGCCATCTCCTGCAACTGTTGCATAGTCATTAGATGACGCCTCCAAAATTTGGGAAATACGGCCGTCGGGATGAATGAGCTATGGTACAATCACTTATTTAAAATGTTTTGCAATCACAGCAGTAGTGGGAATGAAACGGGGGTGGGGGGAGGGGGAGGGGAGGGGGTTGGGAGGGGAGGGGGGAGGGCGAGGGGTAGGAGGGTCATTCAAATCCGCTGCCCTCCGAACTCATGTTTATCCTCAGCCTAAAGGTGGCTAACTATAAACACGAATCCGATACGAACTCGATCGAAATCCGAAGCCGGTCCGAAACAGAAAAAAAGAGTCCTTTTCAAGTTTGTGTGTTTCCATATGTCTGACGCGATAATCGAATTCGCATCCGGCTTCGAAAGACATTTTTTCTTTTAGGAAAGTTGCATCATCGCATCGGGTTCGGACTGTATTCGTATCGAGGTCGTGCTTATGGAAACGTAGCTTAAGGTTGCGTTTTCGCGGTGTGTGTGCGAATCGTATTAGCTTCGATAATTTTTTTTTTTTTTTTTTTTTTGTCACTGGCTTGGATCAATAACGATTTTCATAGTTTCAGTAACATTTGATATGACAAATGGGCAGGCGAACCAGATTTTTCATGTTATAAGCAAAGTATCATTATTTATACATCTCTGTAGGCGACTTAATTCTCTAAAGAAAAGAGAACACAGTTTTATTTGGCCGGGGATTCCCCAAAGGCTTTGTTGTATCCAACCTTTGTTATATGTTACGTTGTCACAAGTAAACTTTATATTCATGACTCATGACAAATGGCAATACGGAATTTGTTATCGTCATCATCACTATCATCATCAGCACTGCTAATACACTCATCATTACCACCACCATGCCACGGCAAGTATACTCGATGTTACGGTTCTGCTGTCTGTAGGTTTTTACGTACCAGCTGATTCCATTTCTTGCTGGTGATTTACTTCCGCATAATCACCGTTCAGTGCTTTCTCTCCTACAATAAAAAGAAATCGCACAAATATCAAAGATGTCAATGGTCTCTCTTGGCTTGACTTCGCGAACGAAGATTCTATAGGGCTTGCCCACGTCGTCTGCAGGCATTTTCGTGGCTGCGGAGGCCAATCCGGGACAGGCAGGTTCGACCGCAGTGGCTGCAGGGGAAGGTCTGGTCAGGGTTCTGAGTTACGGCAACTCTGTTTTTTCTCCTGAGCCGTTTGTCCTTAAGGTTAGCTCTGCGAGAGTCCTCAAAGGAGACGGCTGCCTTGTAGATGGTGGAGCGCCAGGTGTCACGGTCCGCAGCAAGCGAAGACCACTGGCGGTGGTCGATTTGGCAGGCACTAAGTGACTTCTTGAGACCGTCTTTGTATCTCTTCTTTGGTGCCCCTATCACGGTGTCCAGTAGCAAGCTCGCCGAACAGAGTGATCTTGGGTAGGCGATGATCCTCAATCCTGGAGACGTGCCCCGCCCAGCGAAGCTGTGTCCGCAGCAACAAAGCCTCGATGCTCATAGTTTCTGCCTGTTCAAGGACCTCGACGTTGGTGACATAGTCACTCCAGTGAATGCCCAGGATGGTACGCAGGCAGCGCTGGTGAAAGCGTTCGAGGAGTCGTAGTTGGTTGAGGTAGAGGGCCCAGGACTCGGAACCGTACAGCAGGGTGGTGAGGACGACAGCTTTGTACACACTGATCTTGGTGCCTGTTTTCAGCTGTTGATTGTGCCACACCCGCTTGAAAAGTCGCCCAAAAGCGCTGTTCGCTTTTGCCAGCCTGCTGTCAAGCTCCTTGTCCAGCTTGGCGTCTGACGTGATGATGCAGCCAAGGTAGGTAAACTGGTGTACTGGCTTCAGTTCAGACTCGCCGATGGTGATGTGGGGAGGGCGATGCTCTACCTTGGGTGCCGGCTGATGAAGTACCTCTGTCTTTTTTAGACTGACCTCGAGTCCAGAGAGCTGGGCAGCATCTGCAAAGCAGGATGTGATGCGCTGCAAGGCTCTCTCTGTGTGTGCAACAAGGGCAGCGTCATCAGCAAAGAGCAGGTCACGAATCAGTTGGTCTAGGGTTTTGGTGTAGGCCTGCAGTCGTCTGAGGTTGAACAGGCTGCCATCGAGACGATACCTGATGTACACTGCATCGTCATCGTCGAGGTCTACTGTTGCCTGCTTCAACATCATGCTAAAGAAGATGGTGAAGAGGGTTGGTGCCAGCACGCAGCCCTGTTTCACGCCGTTGATAATGGGGAATGGTTCTGAGAGGTTACTGTTGAGTCTAACCTGGCCTTGCTGGTCCTCGTGGAGCTGGACGATCATGCTTAGGAACTTTGGGGGACAGCCAATTCGCTCCAGGATCTGCCACATGCCTTGCCTGCTCACAGTGTCGAACGCTTTTGTTAGGTCGACAAACGTTACGTACAGCCCTTTGTTCTGCTCGCGGCACTTCTATTGAAGCTGGCTCAGCACAAAGACCATGTCGGTGGTACTCCTGTTGGCTCTGAAGACATACTGGCCCTCTGAGAGGTGGTATTCAGCGATGGCAGGTACCAGCCGATTCAGGAGCAGCCTTGCGAGAATTTTCCTGGCAATGGACAGCATGGTAATTTGATAATTAGAGCAGGCAGATTTCTCTCCTTTGTGCTTGTATAGGGTGATGATGACTGCATCACGGAGATCCTTTGGTAGTGTTCCTTTCTCCCAGCAGCAGAGAAAGAGGTCATGGAGCTTGTTGTGCAGTGCTGGGCCTCCATGTTTCCAGATCTCTGGCGGGATTCCGTCAATGCCTGCTGCTTTGCCACTCTTGAGCTGGTGGATGGCTGTGAGGGTCTCTTCGGCGGTGGGCGGTTCGTCCAATTCAACCTTTAGTGGGAGCTGTGGGATTTGGAGGATGACTGTTTCTTGAACAGTGCGTTCAGCGCCGAAGAGGTCTTGATTTTATTCTGACCAGCGGTTCAAGATGGAGGTATTATCTGTGAGGAGTGCCTGTCCATCGGCGTTTCGCAGGGGACTTTGTACCAGGTGCCTAGGGCCATACACTGCTTTCAGTGCTTCATAGAAGCCCCTGTAATCACCGTTGTCAGCGCAAAGCTGGATCCTCTGTGCCAGTCTCGACCACCACTCGTTCTGGAGTTCTCTATGCTTGAGCTGGAGACTGATGCAGATGAGGCGAAAGGCAGATTTCTTCACAGGGCAGGAAGGCTGGGCTAGGTGGGCCTGGTGGGCGGCTCATTTTTTTGCTAGAAGTTCCTGGATCTCCACGTCGTTTTCGTCAAACCAGTCTTTGTTCCTCTTTCTAACAAAGCCCAAGACTTCCACAGAAGATTTTACAATAGCAGTTTTCAGTTGCTCCCAAAGTGTTTCAGGGGAGGAATCTGCTGGATCAACTGTGTCTTTGAGCATGCGCTCTAAATCTGTCTGAAGGGCAGCTTTCTTGTCATCACGCTGAAGGCTGGCGACATGAAGCTTTTTCTTGAGGGTCCTCTTTTCTTGGGTTTCAGCTTGAGGTGGAGCCTGAGTTTGCAGCGGACAAGGCGGTGGTCAGTGTGGCACTCTGCACTGGGCATCACTCTGGTGAGGAGGACGTCACTGCGGTCCCTCTGACGCACAAGGACATAGTCGATAAGGTGCCAGTGTTTGGAGCGAGGATGCATCCAGGTGGTCTTTCGACTGTCCTTTTGCTGGAAAGTAGTGTTGGTGATGACAAGTTGCTGTTCTGCACAGAACTCCAACAGCAGGCGGACATTGTCATTGCAGTTCCCAACGCCATGCTTGCCGAGGACTCCTTTCCAGGCTTCAGAGTCTTGGCCCACTCTGGCGTTGAAGTCGCCAAGGATGATTGTCGTCTGCGGGGGTGCTCTGCAGGAGGCTGCGCAGGTCAGAGTAGAACTTGTCCCTTTCTGCAGGCTCTGTCAGGAGGGTTGGTGAGTACACACTGAGAAGGGTGACGTATTGCTGGTGTCTCAGTGGGAGGCGCATGGACATGATGCGGTCGGAGTGACCCATTGGTAGGTTTTGCAACTTAGTCGCAATTGGGGTCTTGACCATGAAGCCCACGCCTGAGAGCCGTCTATCTGATGCAGGCCTGCCTGAACAGTAGAGGATGTAGCCAGCGCCAAGTTCTTGGAGGCTGCCTTCCTCCGGGAGGCGTACTTCGCTGAGCGCGGCGATGTCGATGTTTAACCTCCCCAATTCATGGGCAATAAGGGCGGAGCGACGTTCAGGGCGTCCGTTGTCTGCTGTGTCGAGCATGGTTCGGATGTTCCAGCATGCTACGTTGAGTCCGGTCGTGGTCTTCATGAAAGTGGATCCATTGTTTTTTCTTGTTTTCTGACCGCAGGAGAAGATGCCCGTTGACCGCGGCTAGCCAGCTGGGGTTGCGAGGGGATGAGCTTTGGTTAGGCCACCTTTTCTAGGCCCCTCTCCGTGTGGAGCAAGCAGTGCTGTCCCTAGAGAAGGCTGCTTGGTCGTTCAGGGTGTGCCGAGTGACGTTGTCATCCCCGGGTCAACATCAGGCGACCAATATCCTGAACCGCCTATATGCAGGTTTGAGACTGCGGCTTCCATTGACATCTTTCACCTGCCGTTTCGCCACTTGCCCATCGCTACAGGACTTGGAAAGGTAGTTGTCATGGTGCGTGGGCGTTCCCTAAAGCCTGCGCTGTGGAGCTTTTTGGTGGAGTGCAGTGTGCGCAGTACTGGCCCCACCCTTTAAACCCTTGGTTCGTCTGCCATGGCCTAGCACGCTAGGACGGTGGCATCGAGGTCCTCGGGTCGTAGGTTTTATAACAGACTGTCCTTGTCCTAGTCTCTGACTCAAAAACCTTCCCCGGAGACACGGGGCTTTTAATGTCAAGGTTTTCCTCCCTTAGCCTTTCCGCAGCCAAGCGGCCAGTCCTGCAAGGCAGCAGGGGACTCGTGGAGGGCGGGGTCGTCTATGTCCCGTGCAGATGTGAACATCTGCCCACTGCCCACATCAATGGTAACGCAAAAGTATAATCCACGAGTTCTTACATGTATGTTCAGAGGCAATAAAAACGCAAAGACTATCAGTAAATGTACCCGAAAACACAAAGCCACCCTAACAACAAAACAAGGCACATTTGCCAATTCAATGTTGTTTACTTCAGATGATGCGCCTACTGTCTGAACGACCTTCTTCAAAGATTTGAAAGAGCTGTCGCCCTTTTCTATCATGGAGGACACAGGGTTTTATTGGTGGTGAAAATAAGCATAACTGGACACCTCTGACAAGCAAATTTCCGTTATATTTGCTAACACACATATTGTGCGCGCTTATGATGTTAATGAATGCCCCCCCCCCCCAACCCCCAACCCCCACCCCCCCACCCACCCCCCCCCCCAAAAAAAAAAAAAAAAAAAAAAAAAGTAAAAAAAAAAAAGACGTGACTCTCAAAATTTACTAGAGAACCGGAAGTTCCGGTACAAGCCATTATTTTAAAATAAATCTTATTTTTTTTTATAGTGTTTTACTTTCTACCCTTTTTTATGCTCCAACGATACAGAACTCGCCTACAACCATTAGATTGGGTAAATATGGCCGCTATAGTATGAATGAGCAACTGTTCGCTTATCGTTTTTGTATGTCATGTTGATTATTTAGGTGTCTTTGACAAAAGAAAAATAGGCCAATACCAAACAGGCCGGATTGTCATTCACGCGGACCATAGTGACACTGGACGTTGGATGGTTTTAAGTTGTGTGTTCTGCAGATGCTCCCGATCTTACTTTCAATATTCAGTGATGGTAGGGCCACTTATGACGTCATAAATCATCACTGAGAGATTATTTAAAGACTAAATATTCAATTTACACGAGATACAACACACTCTTTATAACAAAAGAAGTCGAAATAAACCGGTACTAGCACGTTTACGGAGAGTAACGCTACGATGGAGAAAAAAAAAAATCACGTTTTATTGCCTCCTGGTTTATAACGTGCATAGTTATGTAGACTTTAATGAGAGCGTTAAACAATCTCACAAAATTTTTGCGACCTTCAACTTTTCATGAATTACTGCTCCTAAACGGAGTATTATATAAGTTATTGGTCAGAGGGGTTCGCTACACGGACTTTTGTAGGCCTGAGGGAGGTCAAAGGAATCATTGTACCCCGAAGGCCGAAGGCCTGAGGGGTACAATGATTCCTTTGACCTCCCGAAGGCCTACAAAGGTCCGTGTAGCGAACCCCTCCGACCAATAACGTATTTGTTTTCCTTCCTCCGTTTATTGTTTAGAAAAAATCCGGTTTATGAAGACGGCCGCTTCTGTGGCAGATAGGTGACACCATTGAATATACATGTTCTGCCGGGGATTCCCAGACTGTGACGTAGCAAGACTCCGTGTCAGAGGCGCAAGTCTTGTTTTCGCGAGTAAAAAGCTAATCTTGGCTTGTGTACAGAATGATTCAAGCTGCAATGTCTACAAAAGGTCGTTAAAGTATTACAGTGACAGTGCTTCTTGACTGCTGTGTGATTCAGAAAAATTAAGAACTTTTTGATGAAGCGATCGGCATTTGACCACTGATGTGACAGCTTGTGCAAGTTGATGGTGCCTCGTGCTTTTAGATTCAAGATGTCAGAAGGGGACTGTGTGCAGCAGATTGTCGTTGTTATATCCTAAAGTGTCATGTGTGTTGGGATATCTGGAAAAAGGAATACCAAAACAAAACGCTCGTTGTTAACAGCAGGACTAGTGCTGAGACTGATGGATTTTAAGGTAAGATTTTATTTTACAGCGTAGACATGATGTCAGATAGTCTTCGAAAATTCGGGATATGATTTTCTTCAGATAGTCCCGCATTGAGTGACGTGAAAATTTGGCAATAGCGTGCTTTGTGTATAGTGTTGCTGGGTGTGTATTTTCGTTTTAGTTCTTGAATTTGTTGCTCTGTGCTTTGGTGAAATTGTGGCATTTTGCCTGTTGGTGTTTGAGCAGACGACAGTGCCTGGCTTGCCGGTTTGCACGGATTGTGTCTCTGATTGGTTAAAAAAACAACTCGGAAGCTATTTTTGTTCCGTGGTTTCCCGAACTTTGAAAATGTCTCGGTGGAAGGCTTTTACTGTTTGCGCTATGTAATTAGTGGTGAAATGTTGTTTAGTTGGCTCCTCATGTCGTAAAAAATAAGGCAGATGATGTGTATTACGTCAAATAGGACTACTTTAGTGCGTTTTTTTCTGCTATTTTGTCGAACCGAGTTGCTATCAAGACTCGAAAACGAGGTCGTAACGCGTCATCGAGAGGGCTATAAAACGTCCGCCATTTTTCGCTACAGTGGTTTTTATATCACGGTCACATGGTACAGTTTGCGCTAAATTTACTGGTCGTGTGACGCAGGGAGGAAAACAATTATATTTAATACATAGGAATAACACGAATGCCAGATTCAAATAATATCACTGAAAAGAAAAAGAAAATTAGATATCTGTACCCTACCATCATACAGGACTATTTATATCTTACCAGGCAGTGGTGCCGGCGGCCGGTTGTTGATGTGAAACATCGGCGGGTGTCTGATGCGTGGGTCCTCATTGTGAGGGATCCCCGTTACACTGGCGGACCTCTGGTAGAGAACATTGTGGATCATCAGACACTCCTCGGATCGCGCAGGGCGGCCACATGGCAGTAGTTCTGAAACAAATTTGATGTCATTTGTGCTCCTGATTTTTCGGTAGCAGTTTAATTATAAACATAAGTGTATACCTGGAAAATATAGTCTGGGCACCAGTCACCCATACTGATCTATGTATAGTTCATTGTAAAGCGTATTCTTTTCAATACATTATAAAAGTGTGTATAGACAAACATGTATCATTGCAACTGCGACATGGCACGAAGGTAGTATGCAGCTGTTTCCCCCACTGCCAGTACATTCTCGATCTTTCTAATGCGTCGGTTATTTATTCTTACCGAGTATGTGACTCTTTCCAATCGTGGTTATACGTTTCTGTTCCTACATAGTGCGTCTGCAATGTACAAAAGAGTGCTGCTGATCTTCCCGGTTCTTGAGAGATGACGGGGTCAAATTGTGAGCTATAACTATTGTCAAGTGTGGAAATCAGCTAAAACAAAACGGCCTGTGCTGATGGCCTAGTACGAAAAACTCCTTTTGTAGCATGAATGGCTTTTGCCTTACAGAACGGCATAGGTCGCTTGTGTCACCCAAGTAACAGTACACCTGCTCCGCGGGGAACTTGGTTGTACGCCTGACCCTCTTAAGAGAGGAACTACATGCGTTACAAAAACTGTCAAACACGTCATACTTTGCTCCTCTATCATGAATCAGGCACAACGGCCGGACAGACATCATTCATTTTCTACGTCACACGCAAGACGTGGATTTGAAGTCAGGGTTTAAAGTACCATTACGCCTAAATCTGAAGACACATTTCAGCACCATTTGTGTTTGTTATGTTTTGTTGTTTGTTAAGACAGTGTATCGCCCTCCTCACATCACCATTGGCGAGTCTGAACTAAAGTCAGTGCACCAGTTTACTTACCTTGGCTGCATTATCACGTCGGACGCCAAGCTGGACAAGGAGCTTGACAGCAGGCTGGCAAAAGAGAACAGTGCTTTCGGGCGACTTTTCAAGCGGGTGTGGCACAATCAACAGCTGAAAACAGGCACCAAGATCAGCGTGTACAGAGCTGTGGTCCTCACCACCCTGCTGTATGGTTCCGAGTCCTGGGCCCTCTACCGCAGCCAACTACGACTCCTCGAACGCTTCCACCAGCGCTGCCTGCGTACCATCCTGGGCATTCACTGGAGTGACTATGTCACCAACGTCGAGGTCCTTGAACAGGCTGAAACTGTGAGCATCGAGGCTTTGCTGCTGCGGACACAGCTCCGCTGGGCGGGGCATGTCTCCAGGATGGAGGATCATCGCCTACCAAAGATCACCCTGTTCGGCGAGCTTGCTACTGGACACCGTGACAGAGGGGCACCAAAGAAGAGATACAAAGACTGTCTCAAGAAGTCACTTAGTGCCTGCCAAATCGACCACCACCAGTGGTCTTCGCTTGCTGCGGACCGTGACACCTGGCGCTCCACCATTTACAAGGCAGCTGTGTCTCCTTTGAGGACTCTCGCAGAGCTAGCCTTAAGGACAAGCGGCTCAGGAGAAAAAACAGAGATGCCGCAGCTCAGAACCCTGGCCAGACCTTCCCCTGCAGCCACTGCGGTCGAACCTGCCTGTCTCGGATTGGCCTCCGCAGCCACGAACAAGCCTGCAGACGTCGTGGGCAACTCCTATAAAATCTTCGTTCGCGAAGTCAAGCCAAGAGAGCCATGTCGACACACCTAATAAACGTTAAAAACAGTTGGGACATTCAGCTATAGAACACACGTAATCTCATTTATTTATTCTGCGCAGCCGTTAGCGTGTCAACCTATATTTAGCTGTTTCTCGTACTGATAGCATTGTATTTCTAGAACGGAGTGGAGTCATTGTCAGATTACTTGATATAAAGACGACGTGTGTCCTAGGTCTAAATGAACCATATGTAAACATATGTGAAGCGTTTTGAAACTGTGGTTGAGTGTTCGTCGATCACGCAGTTAAATAGAAGAAGAGAAGTATTTAGTCAGTATTTTCCACTGGTTATGATATGTAAAATAAAGGATTGTTAATCAACGATTAAAGCCAAATAGGTTAATTCCTTGTTAGTATTGTCTTCTTAGATCTTTTCCCTTTTTATCTACTTCAATCCGTTATTTTGTTTTATAAGGTGGTATGGATAGACTGCGCTGCAAACTAGACAGGTTTAACTTTAAGTCAGTGTCAGTGGAAGCCAAGATGTATATTGTGCCTAGCTCTAGCCTAAATGTATAAGTATTGTTGCCTGAATTTGTGTTTGGACAGCATGTAGCTATAAGTGCTCCAAGAATCCAGTGCATCTTGGACGATATGTTCTGTCTTGAGTTTGTTAGTCAGCTGCATGAGTTTTGACTGAACTGTATTCACCTATAGCTGCTGTCACATTTTGGGGCAGTCAGACACAGCAGTTTTATTACTTGACTGCATCTGGTCACACTGAATTCAGAATACCTTCATTGTATCCATGTTTGCCACTTTGTTAAGGTAGGTTGAATAACTAAATGTTTTGTTGTTTGTTAATGTAATGGAATATTGCATTAACTGAAAAATGTTGTTATGACATTTTATGCTCTTTTTACTTGACTGTCTTTTATAATTCTTTGCTTAGAGTTGATTTGTACTGTTCATTCCTTTTGTAATTTTATTAGCTTGACAATAGCAAGTATGTAATTATGTTCAAGCTATAGCGGGGTATGTATATTTATGGTAGTTTGATTATAGCTAAAACGTACGTTCAAGCTATATTGAATATGATATATATTTATGACCTGTAATTGTTGCAGGATGGCTTAAGATGCCTAGGCTTAATGCCGTGAATTGACTCGCAATAAAAGGATGTTAAACTGAAGTGAGCCTCTTATCGACCCTCACGGAAGCGAACCCCCAGTGGAATGAGTGCGTGCAATAACCCCTCCACCCCCCCTCTCAACCCCTCCCTCCCCCCCCCCCCCCCCCCCCCCCCCGCCTACAACAAAACCATCAGTTACAGAAGTATATCTTTAAATAGCTACGGAGGTAGTGGGCCTTTAAACATGAGAGTTGACATAAGTCTATTACTACATGTGCGGCCGACGTGTTGCATATTTATAGTAATGGCTTTGATGAATTACGAGTCTCTGCTTGCCTTCAACACACAGTTCTGACTCCGAGGATCCAGCATTCCCTGACAAAATCAAATATCGGTTGGTAATTGACACTATATAGATATCGCTCACCTTATCTACAAACTTTATTTTCGGACAGTAAGAGGCAAACCACGAGAAACGTGACAGCTGGATCCACTTTCCACAACCTAGATTGAACATCTGTAAAACCAGCTAGTCTTTTTTTTGGGCGCTAAAGCGTGGAATATTTTAACTCCACATCTGAATTCAATTTGAAAGATTAGTGTCTTCAAAGAACGCCTCTACAAAATTTGACTTCAGAAGTAATAGTACGTTCGGCTTCTATCAAATCTTATTTGTATAGATAGTGACAAAGTTCCATCACCTGATGATTTCTACTTTTGATGCAGACTGTTATAGTTAGGCTGTCTGCATTCACGTCAGTTGGTTTTTAATTTCTTATTTTGCGTGTTCATACCAATATATGTTTTGAGTCTTCTTTACTGATATGTTTGTATATGTTTGTTGTTGTTGTATTTTTTTTGTTTGTTTGTTTTTTTGTTGTTGTTTCTTTAGCTAGTCGTCTGGTGTATAATTTTATGTGTAAAGTACCAGGATAGTATGGAAGATAGACATTGCTATGCCTAAAACTTTTATCCTGAATGAAAACGTTTCATTAACATAATCTCCTTCAGTCTCTCACTATCCCGTTTATAAATAACCATGCTTATTAGTAGCAAGCAGTTTAGTTGTAGCTTTGACAAGTTTCAGAATAGCTCTTGTAAACAAATACTTTAACTTTATTAAATCTTAAAAATCCTTTTTTTTTCTCTCTCTCTGGCTTATATCAAAAGATATTTTCCCACCTGTTCAACACGACCGTATTAATACTCTGTGTGTGTGTGTGTGTGTGTGTGTGTGTGTGTGTGTGTGTGTGTGTGTGTGTGTGTGTTGTCTACGTGTACGTGCGTGCATGTTTGTTCATGCTTGTGTATGTGTGAGTGTGTGTGTGTGTGTGTGTGTGTTTTGTCTACGTGTGCGTGCGTGCGTGTTTGTTCATGCGTGTGTGTGTGTGTGTGTGTGTGTGTGTGTGTGTGTGTGTGTGTGTGTGTGTGTGTGTGTGTGTGTGTGCAATAGATGCAGACCAGGCTGACTCCGCAGGTCATATGGGTTTCTAAAGTTCTAAAACATGATGGATGGCGACTAACTTATCCCAAAATATGAAAAAACAAGCGAGACAAATCAGATCATTGTTCCTAAACACACACGACATCGCAAGAATTTACACTTGTGAATATTTTCTGATTTTCGGAAAAAAAAAATTGTAATAAAGTCATAATGTTTAGTTTCGAAGTCTGGAAACGAAGCTAAAACTATTAACCCCTTCCCTGTCAACGGGCGTACATTTTGTTCCTGAAATCCAGTGTTCACTAAATAACCAAAAGCAACAACTTTCCGAAGAACATGGACACAAAGTTGTCTCTGCAAGAGGCATAGATCATTATTAGCCCCCACAGTCGCGGGGCTCATGAGGTTCTGTGTTTCTTGACGTTAGATATTTACCCTTTTTCCTCGGCAGTGAAGTGGTTTAAATTTAAATTAACAGTTATGAATAAAACCACATGATAATCTTAATCAACACAAACACAGTTAAACTTATGCCCGTTTGTATGCTCGCCTGTATTTCTGTCACAGAAGCGACATGTCACGAAGACGACTGCTGCTATTGCGACGATGGCAGCTGCGACCGCAGTTATCCATGCCGTCAGGTCTGGTCTCGTCTGGCCGCTGCCTGTCGAACTCCCTGTGCAATCGCAAAACTCACTACAGCAAACAGCCAACTATCCAGTCGACCAACCAACCATTTCCGTTCGGACCCTTGTAGGCCTGAGGGAGGTCAAAGGAGCCATTGTACCCCGAAGTAGTGAGAGGTACAATGTTTCCTTTGACCTTAGGCAGGGCTACACCAAGGAGGTCAAAGGAGCCATTGCACCCCGAAGGCCTGAGGGGTACAATGTTTCCTTTGACCGTATGAAGGCCTACAGTAAGGGTCAGTGCAGCGAACCCCTGCTACCGATAAAGTATTTATTTTCATTCCTCCGTGTATTCGTTAGAAAAAAATCCAGTTGCCGATGGTCGCTTCTCTAGCGGATAGGTGACATCATTGAATGAACATGTTCTTCCGGGGATTAACATTCCCGTACAAGACAGAGTGACGTAGCATGATTCCACATGCAGAGCAAACTTCGGGACTACAAAGTTTATTTTGTCTTGTTTAGAAAATGCTTCAAGCTGATATGTCTACAAAAGGTCGTCAAAGTGCAACAGTGACACAGAAGAGTGCGTTTTGACTACAGTATTTAAAAAAATACGGTAGACTTTAAAATGGGGCTGGTCTGAGCGCATTCCGGAGCATGCACATGACGTCTTTTGCGTGCGGGGTAGAAATTCGGGCAATATTATCGGCACTGAACGGGTTCAGTACGACCTTTCCACATTTCTGTTCACAGTTCATGTAAATATGCACACGTTACAGCTGATTACAATCAAACTTCATAATTAATCAAAACGTAAGTTAGTACGTTTACGTAGCATTATCTTAAAAAATAACAAGCACATTAATAAACAAAATACATATATAGGACTATTTATACGTTTTTAACAGGATAAGGTCGTATTAATCTGTGTCAGAGAATCTGCAATGGTTATAAAAGTATCCTTGTTTGTGCCCGGCGGAAAACGGTTAACTGTTAATAATGTATCTTTAGGGCAGGGTCAAGGGGTCTCTGCCTGACTCAAAGCGTGGGGGCCCCAGGGGACGTGTTGCGTTGGTGGTGAGGGAGCCAGTCATTTTGTTATTGTTGATGTTATCTAGCCATGAATCAACCATACGTACTAATGCTGAGTGGCATGAGTGTTTGGGTCTAAAACCGGACTGGAACTTATTTAACAAGGACCGTTCTTCGAGGTACTGGAGGAGATGCTTTTGAATATGCTTCTCAAGTGGCTTTGATAAAACAAACGGAAGAGAAATGGGACGAAGGTTATTTACATCAGTAGTGTCCTTGGTCTTGGGTATAGAAACAACTTTTGCTTTTTTTAAACGCCACAGGAAGGGTATTATACTGTATGCACAAGTAAAAAATGTAAGTGAAGGGTTCAACACTATAAGGCAGTGATATGTGGAGTATATAACCATTTATACCGTCCACACCAGCTGATGTCTTGTTCTTAAGGCACGTTATATAACGCCCGACTTCGTGAACAGCGATAAAGAGGATACCAAACGTATCATCGGACGATAATCGTTCCTGGCAAAACATGGACAGTTGATCTGATATTACATACGCTGACGGATCTGGGCTGTTGGAAGTAAGTAGCTGTTCTGGAGCTGAGAGAAAGCAATTGTTTATGCTTTCCGCAGAGAATTCGTGTGGAATGATATGAGTCTGCCTGCGCGTGTTGCTTGTTAGAGTATTCAAAGCAGTCCAAACAGAAGCAGAGAGAGAGAGAGAGAGAGAGAGAGAGAGATGATGATGAAACTTTATTTATCAACGGTAAAAAGTTTTGACAGAAACAAATCGTCATTTTACAAACTTGCCGTTGCTAACATCTACAAGATAAAATAGATTAAAAGATAATAATAATAATAAAGAATTATATTTACACATATTATTTCATGCAACAATAAATAAAAAAAAAATGACACAAAATAATAACACTTAACATTCATCTTATACCACACACACACACACACACACACACACACACACACACACACACACACACACACACACACATACACACACACACACACACACACACACACACCAACAATATAGATAAATGCATAATTATATTACATAAAAGCATTAACCATCAGGGTTTATTTAAATGCCCAGTGTTGTTATGTTTGGCTCATCAGGTAATCGAAAAGTTTCGTTTTAAAGATTCCAAGTGAGGCTATAGTCTTCAAATGTGCAGGAATAGTGTTCCATACAAACGGTCCAGAAAAGGATAAACTAGTTTTAAAGAGGTCAATTCTAGGCAGAGGTAGGGGTAAAGTATTGTTCCTTGAGGACCGTTCGCGTTCTTGCTGTGGCACAAATTTGGTGGTTAGATACTGCGGTGTCATGTTATTTAATATCTTGTGCATGAGGATGCATTTGTTGAAACTAAGTTGTTGAGAGAGAGAGAGAGAGAGAGAGAGAGAGAGAGAGAGAGAGAGAGAGAGAGAGAGAGAGAGAGAGAGAGAGAGAGAGAGAGAGAGAGAGAGAGAGAAAGAAAGAGAGAGAGAGAGAGTGAGAGAGAGAGAGAGAGAGAGAGAGAGAGAGAGAGAGAGAGAATTACGTCATATTTAGAGTATATCTGCGTGCTGACGCAGTTGCTTCTTTTACGTCATCGCCTTTCTTTAGATGTCAAGTTTTAGTTGACTGTTTTAATGTTTTTCTAAAAGAATAAATTTTTACAGAAAGAGTTGAAACTAACTCATCCAATGTTTTTTTCTCTCCAAACTGCCTATATCGGGTCACCTGAATGCTCTTCTGAAAGCGCGACGATGTGTGTGTTTGTGTGTGTGTGTGTGTGTGTGTGTGTGTGTGTGTGTGTGTGTGTGTGTTTGCGTGTGTGTGTGTGCGCGGGCACATGAGGATCAAGGCCTTTTGGAGATGCTCGCAAGTCTGTGTGTGTGTGTGTGTGTGAGAGAGAGAGAGAGAGAGAGAGAGAGAGAGAGAGAGAGAGAGAGAGAGAGAGAGAGAGAGAGAGAGAGAGAGAGAGAGAGAGAGAGAGAGAGAGAGAGCGAGAGAGAGAGAGAGAGAGAGAATTGTCACGTAACGGATGTGACATGTGGTTTTAGTTTTTCGACAAGTCGTTTTCTTTGTTAATAAATGTAGATCGCCGAATTCTGTAAATAGCCTTAGGTTAGGGAAGTCAATAAATGTAGTGTGAGCGTAATCGTAAAGCCCGTGCAGCAAGCTTAACAGTGAGCGAGTACAGCGGTTGCACGCTTTAGCCAAGTAGCTTAAC
>BTPG01000003.1:5224373-5246873 GCA_036245525.1 Semisulcospira habei
GCCCACGTCGTCTGCAGGCATTTTCGTGGCTGCGGAGGCCAATCCGGGACAGGCAGGTTCGACCGCAGTGGCTGCAGGGGAAGGTCTGGTCAGGGTTCTGAGTTACGACAGCTCTGTTTTTTTCTTCTGAGCCGCTTGTCTTTAAGGTTAGCTCTGCGAGAGTCCTCAAAGGAGACGGCTGCCTTGTGAATGGTGGAGCGCCAGGTGTCACGGTCCGCAGCAAGCAAAGACCATTGGCGGTGGTCGATTTGGCAGGCACTAAGTGACTTCTTGAGACCGTCTTTGTATCTCTTCTTTGGTGCCCCTCTGTCTCGGTGTCCAGTGGCGAGCTCGCCGAACAGAGTGATCTTAGGTAGGCGATGATCCTCCATCCTGGAGACGTGCCCCGCCCAGCGAAGCTGTGTCCTCAGCAGCAAAGCCTCGATGCTCACAGTTTCCGCCTGTTCAAGGACCTAGACGTTGGTGACATAGTCACTCCAGTGAATGCTGAGGATGGTACGCAGGCAGCGCTGGTGAAAGCGTTCGAGGAGTCGTAGTTGGCTGCGGTAGAGGGCCCAGGACTCGGAACCGTACAGCAGGGTGGTGAGGACGACAGCTCTGTACACGCTGATCTTGGTGCCTTTTTTCAGCTGTTGATTGTGCCACACCCGCTTGAATAGTCGCCCGAAAGCACTGTTCGCTTTTGCCAGCCTGTTGTCCAGCTCCTTGTCCAGCTTGGCGTCTGACGTGATGATGCAGCCAAGGTAGGTAAACTGGTGTACAGACTTCAGTTCGGACTCGCCGATGGTGATGTGGGGAGGGCGATGCTCTTCCTTGGGTGCCGGCTGATGAAGGACCTCTGTCTTTTTCAGACTGACCTCAAGTCCAAAGAGCTGGGCGGCATCTGCGAAGCAGGACGTAATGCGCTGCAAGGCTCTCTCTGTGTGTGCAACGAGGGCAGCGTCATCAGCGAAGAGCAGCTCACGAATCAGTTGGTCTAGGGTTTTCGTGTGGGCCTGCAGTCGTCTGAGGTTGAACAGGCTGCCATCGAGACGATACCTGATGTACACTGCGTCGTCATCGTCGAGGTCCACTGTGGCCTGCTTCAAAATCATGCTGAAGAAGATGGTGAAGAGGGTCGGTGCCAGCACGCAGCCTTGCTTCACGCCGTTGCGAATGGGGAATGGTTCTGAGAGGTCACTGTTTAGTCTGACCTGGCCTTGCTGGTCCTCGTGGAGCTGGACGATCATGTTGAGGAACTTTGGGGGACAGCCTAGTCGCTCCAGGATCTGCCACATACCTTGCCTGCTCACAGTGTCAAACGCTTTTGTTAGGTCGACAAACGTTACGTACAGCCCTTTGTTCTGCTCGCGGCACTTCTCCTGAAGCTGTCTCAGCACAAAGACCATGTCGGTGGTACTCCTGTTGGCTCTGAAGCCACACTGGCCCTCTGGGAGGTGGTCCTCAGCGATGGCAGGTACCAGCCGATTCAGGAGCAACCTTGCGAGAATTTTCCCGGCAATGGACAGCAGGGTAATTCCACGATAATTAGAGCAGGCAGACTTCTCTCCTTTGTTCTTGTACAGGGTGATGATGACTGCATCACGGAGATCCTTTGGTAGTGTTCCTTTTTCCCAGCAGCAGAGAAAGAGGTCGTGGAGCTTGTTGTGCAGTGCTGGGCCTCCATGTTTCCAGATCTCTGGCGGGATTCCGTCAATGCCTGCTGCTTTGCCACTCTTGAGCTGGTGGATGGCTGTGAGGGTCTCTTCGGCGGTGGGCGGTTCGTCCAATCCAACCTTTAGTGGAAGGTGTGGGATTTGGAGGATGACTGTTTCTTGAACAGTGCGCTCAGCGCCGAAGAGGTCCTGAAAGTATTCCGACCAGCGGTTCAAGATAGAGGTATTATCTGTGAGGAGTGCCTGTCCATCAGCGCTTCGCAGGGGACTTTGTACCAGGTGCCTAGGGCCATACACTGCTTTCAGTGTTTCGTAGAAGCCCCTGTAGTCACCGTTGTCAGCGCAGAGCTGGGTCCTCTGTGCGAGTCTGGACCACCACTCGTTCTGGAGCTCTCTAAGCTTGAGCTGGAGACTGCTGCAGATGAGGCGGAAGGCAGACTTCTTCACAGGGCAGGAAGGCTGGGCTAGGTGGGCCTGGTGGGCGGCTCTTTTTTTTTGCTAGAAGTTCCTGGATCTCTACGTCGTTTTCGTCAAACCAGTCTTTGTTCCTCTTTCTAGCAAAGCCCAAGACTTCCACAGAAGATTTTACAATAGCAGTTTTCAGTTGTTCCCAGAGTGTTTCAGGGGAGGAGTCTGCTGGATCAACTGTGTCTTTGAGCATGCGCTGTAAATCGGCCTGAAGGGCAGCTTTCTTGTCGTCACGCTGAAGGCTGGCAACATCAAGCTTTTTCTTGGGGGGACCCCATTTCTTGGGTTTCAGCTTGAGGCGAAGCCTTAGTTTGCAGCGAACAAGGCGGTGGTCAGTGTGGCACTCTGCGCTGGGCATCACTCTGGTGAGGAGGACGTCACTGCGGTCCCTCTGACGCACTAGGACATAGTCGATAAGGTGCCAGTGTTTGGAGCGAGGATGCATCCAGGTGGTCTTTCGACTGTCCTTTTGCTGGAAAGTAGTGTTGGTGATGACAAGTTGCTGCTCTGCACAGAGCTCCAACAGTAGGCGACCATTGTCATTGCAGTTCCCAACGCCATGCTTGCCGAGGACTCCTTTCCAGGCTTCTGAGTCTTGGCCCACTCTGGCGTTGAAGTCGCCAAGGATGATGACTTTGTCGTCTGCAGGGGTGCTCTGCAGGAGGCTGCGCAGGTCAGAGTAGAACTTGTCTTTTTCTGCAGGCTCTGCCAGGAGGGTTGGGGAGTACACACTGAGAAGGGTGACGTATTGCTGGTGTCTCAGTGGGAGGCGCATGGACATGATGCGGTCGGAGTGACCCGTTGGTAGGTTTTCCAACTTAGTCGCAATGTGGGTCTTCACCATGAAGCCCACGCCTGAGAGCCGTCTTTCTGATGCAGGCCTGCCTGACCAGTAGAGGGTGTAGCCAGCGCCAAGTTCTTAGAGGCTGCCTTCCTCCGGGAGGCGTACTTCGCTGAGCGCGGCGATGTCGATGTTTAACCTCCGCAATTCATGGGCAATGAGGGCGGAGCGACGTTCAGGGCGTCCGCTGTCTGCTGTGTCGAGCATGGTTCGGATGTTCCAGCATGCTACGTTGAGTCCGGTCGTGGTCGTCATGAGAGTAGATCCATTGTTTTTTCTTGTTTTCTGACCGCATGAGAAGATTCCCGTTGACCGCGGCTAGCCAACTGGGTTACGAGGGGATAAGCTTTGGTTAGGCCACCTTTTATAGGCCCCTCTCCGTGTGGAGCAAGCAGTGCTGTCCCTAGAGAAGGCTGCTTGGTCGTTCAGGGTGTGCCGAGTGACGTTGTCATCCCCAGGTCAACATCAGGCGACCAATATCCTGAACCGCCTACATGCAGGTTTGAGACTGCGGCTTCCAGTGACATCTTTCACCTGCCGTTTTGCCCCTTGCCCATCGCTACAGGACTTGGAAAGTTCAGTGTCATAGTCCGCGGGCGTTTCCTAAAGCCTGCGCGGTGGAGCTTTTTGGTGGAGTGCAGTGTGCGCAGTACTGGCCCCACCCTTTAAACCCTTGGTTCGTTTGCCATGGCCTAGCAAGCTGGGACGGTGGCATCGAGGTCCTCGGGTCGTAGGTTTTATATCAGACTGTCCTTGTCTTAGTCTCTGGCTCAAAAGCCTTCCCCGGAGACACGGGGGCTTTGATTTCAGGGGTTTCCTCCCTTAGCCTTTCCGCAGCCAAGCGGCCAAGCCTGCAAGGCAGCAGGGGACTCGTGGGGGCCGGGGTCGTCTATGTCCCGTGCAGATGTGAACATCTGCCCACTGCCCAGACGGTGACACCAGAGGAGAAAAATCCAACGCCGGAACCCGGTATCGAACCTCGCACCTTTGGCATTGGAGGCAGACGCCTTAACCACTGCGCCACTTCCCCGGCCAATTATAATTATAATTATACACGCATAATTATACACTACTTTAAACCACCCCATCCCTTCCCCACACCTTACATTCACTTCCTCTGGGATCAGAATAGGTGGCAGTCAGTCAACAGTTAGCTTTCCGTTCATAAGACGGTGAAAAAGTGACCTTTGAGCTTTCTTCACTAAGTGTTTAAGATGGTTTCTTTGCCTTCGATAAGCAACAAAATCCTACTTTCTTTTATAGTCATCTCGGAGCTGCATGGCATCATTGATTTCCTTACTTAACCAAGCGGGAAGCTGGGGGTTCTTCACCCGTTTCTCTCTGAATGGAGCGTGTTTATCGAGAACACCAAGTAACAATCCGTAGTCATTATGGTAGTACACTGCATCAAAGTGCGTGCTACTTAAATCACAAAGAAATGTTTCCTTGTTGAAGTGTTTAAGTGATATGTATCTAATAGTCGTGTGCTGATGTTTTCGGAATGAATTATCCGCTTTTAATGCTAAGCAACAGCACACCGGGTAGTGATCGCTAATCCCTACCTGAAGCACGTCTACTGCCATCACCCTTGATTGAGTAGTTGCATATATGTGGTCTATAAGGGTGGAGGAAGTTGGACTAACACGAGTTGCTGTTTTAACTAGCTGCTTTAAACCAAACATAGACATGGTGCACTCCCAAGCAGGGTTATTCAAAAACATGTTAATATTGAAATCGCCTAGGATCAAAATTTCATAGCTGGACTGTCTGACCTTATCCATGATGGCATGGCGATAACGTCGTCGAACCATTGAAATGTTCATGCTGGGTTCCTGTAAATGTACCCGACCCGCACGGGGCTGGATTTGTTTGCCCTTAACTCAACCCAAATGCATTCTACGGTTTTTGACTCCAGGTTCCCACGCCTGCGAGTAATACCGGTAAATGAATTTTGAATGTATACTGCAATACCCGTATGTCCCGGGTATTCAGCATCGCGGCGCAGTACAGTGAAGTCCTGGATAGAAACGGCCTCATCGCTGATGTTACGATTGAGACACGATTCCGTTACACCAAACAAGTGAAATGGATTGGATTGACTCACGAGCACACACAGATCGGGAACTTTGTTTGTTAAATGATAAACATTTAAATGGCCAATATGTAACTGGCGATCATACACCATGATTGCTAGTGTATGTCAATACCAAAGAGTACAAATAAAAAAGCTTATAAATAATACAAAGGCAAATAAGAGCTGAAATAATAAAACAAAGCAAGAGAATATCAGTCCGCTCTAACACACAGAATGTGGGAGGCAAGTGAAAAAAAAAAGAGTTTCTTCTACGCATTCACTGATATAGACCACACTACCGGTCACTAACGGCCACTTTGGTATCATTTTCAGCCCACTTAATCAAATTTCAAATACAAACGACTTTGAATTTCCAAAAACTACAGTAGCTCGCTTTAGCTTGCCCTTAGCACCATGTGAATGTTCTGTGTTTATGTGAGTGAATGCGCGTGTTTCACGTGAGCGTGCTTGTTGGGTTCAGTTCGCGGCGACGCTTTGAGCCGATTTTCAATTGGGATAAAGCGCGTATTTAATGCGCTTATTATTATTATTATTATTATTATTACTAACAAGGACTAATCTCTTTAGCAAACGTCAACAGTCAAAGCTAAACGACCCCGCTGCGCGATACGGGAAATAAAGTCAGCGCTGCGAAAGGATCGTAGTGTGAGTAGAGCACTAGTAGAGAAAGTGTCACGATGCACAAGTACTAGTGCTATAAGCGTCACAAATCGCACAGAGTGAGAAGATCGGTATTCACGAGTACTGTCGGCAGAAGTCAAAAGGATGACAATGTTAATATTGGACCACGTGCAGTGGTTGAAGTTAAAAACGAATGAATACGTCTCTGCGCAAACACAATAATTATGAGCAATGAGACGCAAGAAAATCAATTCGATATTGTAGTGTTAGTCTGGAAAGTAAAGCACAAAGTTATGTAAGGAAGAGTAACTGAATGTTCTGGAAATGAGTCTAATACACACGCACGGGGTGGCTGTACTGTGCCCACAGTTCCTGCTGTGCGTATGGCGTGTATGTGAGCGGGGGAACGCTGAAAGGATACGTTGTTTGCGTCATGTTGAAGTGTCCCCATGGTCCCGCCTCGCGATACTGTTGAAATGCGGCACTGTATGGTGGTAGTGGCGGTGGCTGCCACATAGGATACTGGCCCGGCATTTGTTGCTGATAGCTACATTGACTCTCTGTTGTACCACCAAAACTGGATTCGCTGTACTGTGATTCCAGACTTGGTGCTACAGCAGAGGACACTGACAGTCCACCTTGACTCTCCGGTGCAGCACCGAAGCTGGATGCACCACAGAGCGATTCCAGGTTGTGTGCTGCAGCGGACACTGACTGTCTGCCGGCTGCGACATTAGCGTAAGTGTTGGTGGTGCCAGCGTGTCCTTCAATGCGCTGACGGCGGTCACGGCCATCACCTGCAGGTTGGTTGTTGGGAGTGGTGACATCAGTAGCTGGCCCTCTTCTCTTTATGTTGAGGGCCAGACTGATGGTGCCCTGGCGACTAGGATGGATGGGGTCACCGCGCCTGTAGAATTTTCTACGCGGCAACCCATCAACAGCAGTAGAAGACCTGAGTGTTGTCTATCAGTGTGACACCCAGCTTTCTGCACACATGGAAAGGTTACTGTTGGAGGCGGTGATGGCCCTATACAGCTGGTGTCTACTGTCGGTCGGCAGGATGGAGGATGCCTGCAGACGAGCGCCGGGAAATACCCGCCTGCATTCCCGGACGAGCTGTTCTTACACAGCGCTGGTCACTTCCTTTTGTTTGCAATCGTTGATCCCCACGTGGAAGGTCACCAGTGCCACCGCTGTGTGGGACGCGTGTTGTCGCTGCAGCCAGTTCAGCAGGTGGACAGTCCGCAGGCCAGAGACAGATAATACGTCTACTTTATCTATAGGGTGGGTGGGCATCTTCTCTGCATTGATGTTGCGAACAACAGAGTCTCCAATGACCAGCGTGGTGGTGTCATTCTGCACTGTATGTCGCAGTATTTGCTCATTTGGAGACATTTTGTTATTACGCTGCTGCTGGCTGCTGGCGTGGTCATACCCGTTGTTGACCTCAGGCTGGCCGCCGGTAATCCGTACTGGTACGAGTCGCTCTGGGCTCTTCTCGGCTGCACTCACAGCCTGTACCGTGGCCAGTTCTTTCAGAACGGGTGGAGGGGAGGGGTGACAGGGAGCAGCGATTGCGCTGCCGGTTACCTGGCGCGGAGACGCACAGCTGTCAACATTGGCAGACAAGTCAGCATGAGTGTTACCACTCAAGATAACGTCTGAGCTGTTGGACGCAAGGGCTGACTTCTTTTTCAACTGTTTTTTTGAATTTTTCTCAGGCGCTGCTTGTGGCTCTGTTTGGCGGAGGATAGCTGGTTGATAGTGCCGTCTGTGGCGTGTTGAGCTGTCTCCACACCAGTTATCCTGTCGTCCAGGCCGGACAACACTTCGCCCACACTTTTCTCCGTAACATGTAGATCTCTGGCTCTCTTGACCGCCTCGTCACGGAGCTGACTCTCGAGCTGATCAATCCTGGCGAGTGCTGTTGAAAGTCCTTTGAACAGTGTACTGACGTCAGCGCGAAGGTCCGTGATGAGGTTACAAGCACTTTTGAGTTGCGCACGCAGAGTATCAGGGTCAGTGGTGTCCTCGTGAGGACAGGTAGTCCCGAGGGCCGTGGTGTGTGCGGCCTCTGTATTACGTAATCCCAGTCCCGGAGACGCGGGACTGGCGTTCGTGTTTGGTCGGGTTGGGGGAAGGGGCGTGGCAGTGGACATTACACCATCAACTGTTGCCTTAACAAGTGAAAAATCAGTGCGGGCGTTTTGAAGTGGCTGGCCAGTAGATGTGGTGATGGGATTAGGCGGTGATGAGTGGTCGGATAGAAGGGGCGCCGGTTGATAATCCCCTGTGATTGACGACTCTGCCGGCTGCACAAGAAGAGAGACTTCTTTGTTGTCCAAGGGAGTGGAGAGGGTAGGCGTGATGGGGGTGTCTGCTAGGGAGACAGCCAACAGCAGGCCCCGTGAGGAGTTGGAAGGGGTGGCGGGTGAGGTGACGGTACTTTCTGTAACGTCAGGGTCAGATGCAAGATGGTTGCTGGTGACGGGGACATTGTCTGTAGGGTCCGCTGTACCGGCCAGGAGCTGTTGTACATAATCACAAAGGGCCCGGTACTCCGATCTCACCCACAGACCCTTTTTCTTACCCTGAATCATGCAGGTGCCACCGGTTGTCCGCCTCTTCCTAAAGTACACGGTGATGACGATAAGTTTGTTCTCGTCTGTGTGTACCGGCCCTTCATATATCTTAACTATTGTCTTGTCCAGGTGATCAGGGACCGGGGTGTGGGGAGAGAGGTAGCCATGAAGGGTGACAGCTTCATTGTCATAGTTGAAATTTTCCCATAACACATTGTGGACTCCTGCAGTGTGTTTGGGCAGAAGCTGCATGTATCTCACATACACGGCAAATCCTCCACGTCTTGAGAATGCTGAGGGCATTAGGACCTTTACATTCAAATCTTCTTTGGAGTTTGTCTAAGGTATCTCTCAGTACTGGGTCACGGGGGATGGTGGGAGTGGAAGGGGGTTGGTGTTCAATTGCTATAGTTGTCATGGTTTCAGATAGGAACAGACGTGTGATTTAGAGTGGGGCGGGAGCTGAGGATGGGTAGGCGGGGAGGTAATGGAATGTGAGTAAGCCGAGGAGAGTGAGGGCGTGCAGAGGGGGGGGGGGTAGGGTGGAGGAGGTGCCAGAAACACGGGGCTGTGGCGGGGGCGGGGGTGGGGAGGGGGGAGGGAATGGAGGGTGGGTAAGCAGGAGTGGGCGGGCGTAACGAGGGTGGGTGCGGTAGAGGTGCCAGGAAAAGGGGGGCGAGGTGGGGATGGGTGTTGGCGTAAGTCAAGTGTGGGGTTCTAGCTGACATGGATTGATGACGTACGATGCCGGACCTGCCAAGCTGATCCTAGGAAGATAAGGCTGGAACTGTTTACATGAGCGCGGGTCAGGCGTGACCGCCGACAGTGCCGCCTTGTGTAAACACATCTGGCAGCAGTTTCGTGGCAAAGACAGCAGTCTTAGTATGGTGTAGTCTGACTAGTCTATAGTATGTAGCGTACGGGCTGAAGGAACGTTAACAAAAAGCATGTTTTTTTTTTTTTTACTCACAATAAACACGGGATGGTGAGACAGTATGCAAGTCCACTCTCCGTTGCGGTATGCATTTGAAGTCCAGGACAAAGAAATTAGTTGCAGTAAACAGCACGTTACAGTCCGGTATAATGAAGCACAATGGAAGATGTGAAATAGTTCCAAAATACCACACACAGCAAAACACCACACGATTAATTCACCACTGAATATGAAATCACAAAATATCCATATATGCAATGAGATCACAAAGTAATGTGCGCAATTAGAAAACAAAACTTCCGAGTAACGTAGAATAGTAGAACACAATACAATCCATGAAACTGATATCTCGTCCGCTTGACTGTTCAGCGGAGAGACCGGAAAAGTCGACCGCTTCCTCCGGCGGTCGCGGAGAGAGAGAGAGAGAGAGAGAGAGAGAGAGAGAGAGAGAGAGAGAGAGAGAGAGAGAGAGAGAGAGAGAGAGAGAGAGAGAGAGAGAGAGAGAGAGAGAGAGAGAGAGAGTGAGAATGAATGAATGAATGAAACTTTATTTTCCAAGGATAAAAGAATAGGTGCGCAGACCTGTTTTCATTCTTGTCCTTGCTACACACTACAAAACAAAATAACGTACATAAAAATAACACACACGCACACACGCGCGCCGGTGTGCAATTGCCGCGTGCACAGGCTTGTGCCAGATTAGCTTGTAGTCTACAGGCGCCAAACCAAGCCTGCACAACCCTCCACACACACACATACACATACACACACTCACACACACACACACACACACACATACACACACACACACACACACACACACATCAGTATATCATGTACACATACATTCTATCACTTAAAACTATACTACAGCAAATATAAAAAGTATAAAGGATATTGTACATAAAACCGCTACAGCAACAGGAGGGTTACCAGCATCCCATATGCAGACGATGTCCGCAGTGGTGTTTTGGTCGACAGGTCCATCGATTAGTGTAGGTCCATCGCGTAAAGTTAGGCTGGTAACCTCGGCAGGGTCTGTTGGCAATCACAACGTTCAGTATAATACGGGACATCACATGTTTTTTTTCTGTTTATGCTCAACGCAATAACTCATTTAGCCCCACATATCTCCCCAATTCTGGATGGTGTCACTTAACGATTATGTACCAGTTTCAGGAGATGGGTGGACTATGATAATTCTAGGATAATGCCAGATTATCTTGGCGCCTTCAAGCTATATGGTAATCTGGCACTACCCTTGAATTATCATGTCCCATCTACCTCCTGCTGTACGGGGTTAGGGCTGAATGGGTTAAGGATACTATTTCCAAATGTGCAGTTGTGCTAATGACAGTTCACACACACACACACACACACACACACACACACACACACACACACACACACACACACACACACACACAAACGCAAAAAAGCCTCACAGTGGGTTACCTACCATTTCATGTGAAAATGGGTTCCCATATTTCTATTTATTCTAGGGCTCTGCAATTGATGCGAATGTTTAGAACTCACCTTATAACTAAGCTCTATAACTTAAAATAAAAAGACATTTTCTAGAAACAGAGCCACTAGATGCCGAAAAAATGGGTTTCTGCCAATAAAGTGGGTGGGTGTCTCTCTCACACAAAAACTGGCATTACAGTCAAAATGGGTGTCTTCACAACAGTAGGCGTCTGTAATAAGGTCAAGTTCATGGAATACTTCTTTTTCACATTCATTTTTTTGTTTTGTTTTTTTCAACTTAATGTGTATGTATGCATTAACATTCTTAACATTGTATGGTGCAAAAATTGAATGAACACTGGCCTGTAACCTTTCGATTATGATTTTTACAGAGGAAATCTTTTAAACATTGCTACGTTTTGTCCTTCTGAAGCAAAACAGTTTATCATGGCATTTATGCGAGAATTCTGGAAATTAAACGACTTTAAAAAAAAATGTACTCTGCAGTTTGAGACAAACAGCAACAGAGCATTTTGAATATTAACCCTTATTATTTGGAATACACCAGTGTGTGCAACAAGTGTGACTAAAATAGTCCAAAGGGTAGTGGCAGAATAGCTTGGTGCCTCTAGGCGCCAAGCTATTGTGGCACCACCCTTGAACTAATAATGCCATTGGTCTATGTCCTCATCTGTTTGTTCTGTAATGTAGCTTGCATATATGGCAGTGTACAAATTTGAAGCTTTTAAGCCTCAGTATGATGCAGCTTAAAAAGTGTGGAAAAAATATGAAAGACAAAAAAAGACCCATACGAAGAAACTAACACTTAACTTATTCTACCCCAGACACACCAGAGCAAAATAAAGATCGACCATGATAGTTCAAGGCTGATGCCAGAATAGAGTGGCGCCTATGGTCGCCAAGCTATTCTGGCATCACCCTTGAACTATCGTGGTCGATCTGTGTCCTGCCCTGCAACGCAGTTTTCAGAAGATGACTTCAACATTTGGGGATTCCGGCCTTGAGGTAGAATGAGTTAAAATGACAAAACAGAACACTGACATTAATTATTGAACTGACAACATAGGAAATCAATCACTTGAAACTTCAGCCTTTATTAATCACATCAAAGGTGCATGCATATAAAAACACAGTAATTGTTTGTAAACACTTCAAATCAAACAATCAAGAGCAGTCAATCCTTTTTCTGCCAACTTTGTGATGAGGAAAACTAGTTCTTGCCCAAGTTTGGCACGTAAAGGGTTACCGCGACTTATGTGCCTCTATTCATAAAATGGAGAGTGAAATATAATACCGAGTTCTAGCAAGTGCGACAATAAATTTTAGCCGAGTTGGTATACCTCGTCCAGTGCCTAGGTTAAATGCACCAGTGGTGCCAATGTTGCTATATTGGCACCGTAACCCAGTTGGCTAGCCGCGGTCAACGGGCATCTTCTCATGCGGTCAGAAAACAAGAAAAAACAATGGATCCACTCTCATGACGACCACGACCGGACTCAACGTAGCATGCTGGAACATCCGAACCATGCTCGACATAGCAGACAGCGGACGCCCTGAACGTCGCTCCGCCCTCATTGCCCATGATTTGCGGAGGTTAAACATCGACATCGCCGCGCTCAGCGAAGTACGCCTCCCGGAGGAAGGCAGCCTCCAAGAACTTGGCGCTGGCTACACCCTCTACTGGTCAGGCAGGCCTGCATCAGAAAGACGGCTCTCAGGCGTGGGCTTCATGGTGAAGACCCACATTGCGACTAAGTTGGAAAACCTACCAACGGGTCACTCCGACCGCATCATGTCCATGCGCCTCCCACTGAGACACCAGCAATACGTCACCCTTCTCAGTGTGTACTCCCCAACCCTCCTGGCAGAGCCTGCAGAAAAAGACAAGTTCTACTCTGACCTGCGCAGCCTCCTGCAGAGCACCCCTGCAGACGACAAAGTCATCATCCTTGGCGACTTCAACGCCAGAGTGGGCCAAGACTCTGAAGCCTGGAAAGGAGTCCTCGGCAAGCATGGCGTTGGGAACTGCAATGACAATGGTCGCTTACTGTTGGAGCTCTGTGCAGAACAGCAACTTGTCATCACCAACACTACTTTCCAGCAAAAGGACAGTCGAAAGACCACCTGGATGCATCCTCGCTCCAAGCACTGGCACCTTATCGACTATGTCCTAGTGCGTCAGAGGGACCGCAGTGACGTCCTTCTCACCAGAGTGATGCCCAGCGCAGAGTGCCACACTGACCACCGCCTTGTTCGCTGCAAACTCAGGCTTCGCCTCAAGCTGAAACCCAAGAAAGGGAGCCCCCCCCAAGAAAAAGCTTGATGTTGCCAGCCTTCAGCGTGACGACAACAAAGCTGCCCTTCAGGCCGATTTACAGCGCATGCTCAAAGACACAGTTGATCCAGCAGACTCCTCCCCTGAAACACTCTGGGAACAACTGAAAACTGCTATTGTAAAATCTTCTGTGGAAGTCTTGGGCTTTGCTAGAAAGAGGAACAAAGACTGGTTTGAAGAAAACGACGTAGAGATCCAGGAACTTCTAGCAAAAAAAAGAGCCGCCCACCAGGCCCACCTAGCCCAGCCTTCCTGCCCTGTGAAGAAGTCTGCCTTCCGCCTCATCTGCAGCAGTCTCCAGCTCAAGCTTAGAGAGCTCCAGAACGAGTGGTGGTCCAGACTCGCACAGAGGACCCAGCTCTGCGCTGACAACGGTGATTACAGGGGCTTCTACGAAACACTGAAAGCAGTGTATGGCCCTAGGCACCTGGTACAAAGTCCCCTGCGAAGCGCTGATGGACAGGCACTCCTCACAGATAATACCTCCATCTTGAACCGCTGGTCGGAATACTTTCAGGACCTCTTCGGCGCTGAGCGCACTGTTCAAGAAACAGTCATCCTTCAAATCCCACACCTTCCACTAAAGGTTGAATTGGACGAACCGCCCACCGCCGAAGAGACCCTCACAGCCATCCACCAGCTCAAGAGTGGCAAAGCAGCAGGCATTGACGGAATCCCGCCAGAGATCTGGAAACATGGAGGCCCAGCACTGCACAACAAGCTCCACGACCTCTTTCTCTGCTGCTGGGAAAAAGGAACACTACCAAAGGATCTCCGTGATGCAGTCATCATCACCCTGTACAAGAACAAAGGAGAGAAGTCTGCCTGCTCTAATTATCGTGGAATTACCCTGCTGTCCATTGCCGGGAAAATTCTCGCAAGGTTGCTCCTGAATCGGCTGGTACCTGCCATCGCTGAAGACCACCTCCCAGAGGGCCAGTGTGGCTTCAGAGCCAACAGGAGTACCACCGACATGGTCTTTGTGCTGAGACAGCTTCAGGAGAAGTGCCGCGAGCAGAACAAAGGGCTGTACGTAACGTTTGTCGACCTAACAAAAGCGTTTGACACTGTGAGCAGGCAAGGTATGTGGCAGATCCTGGAGCGACTAGGCTGTCCCCCAAAGTTCCTCAACATGATCGTCCAGCTCCACGAGGACCAGCAAGGCCAGGTGAGACTAAACAGTGACCTCTCAGAACCATTCCCCATTCGCAACGGCGTGAAGCAAGGCTGCGTGCTGGCACCGACCCTCTTCACCATCTTCTTCAGCATGATGTTGAAGCAGGCCACAGTGGACCTCGACGACGACGACGCAGTGTACATCAGGTATCGTCTCGATGGCAGCCTGTTCAACCTCAGACGACTGCAGGCCCACACGAAAACCCTAGACCAACTGGTTCGTGAGCTGCTCTTTGCTGATGACGCTGCCCTCGTTGCACACACAGAGAGAGCCTTGCAGCGGATTACGTCCTGCTTCGCAGATGCCGCCCAGCTCTTTGGACTTGAGGTCAGTCTGAAAAAGACAGAGGTCCTTCATCAGCCGGCACCCAAGGAAGAGCATCGCCCTCCCCACATCACCATCGGCGAGTCCGAACTGAAGTCTGTACACCAGTTTACCTACCTTGGCTGCATCATCACGTCAGACGCCAAGCTGGACAAGGAGCTGGACAACAGACTGGCAAAAGCGAACAGTGCTTTCGGGCGACTATTCAAGCGGGTGTGGCACAATCAACAGCTGAAAAAAGGCACCAAGATCAGCGTGTACAGAGCTGTCGTCCTCACCACCCTGCTGTACGGTTCCGAGTCCTGGGCCCTCTACCGCAGCCAACTACGACTCCTCGAACGCTTTCACCAGCGCTGCCTGCGTACCATCCTCAGCATTCACTGGAGTGACTATGTCACCAACGTCGAGGTCCTTGAACAGGCGGAAACTGTGAGCATCGAGGCTTTGCTGCTGCGGACACAGCTTCGCTGGGCGGGGCACGTCTCCAGGATGGAGGATCATCGCCTACCCAAGATCACTCTGTTCGGCGAGCTCGCCACTGGACACCGAGACAGAGGGGCACCAAAGAAGAGATACAAAGACGGTCTCAAGAAGTCACTTAGTGCCTGCCAAATCGACCACCGCCAGTGGTCTTCGCTTGCTGCGGACCGTGACACCTGGCGCTCCACCATTCACAAGGCAGCCGTCTCCTTTGAGGACTCTCGCAGAGCTAACCTTAAGGACAAGCGGCTCAGAAGAAAAAACAGAGCTGTCGTAACTCAGAACCCTGAACAGACCTTCCCCTGCAGCCACTGCGGTCGTACCTGCCTGTCCCGGATTGGCCTCCGCAGCCACGAAAATGCCTGCAGACGACGTGGGCAAGCCCTATAGAATCTTCGTTCGCGAAGTCAAGCCAAGAATGGCACCAAACCGGTCGTTCGGACTGGTCTGGTGCATCCGATCGGTTTAGAGCGTGTGCTTTCTGCACCTGTAATGGGCAACCTCGGAGAAAGAATCACGTGAGCTTCGTTTGACTGCTGCAAAATAACATGAATAAAGAATAAACCCTTTCCCATAATGCAATCCAGCAATTATGCATCTATCCTTATGCTAGCACTATGAAACATTACGCGATTTGGCAGATTTTAAAAATAGCTTTTTACAATCCTCAATGGAGGTGATTTTTGCGACATCTGCGTCGTTTGTGGCAGAAAGCACCGTCAAAGTTGAAGTTCGAGAAATGAGCGCACTACATGTACAATAGACTTGATTCAGTGGTGTTGGGCATGACTCAAGCCTCCGCCATCTCAACACAAAACTGGCGTGTTCGGGGAGATAAAAGGCTACAAGTTAAAACCGCAAACGAACCTTTTTTTTCCCGACTGCGATCACAATCTTCTGCGTGAACGAACGAGACCACACTACAAGTGCACAAGCCAACCTGCGCGCGCAGTTCTGGTGCACATGACCGGTCCAATGCGAAAATAGCAACAGTGGCACGGCTGGTGCGTTTAACCTAGGTAGAGGGCGAGGTATACCAACTCAGCTAAGGTTTATGGTTCCTGTGACTTTAGAAACAATGCACAGTATGCAAAGTGTACTTTACAGTAACCAAAAAAAAAGTTACAGACATTTCCAAAATGATCCAGGCGTACATCAGATAAAAACAAGCTATACACACTGAAAAAATAACACTCTTGTAATAAATGTTTATCATGTTGACAATGGTTTTCTTATCTTATTATTGTCTTTCGTCCCGATTGGTTGTACATTGCTGAACGTCCGGACGTGCCAGCACTGATAATGAAGGGGAAAAAAATAAAATAAAATAATGAACAGAATATTGAATGCATATCGCCAGCCAGTCTAATACGCTAAGTAAACCTAAAATCATTTAGCAACACACATCCAAAATCAAGAGAGATACACCCCCCCCCCCCCAAAAAAAAAAAAAAAAAAAAAAAAAAAAAAAAAAAAAAAAAAAAAACCAAACAAACAAACAAACAAACAAAAAAACCACCAAACAAACAAAACAACCAAAAAAAATATTCAGACCCAAAAGGTGACTGCCAATCATGTAAAATGCAAAGAAGTGCCCAATGGAGAAAGAAACACGCTTAGGAAAGACGGTTACAACACAATTTAGTAAGATTTCGGGTAAATCCGCCTTGTCAAAACAGACAAACAGACAGAGAGATCACTCGCTACTTATCTTTGTTCACAAAAGGAATGTGCCCCATTCCTTCTGCGAATGAAGATAAGTAGCGACTGATCTCTCTGTTTGTTTGTCCGTTTTGACAAAGCGGATTTACCCGAAATCTTAATAAATTGTGTTGTAACCGTCTTTTTTAAGAGTGTTTCTTTCTCCGTTGGGTACTTCTTTTCAAGATCTACAGGCAGCGCAGACAGCAGGGAGAGCTTAAAAAAGGAAAATACAAGTCAATTGACCAAGGGTAGACAGAAACACATGCCCCAGAATTGAGAGGAAAACCCACCCTTTGGGGCTGACCAGGGTGACCCTAGGAACTAAAAAGTAGTTGACCCCACCCAAGTCCCCCAGGGCAGACCTGGGTGGGGGCCAATGTTTAGTTGCAAAGTAAGGTTAATGAATGTTACACAATCCAGACCAAAAAGGTGACTGCCAAGAGTGTAATAAACAAAGAAGTACCCAACGGAGAAAGAAACACGCTTAGAAACGACGGGCACAACACAATGTATTAATATTTCGGGTAAATACCCTTTGTCAAAAAAAGACAAACAAACAGATACACTAGCTGCTACTTATCTTCATTGGCAGAAGGAATGTACTGCACATTCCTTCTGCCAGTGAAGATAAGTAGCGGCTAATCTCTCTGTCTGTTTGTCTATTTTGACAAAGGGTATTTACCCGAAATATTAATAAATTGTGTTGTACCCATCTTTTTAAAGCGTGTTTCTTCTCCGTTGGGTACTTCTTTAATGTTACACAGCATACAAAATGATCCAGGCGTACATCAGATAAAAACAAGCTATACACACTGAAAAAATAACACATTGCTGAACGTCCGGACGTGCCAGCACTGATAATGAAGGGGAAAAAAATAAAATAAAATAATGAACAGAATATTGAATGCATGTCGCCAGCCAGTCTAATACGCTAAGTAAACCTAAGATCATTTAGCAACACACATCCAAAATCAAGAGAGATACACCCCCCCCCCCCCCACAAAAAAAAACAAAAACAAAAAAAAACCCACCAAACAAACAAAACAACAAAAAAAATATTCAGACCCAAAAGGTGACTGCCAATTGTAAAATGCAAAGAAGTGCCCAACGGAGAAAGAAACACGCTTAGGAAAGACGGTTACAACACAATTTAGTAAGATTTCGGGTAAACCCGCCTTGTCAAAACAGACAGACAGACAGAGAGATCACTCGCTACTTATCTTTGTTCACAAAAGGAATGTGCCCCATTCCTTCTGCGAATGAAGATAAGTAGCGACTGATCTCTCTGTTTGTTTGTCCGTTTTGACAAAGCGGATTTACCCAAAATCTTAATAAATTGTGTTGTAACCGTCTTTTCTAAGAGTGTTTCTTTCTCTGTTGGGTACTTCTTTTCAAGATCTACAGGCAGCGCAGACAGCAGGGAGAGCTTAAAAAAGGAAAATACAAGTCAATTGGCCAAGGGTAGACAGAAACACATGCCCCAGAATTGAGAGGAAAACCCACCCTTTGGGGCTGACCAGGGTGACCCTAGGAACTAAAAAGTAGTTGACCCCACCCAAGTCCCCCAGGGCAGACCTGGGTGGGGGCCACTGTTTAGTCGCAAAGTAAGGTTAATGAATGTTACACAATCCAGACCAAAAAGGTGACTGCCAAGCGTGCAATAAGCAAAGAAGTACCCAACGGAGAAAGAAACACGCTTAGAATAGACGGGCACAACACAATGTATTAATATTTCGGGTAAATACCCTTTGTCAAAAAAGACAAACAAACAGATAGACTAGCCGCTACTTATCTTCATTGGCAGAAGGAATGTGCAGCACATTCCTTCTGCCAATGAAGATAAGTAGCGGCTAGTCTATCTGTTTGTTTGTCTTTTTTGACAAAGGGTATTTACCCGAAATATTAATACATTGTGTTGTGCCCGTCTTTTCTAAGCGTGTTTCATTCTCCGTTGGGTACTTCTTTAATGTTACACAGCATACAAAATGATCCAGGTGTACATCAGATAAAAACAGAGCTATACACGCTCGAAACAACCGAATAATAACGTTCTTGTAATAAGTCTTTATGTTGACAATGATTGTTTCTTTTTGTCTTATTAATGTCTTTACGTCCCCTACCGCCGTTTCATCAGCAGTTCCATTTTCAAAGTTTTACATGTTATATACAGTATACAAAAATGATGCAGGCGCACCAACTCCATAGGAGCACTCTTGTAATAAATCTTTATCTCGACAATGGCTTTCTTACTCCTTATTATTGTCTCTCGTCCCCCCCCCCCCCCCTGCTCCATCTTCAACGTTTTACATGTTATATACAGTCAGGCACACCAACCCCATAGTAGCGCTCCTTTATGTTGGCAATGGTTTTCTTACTCCTTATTATTGTCTCTCGTCCCCAAGCGCCGTTCCATCAGCAGTTCCATTTTCAAAGTTTTACATGTTATATACAGTATACAAAAATGATGCAGGCGCACCAACTCCATAGGAGCACTCTTGTAATAAATCTTTATCTCGACAATGGTTTTCTTACTCCTTATTATTGGCTCTCGTCTCTCCCCCCCCCCCCCCCCCCCCCCCGCCCTTTCCATGTTCAAAGTTTTACATGTTATATACAGTCAGGCACACCAACCCCATAGTAGCACTCTCTTTATGTTCGCAATGGTTTTCTTACTCCTTATTATTGTCTCTCGTCCCCAAGCGCCGTTCCATCAGCAGTTCCTTTTTCAAAGTTTTACATGCTATATACAGCATACAAAAGGATGCAGGTGCACCAACCCCATAGTAGAACTCTTGTAAAAAAATCTTTATGTTGACAATGATTTTCTTGCCCCTTATTATTGTCTCTCGTCCCCAAGCGTCGTTCCATTTGCAGTTCCATTGACAAAAACAAGCTAGACATGCTGAAACCAACCCAATAATAATGAACACTCTTGTAATATGTATGAAAAGGAAAATGACGCGAGTGTCGGAGAATCTCAATTCATTTGTTTTGTAACTTTTTCAGTCTGTTGCGGATGTAATCCTTAATGTTTGTCCAGCGCCTATGTCTAAGTGCAGGGTCTTCTGCAATGGCCTGCTGTATCTCAGCCTTTCTATGAAGTTTGTTCACGATGAGGTGTGTCTTGAAACGAGTTTCAACAGCTTTCTCTTCAGCTTTCCCCCATGGTTTCCTTGTAAATATAGCTCTCTTTCGAACAGGAGCCGATGCAGAATTGTCATCATCAAAACTATCTAGTTTGTCATCAGGCTCTGGACGTCTTTTCTCGGTCATGCTCAATGATTCCTGTGTTGTTGACTTGCTATTTGCTTCATTCACAGGTGCTGTTTCCCCAGCGACCTCTCTGCGAGTTTCTGATGTGTTTTCATTGTCAAAGTCAATCTCTTCATCATCGCCCAGTTCAGCTCTAATGCAACTCTCAAAATCGGTCATCCCATTGTTAACTGACAGAAGAATCTTTGCCTCTTTTGCCTTCTGAAGGACGTCTTGAGGTTGGCGGTAGATATGGCGATGTATCCGAATATCATGACCAAGGAAGTCTGCCAGCTGATCCTGGTCTAACTCCGAGATGGCCATGGCCTGAGCCAAAGTTGCAACCTGCTTCCGTAACTGAGTAAATGTGAACATGGCTGGGTTTGACACTTGCGCTTGCAGTGCATGTTCCTTCAGAACATCATGGCCTCTGTAAGGCCTCTGACCAGAAGGTGTGGCAAAGATGTACTGGGAACCGGCGAGAGCTGGCACTGATTGCCTCATTTGAAGAATTCTGTCCACAGTTGTCATCATCTTCTTCGTCAGCAAAATGGGAACAATCCTATTAAACATGCCCCTGATTTCTACTCGCTGAAAATGATTCACCATTTTCTTCTCAATCTCTGTGAGACCTTTCAAGATATCTTGATTGGTGATCGATCCAATATTAGCATTCTGGAAGTCTGATACCTTCATTCTCTGAACTTCTCCCCCTCGTTTTCGGTTGAAAAGTGATACAGCGCAAAGAGTTGCTTTAACCACTGTCGGATAATCTTCCGAAACCATCCTTGTCTCAAGAAGCTGTTGGACCTTCCTCACATCTTCACATGATGGGATCAGCTTGGGTTTGTTCATGGTCATTTTCCCGACCGACTGGGCTGCTGTAGCTGACACACAATCGTACCAGTCCCCGGTGAAGACAGAGTCAAAGCGCTGCGATTCAGAGAGCTCCTGTCGCCACCTGTCATCTGAACCATTCCCAAGCTGTTTGGATGCCAGCGACTGTTTGATCTGTGAACATTTTTTCAAAGCATGGCCTATGCGCATTGCAAGATTGCCTTTTTTAAATGATGTGTGTCCTCATCAAATTCTGCTAGCTCTTTTACAGCCAGTACAACATGATCAAAGCTAGCTGCATTGACCACAGCATTTAAACTTGCGATTTTCATTTCTGACCTGACTCTAAGAATCTTTAATAGTCTCCCTAACTCCCGCATCCTGGAGCTGATTTGCCCAGCTGTGTGTTCTTCAATGTCCCTGCGGTCAAATAATCTCTTTCCATACTCCAAAAGCAAGGGGTCAGTTCTGATGAGACGGCTTATCTCATCCTGTCTCTGTCTGGCTATAACCTTATGATAGAAGGAAAAGTCAACGTCTAAAGGTATTGGAAGCATTAGCCGCCCACGTTGAGCAGCCTCACCTCTCTTAGTGAACTGAAACCCTCCTTGTTTCTGACAGCAACGTTTTGAGTGTACAGAGATCAGCTTTTTTTGATAGAGCCCTTTGCAATGGCTACAGGCGAGAAGGTCGTCTACCTTACTAGTTTTGGTGCGATACTTAGGAATCAAACATCCTGATTTCTTTTCAAGAACTGCAACATTATGCATGTAATCCCCCTCATCTTGTATTCTGATCCATGCTTGACGTCTCTGCTTAGTCCCTTTTTTTATTATCAAAATTTTAGCAACATCTGCCTCATCTGCATGGACATCGTGTAAGTGCGTGCTCATTTTCAAAACAAGCTTGCCACAAAATTTGCATGCATGTTTCTTGTCCCATTTGTACTTTCCTTTCCCTCTCTGCGACACGTGCACACCCGTTTCTTTGGTAAGCGCTCTTTCCCCACCCCCAACATCATGTTCCTTCTGCCTATCCACATTGTCATTGCCACCCCCTAATTCATCCCCTAACACACACTGCACCTTGCTGGTACTTGCTTCACTGACACCTGCCCACCCTGAAACAGCCACTTTGAAATCTAACATATTCAATACAATACTGTCTGTGTCAGAGACCCCAGAGATTGATGGTGACGCACCGTCTGAATCCTGTGAGGTTGAGCCAGGAACAAACTCCTCGTCATCACTGTCCTTGTATTGCGATGCGCTTGCACTCTCGGCAGTCTCAGGCCCATCCCAGGCTCCATTTGCCAACTGGAAAGTAAAGAAAAAAGAAAGCTGCATTAGTACAAAAGCAGCCCAATTTTGGTTTAAGGGGCCTTGCACAAGAAAGCAAAATCCATGTTTTCTGAAAATGTAAGCATTTTTCACACATCTGTCAACCCCACGTGACCCTTTGAGAGAGATCACTCAAATTGGTATGTTTACAAAGATCTTGCCACAAAGTATCCTTGGGCCAAGCTTGAAGAATGTGGCTTGAAAAGTCTCCGAGAAAATGCCACTGTTAACATTTACCATGGACGCGGACGGACGGACAGACAGACCACCAGTGGCCCAGAACATAAACTCACTTTTGCTTCGCACGCGAGCCAATAAAATGAAGATGATCATAGAATCACTTACCAGTTTGTAATTGTGGGCATTC
>BTPG01000003.1:5249373-5316826 GCA_036245525.1 Semisulcospira habei
TTGGGAAACTATGCCCCAATGGCACAGGGTAAATTTATATTAAAAAAAAAAATGATGAGCCTCGGTATAAGTGCACGCAGACATTCTGTCCTAAAAATATATTAAAACTTGCTTTCCAAAGAAATAATTGCTAAAAACACACACACTGCAGACATTTTGGATCAGAAGCGCATCACATATTTTGTGGAGTAAACAAACATTTGACTTTTTTTTAGTTTAGGAGAAGACCCATGCCACTTTAATTCTTACCCAATGCACAACATGCCTAATAAACGAATAGAGATATACAAAATGAAGCTCGCTCATAACATGGTCGGATATAACAAAAGTCGGATATAGCAAAGGTAGTTAGTCGTGTGTTGAACGTTACAATATCGTAATTCTGCACTTTCACGTACACTTCATTCTTACAAATTCTTATCGTTTTGTTCGCGGCCTGTTAACAACGTGGGCTGTGGTCATCGGTGGTTGCTATAATTAAATATATGTATACAGATAATAATCTTTCTTTTGCGTTTCTTTCCCTGCCTTCCCTTTCCGTATAGCTCTCTTCTTGTACACACGAAGAAGTACTGTGGTAGGAAGCGCTATAGTCTTGTATAACTGCGTCAACCTAAGTATAGCAGGGCTCCCTTCCTAACAGACGGAGGTTAACAATGTGTCTCATTTGAAATGGAGTTTACTATAGATTGCGTATGCCTGTCAGTAATTTTGGCAAGTCAAACTAAACATACAGAAGTCAGGGATTTGATGGGCCCTACAACAGGTTGGGAGACCGGGGCTAGCCCGGCCCAGGGGAAAGTCGGTCCATTGGGTTTAATTTGGAGACTTTGAATTAGTCAATCACTTTGTTCAAATAGCTACTTAGTCATCTGACCGTCCATCTCACTGCAGGGTGAATGTGGTGACCAGTACCGCAAACGTGCGAGCCGAGATGTAAAATTATGATTAGCTTGTTACAAATAATTTCTTAAAACTCTTGTACGGGTCAAACATCACATTTATTATGGCATCAGCCAGCCGTTTCGATCAGATATCAAAGCTTTCATATCTAAGCTGTTGTTGAGATGTTACGTTATTGATGAGATGAGGATTTCATCCCAAAGTCTATCGTATTGTTTGGAGCTCACAAGTGCTTTTCCTTTTGGAACATTCAGAGTTAATGTTCATATTTTTTTAACTTCTCCTTTTGATTCATTTCCTTCCTCTCTAACCCAACCCAACCCTCTCTGATCAACACACACCAGCGCACACAAATAAAGACGGACACATGGCGCTTCCGCATGTTAGTACGCTTTGTGGGATGATGTAACGACAGGAATTCTGAAGAGAAACAAGATGAGAATTTCATGCCAAAGTCTACCGTATTGTTTGGAGCTCAGGTGCGTTTATAGTTAAGGAAATTTCAGAGATGTTCATATTTTTTTCTTATAATGCTGATCCATTTTCCTCCTCTCTAAGCCAAACTCACACGTCGGCGCACACAAATAGACGGACACACGGCGCATCCCGCCATTAGTAAGCTCTGTGGGCTGGTGTAGCGATAGGAATCCATCTACTACTCTGACCCACCCTATGATCCACACACACTAGCACATATAAATAAAGACAAGCACACGGCGATTCCCGCCATTCGTTAACTCTGTGGTCTGGCGCAGCAAAGCTATTCTGCACGAGCAGCGAAATGACTTCACTTCAAGCTTCACGTCATGGCATCATTAGCCCAACGACCAAGTGTTCATAGTGACGACTCGATGTTATACGTCATCATCGGAGTACTAACATTTGACGTATCAAAGGATCAACTTTGTAATTTTCTTTCTAATTTTCATGCCTAGAGCTTTTCATCATATGAACAGGTCTTTTTTGTGACAAGTTCCTAAATACTGGCATACATCAGTCATTCAAAATATGTACTCCACAGCTGACACTTATGGGGTAGGAAACAGTGGTACAGATAGATTTTGTGCAGCATCGGTGTGAGACAAGGAGAAAACTTATCACTGCTCCGCTTTGCATGATTCAAAACGATATACAGGGTTCATTCTAAACATGGTCATTGGCCTCAGAGTATAAAACCCATGGGTCCTTTCTGAAGAGGGGATGTGCGGAAATATAGAAACGTGGGGATGTATATTTATGTCATTAAACCCTCAGCTTAAAATGTTGTGCAAATGTGGCCTTGCTCAATGAAAAACGCAATACTTCTCAAGAGTGAGTTCTCCATGCAGTTCGTGCATTACCCTCCAGCTGTCACAGCAGATTTATGTGGTTGGGTGATAACTGATCATAAGCATATGATATGTACTGTACTTTGTGGTTGTTTTGTTTTTTTTCTTCCACTGTCAATCTTTGACTTTCAGCTGTGTGGCTTTACTTATCGTATCAGAATTGCTAACCACATGGTTCATTTCACAAGTTTTACAGATGTACTGTACATGACACACGCCAGCAAACAGAATGACCTGACTATGATCCGTGTCCATTTGTGATTTGTGCTGTCTAAGGAACATGCGTACAGTGTAGTAATAAGGATAATATTTCATTTCTGAGCACATTCATGTAAGTTCTTTTGTGATTTTTCTCATGCCCCCAGCGGGTCAAAAATTAAATAAACAAAGTAAACTGATGCCAACATTGTGCACAGTACCAGGGGGTGCATGGTGGGTGCTATGCAGCAATCAGTTGATAGCCTGCACCATGTTGAGTTTTTTTAGATCAGCAATGATATTGCTTGGATTACGGGCCGGCATGGTGCAGACTCTGTTGTAGACACTTTGCCAGCGTAGCACTCATGTATTTTGCAGTGTTATATGGTCGACTGCACAGACTTTGTATCAAGAGCAGTACAGGTATTGTTTGGTGTGCATGCCTATATTATGCAGACTAGGTGACACAGTGCATTGTACCCTTGTTATTCAGTTGTGGTATTTTGTGTTGACATCAGCATTGTGCAGTGCACGTTATGGGGCTTGAGACTGCATTTCACTTTGTTGTGCTGCAATTGGACACAGTGTGGTACTGGTAACAGTATTGTTTGATTTTCATGCCAACATTGTGCACAGTGTCTGTGTAATGTAGTTTGGTGGTTGGATACTGCATTTCACTGTTATTATGTTGTGGGATGTGCAATGTTGAATTATATCAGGACTATAGTGATGGTCTCTCTCTCTCTCTCTCTCTCTCTCTCTCTCTCTCTCTCTCTCTCTAGTTAAAAAACATCGTTTGCTTGGAGTCACAGTAGATAACCAGCTCAGCTGGGAACCACATATCGAAAACACATGCAAAACAATATCTAAAAATCTATTCCTGTTATCAAAACTAAGTCAAATAGTTAACACTGACACTAGACGACTCTTTCTCCATGCCCACATTAAGACACACTGTGATTACTGCTCCACTATATGGGATGGATGCAGTGAGGTACATTTAAAAAAACTTAACTCATTGTATCGTCGAGGGTAAAGTTAACTGTGCCTGGTCCCTCTCCCACCGACGAGAAGTTTAGAACTATCCAACTGCTAAACCCGAACAATCAGTTCACATTTAATCGATGCATACTTATGCATAAAATTCTTCACCATAAAACCCCACCTTACCTTCGTATGTTATTTTTGGAAAGTCAAAGACAAAACACGAGGAACAGTTTGTTACAGCTACCATGGGCCAGGCTCGATATATATAAAACCACCCTTTCGTTCTCAGGTGCCAAAGCCTGGAACGAACTAGCACCCCAAATTAAATCCATTTCTAACTCTAGAACCTTCAAAACTCGTTTATATAACATCATGTTACAGTAACTTAATACCTGAACGGACTACTTATATTATATATTATTCACTGTTATTGATATGTGTGCGCATTATTTGCATTGCTTTTATATTGGTGTTTTCTTTTTTTTCATTTCAGTTTATTTCTTCATGTTTCGATTTATTGTGTTTCTCTTACTCTTTGCTATTAATGTTTATTTTCTAACAGGACAGTTTGTAAGAGAGGCGTTTCGCCTAAAACTTTATCATGTCAATAAAACGTTTCATCATCATCATCATCATCATCTCTCTCTCTCTCTCTCTCTCTCTCTCTCTCTCTCTCTCTCTCTCTCTATATATATATATATATATATATATATATATATATATATATATATATATATATATATATATATATATATATATATATATATATATATATATATATATATATATATGAGCAAAATAATATATGTAGTGGAAGCCTCTAAATGATAAGTCTGTCATTCCTTCTCTCCTATCTGTTCTTTTATATACTGTGCAGTTGGCTCCCAAATAAATACCTCATGAGCAAGTGGTTGCCGGTGTCAGTCTCTGTTCGCATGCACACAACTAAAAATGACATCAGCTCCACTTTTCTCCCAAATAGCTTGTATAAAGTCAGCACTTTGTCAATGTAAATGTGAATAATGTTACATATAGTTGAAATATTTTCTGCAGTAAAGCTGTATTTTGAGGGGAAGCTGGGTGGCTCGGTGGTAGTGTGTTTGACTCTCATCCCGAAGGTCCTGGGTTCGCATCCAGCTGGGGTCAAAATTTGTTCAGACCCTATTTCTGTGACCCATCTTTGAAATCACCTTTTATGGACAAAAGATGTTAAGCCCTAAATGTTTAACGTTGTGTATTTGATGTCATTGCTTTTGTATAGGTGCCTACTTGCATTGTAGCCTAATATGCTTTCAACAGACTTGACTGTATACTTTCAATGAATGTCTGCAAATACAGCATTTGTTTTGAAAATAAACAGAGATATTATTCTTTACTCACATTCACAATGATCATTGTAAACATAACATGGCATATTGAAACATGTGACATTTGTTTTGTTTCCTTATAATTTGTAACCAAAAACTGCTGGGAACCTGAGATTCAGCTAGAGAGATAGGTACATCCACTACCAATCTGTTTACAAACATCTTTCAACCAGAGATGTTCATCGACCTGCTTTCACAGAGACACCAAAGGAGCATGTAGCATTTCTTGCAGCAGGTATGTTAAAACAAATTCACATCAATTAATGTTTGTAGATGATGCCAGTAAAAATTAAAAAAAACAAATGTCTGTGACAACACTCTTTGGTGTGCTTTTTCATCAGTGAAGCTGTGAATGATTGAATGAATGTAAACATGTAATGTAAACATGCTCACACAATGCCTGGCTGAAAAAAATGAACAAATGTACCGAGGTAACCAGTGTGCATTTTTATCCAAGACTGAATCCGGTTGGTTGGTTTATGGTTTAACATTCACATTACCACAGTGATGGTAATCGCATATTTAAAAAAAAAAATTAAAAAATACCATGCCTTAATTTTTTTTTTTTTTGCTTTGGGTTTAAAGTGTGTTTCATTTAGCGAAGTAGAAACTGTATGGGTTTCAAATGTGAGCAGGAAAAAAACGTCATCTACGGGACTCGAACCCTGGTCACCTGCGTGTCAAAAAAATGTACCTTACCATTGCACTAACTAAATTACTAAGAAACAGCACGTGCATTTAATTACTTATAGATAAACGTTTTCATCCCGTATCTGCCGTTGTTGTTTGTTCCAGTTTACTGTCACAAATAGTGATCGAGGACTAGCAGTTTGGGCGTAGTTTGCAACAGTTTGGGCGTAGGTTTTCCCTTGTAGGTTTGGCATAGTCGTTTTACCTTCTTTCTCAAGCGGGCTTGTGACCGGCTACGCGGAGATATGATCTGCGGGAAATCGGACATCGCTTGTATCCCTTATTGAATACACACTCGAAAACGACCCAAAGTGCCAAATTTTTTGCGGGGCCCCATATTTTCTTCATAATCAATGTGACAGTTATAACATAAAGTACGACTTTATCGAATAAAAAGGGCCTGAGCAATTGCCCAACATTGCAAACACTTGTAATGTTATTAATAACATCCGGGCAATTTGTGAATTTACAACATACACTTTTCTATATTTCACTTAGAATTCCAATTATCAGAACACACTTTTTTTACGAGAATATTACTAACATACTTTATGAAGTGACCGAAATGTTTCTTTATCATTTAACACACTATTCGATAAATTTTTTATTGTGTTCTGAAATCGGCTATTTTGCGTGTTTTCCCTCGTGGGGTACCTCACAAAAACGGCTCAAACTTACAAATATGCCCGGGACCATGGGTCTGTCAAGGTGGCAATAGCCTCCAGACTCAACGAGGTTCTCAAAAAACTCTATAAAGGGCAGTTTTCAATTAAAAAATGAAGGTATAGTAAACAACTTTAAGTGACAACCTTAAAGAAGTGACTTTTTAGGACTGGTCGTGGTGGGGCACTTTTAATAGCTTGTCTATGATGTCAAAAGCGGGCAGGCCTAAACCCCTCACAATTTAAGTAACAAGATAAAAATTACGTCATGTCTAGTTACGCGAAGCGTCGTGTGTGCGTATGTGTGTGTCTGCGTATGTATGTAAACAAGAGAATTTCCAAAAATTCTGTACGCACAAGCTTAAAACTCGGCGAAATACGTTTTTAAAGGTGAATCTAAGAGAACCTCCGAGCATATTTTAATTGAATGTCTCATTTAAGACAAAAACAACCGTTTATAGGAAGTCGGTTGACCCAGATAAAAGTGCGTTATTTTGTCATAATATGTACTTGAATTTGGGATATAGCTAGTGTAGGAAAAGACATTGATTGAGTTCGTTAGCCAGCTTTGTATCTGTCCAACATCTTTAGTAAAAATTAATTCTTTTCAGAAAAGAATTAAAACAGTAAACAAACTTATCTGAGCAAAGATCTGAGTATGTTTTTATCACTGGTTCTTTAAAAAGAGCAATTCGGATGCCGCACATTTGATATGGAAACACCCACCCCACGAAATGTGAACGAAACTTACATTGCCTCAACGGATTCGGGTCGTTATCGTGTCAGATTTGAACTTCCTGAAAGGTAGCATTACTCACTGATGTCATGCGTCGTGTCCACCTCCAGCTGCCCAGTGCCGACGTCATTGGTGACCTCCAGCCTCAACATTGTCATTTCACTTTTGTTCGCCAGGGGAAGCGCCACAGTCAAGGTCATGTGGGGCGGTGACCCATTAAGGGAGATGAAACTAGAGGGAAAGAAATCATCATCGTCATTATCATTAGCACATTCGTGGTCATCACCATCATCAGCAAAACTGTAGTCATCGACATCGTGAGATCATAATCTTTTAGTGTTCTCTTTCAGTATGGCGTCTGAAGTGGAAGGGTGTTAAAACAACCATAATATACACGTTTAACATATTTATCCCCGACGCACTAAAGCAGGAGACGGATCGATCATCATAATTCGAGGTCAGTTCCAGATTAGCTTGGCGCCATTAGGCTCCCATCCTATCTGGTACTACCTTGGAATTATCGAGGTACGTCAATCTCCTGCAACTGGATAAAAGTTGTTAAGGTTGTAGGACACACCTCTTTCGCGCATATTTTCTGCGCATTTAGATACCGCTATTTTTGCGTCTGCCATAACCTGAGACTGGAGTTCATTGAAAAAAAAAACGCCGTACGGCAGGTCGTATTGCAAACAAGCTCAATTTATCGATAATTGACAAATGATATATACTGTCTGAAATAATTGTGTAAGCTGACTGTTTCTATGCATAAAATGTTTTGTTTCCTCAGAAATAAGATACTTTCGCATAAGTTGCGACAAGTCAATGAGCGTAACGCATAACCTGCGTAAGGTGGCACGAAACAACACGTAACCATTTCTCAGAAGAAAAACAAAATGAACGGGCCAACCAAACGGGAAGCAGTATACGTGGCAGCCAGGAAAAGAACAAAATCTCTTCAGACATCAGCAAGGAAAAGGTAAACTAAAGTAGAAAAACAGGTTGGTGGTGTTTGCTAAGTGACTAGACCACGAGTTACTAGTGGAAGCAAAATGTCATACGTAAGTGGCATATCTAACTGGTTTTCCAACCCTTTTTAAAAAAAAGTTTTATGCACCGCCGTGAGATGTCATCTGCACGGCGTAAAACCCCAATAGCTAACTGTCCTTTTATGCATGGAAATTTAGGTCCCCACAGTAGTATTGCCGTCGCCACTGCCTACGTGCAATGAAGAAGATTACATTTTATTGTGGGTTGACAGGGGCATGCATTCCATGTCAGTCACCACCTAGAAGTAGAACATTTCCATACATTCTCAGAGAGCCTTTACTAATACGGTGGAGGGTATGTAGTCAACATTGTAGTGATATAAAACCAGTGCCAGTGCTTATTATCTAAGAAAACGTACTGTGTGTAGGAAAAAGTCCTGCTAAGGGAGAATTTGGCATTACTAACTCAGTAGCTGCTTCCAGTACTTAGTAACTTAATTTTCTCATCCATTCTCTGTCTTATGAAGGCTGTATTACAGATTAGGAGTTAGGTCCAGCATTTTTTTAGTTCAAGGATGGTGCCAGAATAGCTTGGCAGATGAGACGCCAATCTATTCTGGCACCACCCTTGAACTATCATAGTCACATTTATTTCAAGCAGTGGGTGTATCAGGATTAAAAGGGTTACCTAGTAAAACGCTACTTTGACTGAAACCCTAATATTTGTTGACTACCATTTTGGATGACCGTGGAATGTGTGAAAAATACAAATTTCACTAGTACAAAAGCAAGCCTTTATGTTGAGACTCGTGACACTTATTTCAGCTACCTTTTGGAAAGGTCACACAGGTTATATGTGAATCAGTTATGCACATGAGGCGTACAGACTTTGCCATTGTTGTGTGTTCTTTGCGGTTTACACAGTTTTTTGTCGCATTTATTTTGAAAGTAATAATCTGCCCCTGCATTTAGTTCACGCAAAGTGAAATTGTCATGCTGTCGAACAACACAGTAATAATCATGTATTTCATTTCAGGCTAATACTGCTGTTGACCTCTCGCTGTGGAGTCTCAGTACTTTCACCCAGAGTACATACTTGCAAACAAGCGCAGAAGTATGACGCCTACACCAACTGACCAAGGTCACACTCACAGCTCAAGTGAAGTGAGGGAAGGCGACACTTATTCTCCTGGACTCAAGGTAAATCATACCAGTAGATCTGTGACGAGAATCAGGTGCAGAACACAACACAACTATGGTGTGAATGAACACATCATACTGTAATGCTTTCTTTCATTGGCTCATGTGCGAATCAAGTGTGAGGTTATGTTCTGGGCCATTGGTCGTACATGGTAAACTTTAATGTTGGCACTTTCTCGGAGACTATTCAAACCACAGTCTTCAAACGTAGCCGAAGGATACTTTGTGGCAAGACCTTTCTTACTCTTAGAATACCAGTTTGAGTTCAGGCAAAGGATCATGAGAAATCAAGAAATATTTTTTTTTTTTTAAATAGCCATATTTTGACAAAGATGTTTTTTTCTCAAATACAATTCACAACTAGTACATAAGCCAGCCCTTTACTTATACTTAGACTCATGGCACTTAAATTTCAATCACCTTATGGAAAGGTCACACAGTTCAAATTAAGAAAATGATCACTTTTAAATGCACACGAGCGATCCAGACTTCACCATTGTTGTTTGTGGTGTTCACAGTTTATTTCACATTAGCTTGATGAAGGTAGTAATGCGTAAACTAAATGTAGGGGCTAATTGGGTGGGTGGGTGGAGGTGGGGGGGGGGGGGACTCCCACCACCGGCCCCAAATTGTTTATAATGCTATAACAAAGTCCCTTTATGTGGAGTTTGGAACTGACCCAACCTGAAATAAGATCAGAAGTGAAATTGCCATGCTGCCGAATAACACGATAATAAACATGTATTTCATTTCAGGTCAGTGCTGCTGTTTACGTCTCACTGCAGAGTCACGCCCAGAGGGTATACTTGCAAACAAGCACAGAAGTATGACGCCTACACCAAGAAGAGGCGAGAGCTAGTCAGGTCATGTTTGCTCAAAGGAGAAGGTTTGATTGATTGTACATTGCTTAACGTCCCGACAGCAACAAGGCTGTCTCAGGATGTGCCTGCACTGCTTGTGAAAAAAAAAAAAAAAAAAACTAAACAGAAAATTGAATGTATGTCGCCAGCCGGCCAAATACGTTAAATAAACCTACAACATGGGGCCTAAATAAAGCTAAGACCATTTAGCAACACACATCCAATATCAAGAGCTACAGGCAGTGCAGACAGTAGGGAGAGTTTTAAAAAGGCAAATACAGGTGAATGGACAAAGGGTAGACAGAAACGCATGCCCCAGAATAGAGAGAAAAACCCACCCTGTGGGGCTGACCAGGGTGACCCTGGGAACTAAAAAATACCTAACCCCACCCAAGTCCCCCAGGGCAGACCCGGGTGGGGGTCAAAGGAGAAGGCCACACCTAAAAGCAGGCAATGAAAGTTCCAGCGGATCAACTAAAGTGAGAGAAGGCGACACTTATTGTCCTGGACTCAAGGTAAAGCATACCGATTGATTTGTGAATAAAATCAGGTTCATAACAAAACACAACTGGTTGGAATAAACACATCATACTGTATTGCTTTCTTTCATTTTGAAGATGGTGTAGTACCAGTACCAGCATTCTCAACAACACCGAATGCTAAAATCACTTGCTGTCAACAAGTGGCACCATATTGCATTTGATTTGGAAACTAGAGGGTTGGGCAAGTCTGCAAATACTCTCGTTTTCTTTAATAAGCACTTAGTGCACACAAAACGACTAGAAAACTCTGAATACTACCCATTTGGTCCAGTGTGTGCTGTTGCTAAACAGCAATGCGTTGTGTCCTGTTTGAAACAATTTCTGCAAGTTACACTTTCAATGTTGATGATGATTCTAGATATATGTATACACCCTTTGTGGTCATTTCAAGCTCAATGGCGTCTAATTTTTGGCGCATGTGTGATAGCAAAAGTAAGTGTTTGTAATGGGTCGTCCGTCGACTGTCTGTTATCTGTGGGCAACTTTAACATTGGCATTTCCTCGAAGACTATTCAAGCCTCAGACTTCAAACTTGGCACAAGGGTACTTTGTGGTAAAATCATTCTAAACATACCAATTTCTGTGACCTTTCAAAGGTCATCTCAAGTAGTATTTTCAACTTCAAACTCAAACTTGCTATGGAGATACCACATGATAAGGCCTTAATTTGGATGACCCCTCGGAAAGCTCAGGGTTGGCAAGTGGGTGACAAAAGTTAGTTTCGGGTAGAGTTGTAGTTTTTATAAATGTTTTTGCAAACTTTTCAATGAAATTTGGCATGATGATAACATTTTTCTGTGCATACTAATTTAATCAGCCCCTCACAGAGGTCAAGGGTCACAGAGGGTTGACAAATTTGTGAAAAATGAAGGCATTTTGAAAGAAAATCAGGTTTTGCTGGTACAAAATCCAGCCCTATACTTACGTTTAGACATTTTCAGAGACCTGTTGTAGAATTCAAGGTCAAAAAGGTCAAACGTATTACGTGGATTGCTCATACACATGAACCATAAGGACATTTCCTTTCTTGTTCATGTTCTGACTACTGTCATATTATGCATGTATGTACTTTGTATAAATACTTGCAAACATATATGCACGCAATATGTGCATGTCAAAACTTTTTTTGATACAAAATTATCTTTTGCAGGTTGCGAAAGATGAGGGAAGAAGAGTTCAGTGGGTACATCTCTCCGCAATGGCCAACCAACGAGAAGGCAAAGAAAGTGAACTGATTGTCCTGTGTAGGAGGGCAGATGTCCTGTTATTTTGATGTCCATCCACCAGGCTGGCCACGATGTCAAGGTTTTGGACAGTCACATCATTCACAAATGCAGCAAACGCTTGTGCCTTACTGCCTGAGCTGATGCATAGCCATATATTAGGAGAAGGGCAAGCAGGCTTTAGGCCTGGCTATTCAACTGCAGACACAACAGCAGTGGGGCAGTGACAACAAAGTGACAATGACAAAACTCGAGAACATAGAAATAAAGAGGGAGTGTTTCCATAAGCCTGACATAGAAGCAGCGGGGTGAGAAAATTGTAATGTGCAGTCGAGCAGTTCAGGGGCTATTGTACAGTGATGGGGGTGTGCTTTGTGTGTTTTCATATAACAACATGACAAAGCGATTTGACACCCATTTTGTAATTTGTAGTGCAGTAAAAAGGTGAAAAATAGCTGTATTTTGACCAAAAAGATGTTTTCTGAAGTATACACAACTTCAAACCCAGACTTGGTACAAGGTGGTAAGAACTTTTCATGCATACTAATTTCGTATGCATGAAAGGTCAGAAAGGTCAAGGGTCACAAGAAATTGGGAAATAGGTACATGATAGCCATATATTGCCCAAAGATGATTTTTTCTCAAGTATTCCTCTCAACTGTAACCCTAAACTTGGTAAAGAGATACCTGATGGTAAGACCTTCCTATGCATATTTATTTGGATGACCCCCTCAGAAAGGTTACTTTTTGTCACTCTCCTGTCATGTCGCGATTTGGAAACGCAGCTTAATATGTATTAGTTTTTGATTATCCAAGGAAAACGCCTTTACTGACAATGTGTTCATTTTTCGAAGACATTTCATCATATGAACAGGTCATTTTTGTGACAAGTTCCTAAATACTGGCATACATCAGTCATTCAAAATATGTACTCCACAGCTGACACTTATGGGGTAGGAAACAGTGGTACAGATAGATTTTGTGCAGCATCGGTATGAGACAAGGATAAAACTTATCACTGCTCCGCTTTACATGATTCAAAATGATATACAGGGTTCATTCTGAAAATGGTCCTTGGCCTCAGAGTATACAACCCATGGGTCCTTTCTGAAGAGGGGATGTGCGGAAATATAGAAACGCGGGGATGTATATATATGTCATTAAACCCTCAGCTTAAAATGTTGTGCCAAATGTGGACTTGCTCAATGAAAAACGCAATACTTCTCAAGAGTGAGTTGACCATGCAGTTCTTGCATTACCCTCCAGCTGTCACAGCAGATTTCAGTGGTTGGGTAATAACTGATCATAGGCATATGATATGTACTGTACTTTGTGTTTGTTTTGTTTTTTTCTTCCACTGTCAATCTTTGACTTTCAGCTGTGTGGCTTTACTTATCATATCAGAATTGCTAACTACATAGTTCATTTCACAAGTTTTACAGATGTACTGTGCATGACACACGCCAGCAAACAGAATGACCTGACTATGATCCGTGTCCATACAAGTCATTTGTGCTGTCTAAGGAACATGCATACAGTGTAGTAATAAGGATAATATTTCCTTTTTGAGCACATTCATATAAGTTCTTTAGTGATTTTTCTCATGCCCCCAGCGGGTCAAAAATTAAATAAACAAAGTAAACTGACGCCAACATTGTGCACAGTACCAGGGGGTACGTGGTGGGTGCTATGCAGCAATCAGTTGTGACATGATAGCCTGCACTATGTTGAGTTTTTGGAGAGCAGCAATGGTATTGCTTGGATTACGGGCCGGCATGGTGCAGACTCTGTTGTAGGCACTTTGCCAGCGTAGCACTGATGTATTTTGTAGTGTTATATGGTCGACTGCACAGACTTTGTATCAAGAGCAGTACAAGTATTGTTTGGTGTGCATGCCTTTGTTATGCAGACTAGTTCACTAGGTGACACAGTGCACTGTACCCTTGTTATTGAGTTGTTATAGTATTTTGTGTTGACATCAGCTTTGTGCAGTGCAAGTTATGGGGCTTGAGACTGCATTTCACTTTGTTGTGCTGCAATTGGACACAGTATTGTTTGATTTTCATGCCAACATTGTGCACAGTATCTGTGTAGTGTAGTTTGGTGGCTGGATACTGCATTTCAATGCTATTATGTTGTGGGATGTGCAATGTTGAATTATATCAGGACTACAGTGATGGTCTCTCTCACTCTCTCTCTCTCTCTCTCTCTCTCTCTCTCTCTCTCTCTCTCTCTCTCTCTCTCTCTCTCTCTCTCTCTCTCTCTCATCATTGATGACAAACTGTGTTGGCAAAGCCATATTACCAAAGTGTGTAAAACAATATAAAAAAAAAACTTATTCTTACTGTCAAAATTAAGATTTTTTACTAACGAACCAACAAGGAAACTTTTTTACTCTGCCCATATTCAGCCACATTTGGATTATGCCTCCTCAGTTTGGGATGGAAGCAGTGATGCTAATCTCAAAAGAATGAATTCGCTTCACAGGCGGGCAATCAAATTAATCATTGACAGACCCATGCAAGTCATTAGCACGGATTACAAGTTCAAGCTGCTGGATATCCTACCACTTGACAAGTAGTTCATTTATAATAAGTTGGTTCTTATGCGCAAAATCACCCTCTCAGACTCACCAGCATATCTCTGTAATTTGTTCGCACTTGCCCACAGAGTTAGTCGAACATCAGGGAACAATCTGGTAGTACCAAGGCCCCGCTTAGATATTTACAAGACGTCCCTCTCCTACTCCGGTGCAAAATTATGGAACACAGTTCCAGCAGACATTAAAGCAACACATTCATTACGAATGTTCAAATTTATTAAGAACATGTGAAAACATTTTTTTTTTCATACCGTCATTGAGTGCAGAAACATTTCCTTATTCATATTCATGTATCATACATAATACTTTAGACTTGCTGATGTGTTCTTTGTCATTTCTTTTGCAGCATAACATCATATTTTTTTTTAATGTTTAATGTTCGATGTTTTGCTTGATGTCAGTGTGTCTGTGTGTGTGTGTGTGTTATGTGTGTGTGTGTGTGTATGTGTGTGTGTGTGTGCAGATTGCTATATATCAGTGTGAATGTGTGTGTGTGTGTGCGTGTGTGTGTGTGTGTGTGTGTGTGTGTGTGTGTGTGTGTGTGTGTGTGTGTGTGTGTGTGTGTGTGTGTGTGTGTGTGTGGGTGTGGCGTGTAATGTGAGCATTGATTATTTGAAATGGAAGTATTGTTGCCTGTCAGTATTTTTACTATTATGTATACTTTTATATAAAACATTATGTGTATGTGTGTTTACGTGCATGCTATAGCTTAGCAAGGCCATGATTGAAAAAAAAGTCATTGAAGGTACCTAATCATTTATCCTTGAAAAATAAAGTTTCATTTCATTTCATTTCATTTCTCTCTCTCTCTCTCTCTCTCTCTCTCTCTCTCTCTCTCTCTCTCTCTCTCTCTCTCTCTCTCTCTCTCTCTCTCTCTCTCTCTCTCTCTCTTAAGAGCCACTGTGATTATGCGTCCTCTTTGTGGGACGAATGCAGCGAACGTCATATTAAAAAAGTCAACTCGCTATATCGTCGTTCAGTTAAAATAATTATTCCACACCCTACTTCCACAGACCAAAAGATAAAATCTCTTGGCCTGCTTCCACTGAAGGAACAACTCAAATTTAACAAATGCGTCCTCATGCACAAAATATTTCATTATCAAGTCCCCGAGTATCTGTGCGCGCTATTTAACTTCAGCCCTAGGCATCAGCTACACACGAGACATGGCTTGCTTCATTTACCCCGACCCAGGATAGATCTCTACAAGTCAAGCCTTCTATTTTCGGGCAGTTTTGTCTGGAACTCATTGCCATTGAACATTAAATCATGTTCAGGTAAAACCCATTTTAAACGAGCTTTGCGAACGCACTTCCATTCAGCCTGACTTCACAGTTTGCCATATCAGAGTATTGTTGTTGATAACACGTGAAAGTCAAGTATTTTCTCTTTCTCCTTACATTTGTAAACTGATAATCCTTGGTCTTGTCGGTGTCGCTATATGCTCTTGATGCTGCTGATTCTTTGACACTGTCTTAGCTGAGTATAATATTAATGCTATGCACTCATTTATTTCTCTTACTTTTGTGTTAGTGGCAGTTACTACTTCTCCAATACGATTTTTTCCCCCTTTCATTGATTCACCTATTGTGTTTTTTTTTTTTTTTCCCCGTAGTTTTTCTTCTTCTTATTATTATTATTGTTATTATTTGCATGCTATGTTTATTTTCCTGTTATGTTGTTTGTTTACAGGACAGCTTGTAAGACAGGCATTGAGTTGCCTAATAGCTTTATCCTGAATAAATAAAGATTCATCTTCATCTCTCTCTCTCTCTCTCTCTCTCTCTCTCTCTCTATATATATATATATATATATATATATATATATATATATATATATATATATATATATATATATATATATATATATATATGAGCAAAATAATATATGTAGTGGAAGGCTCTAAATGATAAATGATTCTGTCATTCCTTCTCTCCTATCCCCCTTTTTTATATACTGTGCAGTTGGCTCCCAAATAAATACCTCATGAGCAAGTGGTTGCCGGTGCCGGTGTCGGTCTCCGTTGGCATGCACACAACTAAAAATGACATCAGCTCCACTTTTCTCCCAAATAGCTTGCATAAAGTCAGCACTTTGTCAATGGAAATGTGAATAATGTTACATGTAGTTGAAATATGTTCCTCAGTAAAGCTGTATTTTGAGGGGGAGCTGGGTGGCTCGGTGGTAGTGTGTTTGACTCTCAACCCGAAGTTCCTGGGTTTGCATCCAGCTGGGGTCAAAATTTGTTTAGACCCTATTTCTGTGACCCATCTTTGAAATCACCTTTTATGGACAAAAGATGTTAAGCCCTAAATGTTTAACGTTTGTATTTGAGGTCGTTACTTTTGTATAGGTGCCTACTTGCATTGTAGCCTAATATGCTTTCAACAGACTTGACTGGATACTTTAAATGAATGTCTGCAAATAAAGCATTTGTTTAAAAATAAACAGAGATATTATTCTTTACTCACATTCACAATGATCATTGTAAACATAACATGGCATATTGAAATATGTGACATTTGCTTTGTTTCCTTATAATTTTTTTACCAAAAACTACTGGGAAAGTGAGATTCAGCTAGAGAGATAGGTACATCCACTACCAATCTGTTCACAAACATCTGTCAACCAGAGATGTTCATCGACCTGCTTTCACGGAGACACCAAAGGAGCATGTAGCATTTCTTGCAGCAGGTATATTAAAACAAATTCACATCAATTAATGTTTGTAGATGATGCCAGTAAAAATATTTAAAAAAAAACTGTCTGTGACAACACTCTTTGGTGTGCTTTTTCATCAGTGAAGCTGTGAATGATTGAATGAATGTAAACATGTAATGTAAACATGCTCACACAATGCCTGGCTGAAAAAATGAACAAATGTACCGAGGTAACCAGTTTGCATTTTTATCTAAGACTGAATCCGGTTGGTTGGTTGGTTTATGGTTTAACATTCCCATTACCACATTGATGATAATCGCATATTTAAAACAAACAAAAAAAAAACAAAAACAAAAAAAAAAAAAAACGCGCGTTTATTTTATTATTATTATTTTTTTTTGCTTTGGGTTTAAAGTGGGTTTGTTTCATTTAGCGAAGTAGAAACTGTATGGGTTTCAAATGTGAGCAGGGAAAATATATCGGGGCTCGAACCCTGGTTACCTGCGTGGCAAGAAAGTATCTTACCACTGCACTAACTAAATTACTAAGGAACAGCACGTGCATTTAATTACTTATAGATAAACGTTCTCATCCCGTATCTGCCGTTGTTGATTGTTCCAGTTTACTGTCACAAATAGTGATAGAGGACTAGCTGTTTGGGCGTAGTTTGCAACAGTTTGGGCGTAGGTTTTCCTTGTAGGTTTGGCATAGTTGTTTTCCCGCCTCCTTTCTCATGCGGGCTTGGGACCGGCTAAGGAGGGATCTGCCGGAAGTCAGACATCGCTTGTATCCCTTATTGAATACGCACTCGCAAACGACCCAAAGTGCCAAACTTTGTGCGGGACCCCATATTTTCTTCAAAATCATTGTGATAGTTATAACATAAAGTACGACTTTATCGAATAAAACGGGCTTGAGCAATTGCCCAACAATGCAAACACCTGTAGTGTTATTGATAACATCCGGGCAATTTGGGAGTTTACAAAATACATTATTGTCGATTTCACTTAGAATTCCAATTATCAGAACAAACCTTTTTTACGAGAAAATAATAACATACTACATGCAGCGACCTAAATGTTTCTTTATCATTTTAACACACTATTCGAAAATTTTGTATTGTGTTCTGAAATCAGCTATTTTGCGTGTTTTTGCTGATGGGGTACCTCACGCAAACGGCTGTAACTTACAAATATGCCCGGGAACATGGGTCTGTCAGGGTGGCAATAGCCTCCAGACTCAACAAGGTTCTCCAAAAACTCTATAAAGGGCAGTGTTCAATTAAAAAATGTAGGTATAGTAAACAACTTTAAGTGACACCTCTAAATTTTGGCAAATGCTGTCTTGGTGTTAAATGAGTTGTCATGAATTTTTCGTGTGTGTGTGTGTGTGTGTGTGTGTGTGTGTGTGTGTGTGTGTGTGTGTGTGTGTGTGTCTGCGCGTGCGTGTGTGTGTGTGTGTGTGTGTGTGTGTGTGTGTATGTGTGTGCGTGTGTGTGGGTTTTGCGCGTATGCGTATTCGTGTGTATCGTATCGTATTGTATTGTATTGTATTGTATTGTATTGAATTGTCAGGCGTCTCCGAGGAGCACATGCTTATCTATTTTCCGGATATTTTCAAAATGCTCAATGCGCCTCAGCACTGAAAGCTGGAGCATTAAAAGATGTGCAAACCTCTTAACTACTATAAACGTCGGTGGATACAGTACATTCATGTTTTCATTCTATCGGTCCTGACGGGTCTGCTCTTTTACAATAGTTGAGATGGCACTATGTATGTGTGCACTTTACATGTGCACTTGATGATTATGCGTGTGGTACACACAAAGGCGAGACAGGCAACAGAAATCGGTCCTGTACATAAAGATAATTCGAACCCGGGACCTAAAGACCGATAGAGTCTTATCCGCTAAGCTATACTGACGAGCATAAGAAATGCGACATTTTGGGAATCATTGTCAACACTTACGTCGTGTTTCTGATGAATCCACCACGAGGAAATGAAATGCGATATTTCTGAAATTATAGGAAACAATTTAGTGTTTCCGATGATTCCTAAAATGTTGCATTTATTTCACTCGACTGTATACATCCCATTGTCAAAAGACTCAAAAGTAAGAATGCATACCCTAATTCCTAAACTGACAAATCATCTCCAACCTGTAGCAGTTCCATGACTTGCTACCCCAGTAAACGGGATCATTGGTCGGCATCAATCTGACAAAATAAGTTAAGTCCAACGCTATGTGGCAAATACCTGCATATCCAGTTTTGAAAAATGCGTACCCAATGCGTTCAACGGACGTGATCAGACCAACGGCGGCCGACGTCGGCCCGATGACCTTGTGCGCATTGGGTAGGGGACCAAGACTTGTATGTTCCTTTAAACGAAGTTCGTCATAAGCAAAGTTTCAGAATCCCCAATAAGGACAAAAGTTTTGCTTTCAGCCTTTAAGTGCATTTAAGATGCATTTTAATGTAGAATCATTAAATTAAGACTTGGCAGCTCCTTCTCTTGCCCCCCCCCCCCCACAAACCCTTCATTACATATAAATAAGTGGTGAATGCCTTGTAATTGAATACACATAAGCTCAAAACAAACTTGCATCGATATGTCGAGATTCTTTTTATTAAAAGTGTGACAATTAGACTATATAAAAATTCGCAAATAACAACATCAAAATCTTAGTCCCTTGCGAATTTGTTATTTTCGGCTATTATCGTACAAAGTGGCCTGAAACCGGTAACGGGAAAGACGACGGGGGGGGGGGGAGAGAAAGTATATAGGAGAATACAACGACACCCATTTAAGAAACAATTGATTTATTTAATCCTTTCCGTAAATAAACAAACGCACTTGACCAAATTCATTTAACAGATTTATCTGCCCAGTCAGGTCCCCCAACCCCTTGGAAACAAAAGGCTAGTTAAAATATCTTCCCGAGAAATACACACCACCCACCCCCCCACCCCCCACACACACACACCCCCACACCCCACCACTCAATGCTGTCAGAGTTGGCCTTCCTGAGAAATAGTGTCTACTTCCTGTTCATACCACCATAGTAAACAATAGTCTTCTGTGCCCAAATAGTGTCTCTCTCTCTCTCTCTCTCTCTCTCTCTCTCTGCACACACAAAACAAATTAGCATTCCTTTTTGTGTCAACGCTTCAATGTATGTCACTAAACCACTATGTCATTTTTCTTACTCTGGGGCAAACCAAAAATATAGAACAAATCTCTAATATAGGTTATTTCGTAAATGAAACGTCCAACGTGAAAAATTGTGTGGAGGAAAATTTATCTGTGAAAAGTTTTCACTTCACACATCGTAACTGCTTCGACGCACACGGACATTGCGCTGTTGAACAATCGGTCTTTGTGCTCAAGACTGTCGCGTGATGAAACCAAATCCCTGTTGCGTGCAGTTATTGCCGTCATAACCTGTAGGTAGAGACAGCTGTTGTGTAGTCATGTGAGTTTACAAGATTGCATCTCTTTCATAAGCAGAAAGTTGGGCTTGAAAATTGGTTGTGAAACGGTTTCCTGTTTTCGCTCCAGCGGGTGACAATCAGCCTTTCATACAGTTATTTATTACCCTGTCGCGTGATGCCTTTAAATTGAAACCCACAACTTTAATCCCGGGAGAGACCTCAATTATTCAATTTAGTATACACCCCACCATGTTTTACAAGTGTTTTAGATCACTCGAGGAGAAAATCGGGGAGTGAGTTGTTAGTTTGAACCAGATCACGGACATTGCCTTGTCCTGTTATGCATTTAAATTGAAACCAGATCACGGACATTTGTGTTGCGTGCTGTTTACCCAACCAACATGATAATGGCGGACCTATCTGTGATTTTAGACCTTGCAGCTTCTGGGTGTAAGGTCTAAAATCACAGACCGCACACCGTCACTGACGTCCAAGTAGGGAGAAAATAAAACCAGACAAGCTTTTCGTAGTCATTATTATAAGGCTTGCGGTGTGAGTGGTTAGTTTGAAACCCCTTTTATAACCAGAAAGGCAAGCATAGTGTTTTTGTACAAACAGATTATATTGTGTTTTTAAAATGGACTTAATGACGCACGATTCACATTGCGGCCTATTTTGTGGCGCCACTTCGTGTGGGAAGACTGAATTTGTTCTTAACCTCTTACAAACAAGATACCTTCATCATTTCGAAAACATTGTAATATTTTGTCCAACAATCAAACACAACAAAGCTTATCACAACCGTTCATTCATTTGGACTGACAACAACATATACTTAGTCGACCCTGAGAAAAAACTGAATGATTACCTGCTGTATTTTTTCAAACAATTTGAAGGACAGCCAACATTGTTCATAGTTGATGACTGTTCTGCAGAGAAAGACATTGTCAAGAAGAGAAACATATTAGCAGAACTTGCCTTCAGTGGCAGACATGCAAACATAAGTGTATGGATTCTCACTCAGAAATATAATGCTGTACTGAAAGATTTTCGAGAACAGTTAAAGTTTATCTGTTTGTTTTACTGTAAGGACCGTGACAGCTTTGAAGACTGTCTCAGAGAGAACGGTGTCATTCCAAATAAGCAAGAACGGGATGATGTAAAAAATAAACTGAAATCAACTAAGCATCTAAAGCTCATTTTAAAGACAGATCAGCCCACAGGGTATGGGTTAGTAAATTAATTTATCTTTTTGGTTTGTCTATAAAAATGACGGACGGACAAGAGGATCAAAATTGGCCTATTGGTAAATTCATGGATATTACATCGAGTTTCAGGGATTTTATGCTTATTAGTGACTTAAAAACACAAGTTAGACGCCCTTTTTCAGAACTCCCATCACCGATGAAGATGTACATGACATATAGTTTTTATCTTGGATATTCTAATACTTTTCCACTTTATAATAATAGGACAGCAAATTTTTTAGTTTATGATGCTAAATCTGACTGGTTTAAGATTATGTGTTTAAACATATACTATCAAATAAAAAAAGAAAATAAAAATGTTAAATTTATTACTGTCAGTAAAACGATATTACACATGCAAAAGCTTGAAAATGATACCACAGAAGACATATCAATGAAGTGGCTTATTAGTTGGTGATTAATTTTGTCTATTATATAGATTTTAGTCAATAAAGTGCCATTTTCATTATATAATTTTCTATTTATTTTTTTGTCGGACAAATAAAAAAGATGGACAACCGTCAAAGATTAAGAAACGTGTTTCACACAACTGACTTACCTATATATAATATTTACAATGTCTATGAATAAATAGAAAGATCTTTTTTAGTCATACAAAATAACCTTCTTTCTGATAGTGTAAAGATTCAGATTGTTGCAAAAATAGAATTTGTCAGAGATGTTGGTAAAGTTATTGTAGCGTATATCTCGACAAGGCAGCACACAGTTAATTCGAGAAGAGAACTAGAGAAAGTGTTTAGAGAAAGATTGTTACCAGACTTCCATGAAGCAATTGACAGAGCAGAAATGCAAGGGTCTGGCTGGCATGAAGGCCTTGTACATGAACTACAACTAAAGCAGTCAAGATATCATCCTATTTTAGGCAAATCATGGATACCACTTCCAACTGAGGTTGCAAAAAAAAGGGTGTCGTCAATATTCAGAACAATGATCATTTCTGTTTCATGTGGTGTGTGCTTTCTAAACTTCATTTTGTAAAAACAAAACCTGAACGTGTATCTAACTATACCAATTTTATAAACGAACTCAACTTCAGTGGCATTGAGTTCCCTGTTAAAATAGAGGACATAGACTTGTTTGAAAAACTAAATCCTGGTATATCCGTGAATGTGTTTGTATGGGAAAATGAGTCAGAGAATAAGTTACAGCCAATTAGAGTATCACCAATTGCCCCAACATATGGACAGTCAGAAGATAAACATGTTGATATGTTGCTAATAAGCTCTGGTGATAACTTTCACTACACAATTATCAGAAATATGTCACGTCTAATTCATAATCATGTATCAAAACATAATGGTAAACAGGAAGTGTGTAAGAGATGTTTACAAAGATTCTCCTGTATAAAAGTGGCACATAAGCATACCCAGCACTGTAGGTCGGCTGATGACATTCAAACAATACTTAGGTATCCAGATCCTGGCAGCAAGGTTTATTTTAAGAACTATGTTAATCAACAAAAGCTGCCGTTTGTAGTATACGCAGATTTTGAATCACTCGTCGTTCCATATGAAGGTCCAATTCCAGAGTCATTACCAAAGACTATAAAATTGAGTGACCAAGTGGTGTGTTCTTTTGGATACATTATTGTTAGGTCAGACGGTCTTCATTCAGAGCCTGTTATCTACAGAGGTGAAAATGCAGCATGTCTGTTTTTAACAGAAATGAGACATCTGTATAGTCAGGTAGTACAGTATCTCACAACATGTCAGATGCCTTTGGTGATGACAGAAGAAGACAAACTGAAATTTGATACAGCTGAGATGTGTTGGATTTGTGAACAGCCTCTGGGGGGTGATAAAGTTCGTGACCATGATCACATAACTGGATGTTACAGAGGCGCTGCACATAACAATTGTAACTTGTTATTAAAAACAGATCCTAAGACATATAAGTTACCAATCTTTTTCCACAATCTGAAGGGATATGATTCACACATCATCATGCAGGCTGTTGATGAGTCTTACAGAAAAATTAGTTGCATTGCCCAGACAACTGAAAAATACTTGACTTTTAGGTTAGATAAATTAGCATTTTATGACTCCATGCAACATCTGTCTTTAGGGTTGGCTAGTCTAGCAGAAGGACTGACTGAGTATCCAATAACAAGTAAATATTTTGAGCCGGACTTGATTAAGAAAGGAGTCTATCCATATGAGTACATCAGTGACTGGGTTGTTTTTGAAGAAACAAGACTACCACCAAAAGAGAAATTTTATTCTACACTAATTGGTAAAGGTATTTCTGACTCTGAATACCAACACGCACTTGATGCATGGGGGAAGTTAGGATGTCAGACAATTGGTGACTATCATGACCAATACTTAAAGGCTGATGTCTGTTTGCTAGCAGACGTATTTGAAAGTTACCGTGAAAAGGGTTTGTTACACTACAAGCTTGACCCTGCTTGTTACATAACTAGTCCTGGCATGACATGGGATGCATTTTTGAAATCCAGTAAGATATTTATAGACCTGTTGTCTGATCGTACGATGGGTGAAATGGTGGAACGTGGATTGAGGGGAGGGATTAGTCTAGCAGCAAACAATTATGCCAAGGCAAATAATAAATATCTTGATGACTTTGACCCCTCAAAGCCAAGGTCATTTATTACGTACGTGGACGCTAACAATTTGTACGGATTTGCGATGTGTGAATTGTTGCCATTAAAAAACTTTTGTTTGTATGATTTGTCACAGTATGGTATAAAAAAATTAACAAAATATATTATGGATCGAGGTCAAAATGATGAAAAGGGTTGGATCTTTGAAGTAGACCTGGAGTACCCACACCACCTACATGATTACCACAATGATTATCCGTTAGCTGTTGAGAAAATGAGTATGACGGGGAAAAAAGAAGACACTAAACTTGTACCCAATCTGAATGACAAATTTAATTACGTGTGTCACTATCGCTTGTTGCAGTTTTACATCAGACATGGGTTAGTACTAAAGAAAGTTCACAGAGGAATTCAATTTGATCAGAGTGCTTTCATGAAAGATTACATAATGAAGAACACAACATTGCGTGCAAGAGATGGTAACACTGCATTTGACAAAGACTTCTTTAAGCTTATGAACAATGCCTGTTTTGGTAAGACGATGGAAAATCCTCATCACAGAAAAGATGTGAGACTAGTCACAACTGAATCGGGTGCAATTAAACTTACAGGCAAGCCTCAGTACACAGGGTACAAAGAATTTCATTCATCATTGTATGCAGTGTCACTCAAAAAAAAAGATTGTTAAACTGGACAAGCCAGTATTTATTGGTATGGCAATTCTTGAGTTGTCAAAATTATTAATGCTTGAATTTTATTATGATTACTTTAAACCGAAGTATCCTGACTGCCGTCTGTTATACACTGACACTGACTCTATGATCATAGACGTATGTACTGAAGACTTTTATGAAGACATGAAAACAGAGTTACACATGTATGACACATCTGATTACCCTAAAGATCACCCGCTGTACAGCACACAAAACAAGAAAGTGCCTGGAAAGTTTAAGGATGAACTAAATGGTGTGCCTATAGTTGAGTATGTTGGACTGAGATCAAAAATGTATTCTATACTGCATCAAAAGGGAAGTCAATCCAAAGCCAAAGGTATCAAGAAAACAGCAATAAAAAATAAAGACATTCGACATGAACATTATAAGCAAGTATTAGATGGAGAACTGATGCCTGATTATCCAAACAAAACACTGAGGTCAAATAGACACAATATTGAAATGATCCAAACACATAAGAAGTCTCTAGCAGTAGGGGACACGAAACGAGTGTTTTTCAGTAAGGAGAAAGCTTATGCACCAGGTCATTACAGACTCAAGTTATCTGAAGAAATAGCTGATGAACTAGTTGATGAACTAATCAATGAGTTAGTTGATGAAATGATTAAAAATGCGTAACGGTGTCTGGGGGAATAATCTGTAATTCTTCTCTGACAAATGCCCTCTGAGGCGCAGGCTCATACAGATAATATATTGTTGCGTCTGGACCAGGGATTATTTTTTTTATATTATGAACAGATGTTGACCAGATGGGGTCTGTCGCCCTGCGTCTGTTGTCGTTCTCAGCCTCCCCTGGTTGATATAAATATCTCACCTGTTTGGTAAATAAACTTGTGTCTGGAGGTGGGGTTGGCCCTTTTTTTGGCTCTGCAATTGTTTTCAATTTAATAGCATCAGCAGGCTTAGGGTGTCCTTCATTATTCATTGCTTTTATCACATGTGGTAATCTCTTAACCCACTCCGTGTTACGGGTGTCATGCATGAGTTCCTTAGAATACTGGTAACTGAAAAGTCTCTCTGACAACTGTTTGTTAAAGTTTTCAACAATTGCCTGTGATCTGTGCACACCTGGAATACCGCGTCTGACCAGTACGCCATGCTTAGCAAATAACTGATTAACTGCACCTTTGAATTCTGATCCGTCATCAACCTGCACTAGTCTGGGGTATCTTAAAGGGCCTCGACCATATATTTTTGTTAATGCTGTAGCAACTGTACTGGCTGTTTTGTCAGATATGGGTTCAGCGTCTTTATACCTTGAAGCAATGTCTACAACAGTCAGTGCATACTTGTATCGTTTCTTTCTTATTGTGTCATGTGGTAAGAACAGGAGGTCCATTTGGTGTGTGTCATTTGGGGTAGTGTTTTCAAAATGAGGCCTTGTTATTTTTCTTGGAGCAGGTAAATATATCTGCCAAATTGCCTGTCTCTGTAACCATTGCTTGACTTGATTGAGTGTTATATCTCCGCCCACAGCGGCATGTAATTTCTGAATAGCTGTTGCTCCTTTCCAATAGCCTGATGGAGAGTAATATATTTTTGATAGTTTATTTTCGGCTGCCATTTTTTCTAGCAATGAAAACTCCTGTAAAATAAACAAATGTCATTCCCACTAGAACAAAGATTATCTCCCCGTTTCTTTGTTGTGTGCTTGGTTTGTAATAGTCACTTAGTTTTGGTTTTGGGATAGACATGTCTTCACCCGTGACAAGAAAATATTCCCTGATTGCTTCGTCTGTATTTGAAAACGTATGCTGTGCGTGACCTTCAAGCCTGAGTTTTTCATTGATGAAATCAAGTTTCTCAATTCTATTCTTTTCATAATCTTGCTGGGCTTGAGCAAGTTTTTCAGATGCTTCATTATGACGTTTTAATTCTTCTGCAGATTCTTCTCTACCCATTTTTGAAAAGAGATAATTAGAGCCACTAAATGCCAGAGCATTAACCATCGCTCCACCAATTATAATAGCTATCGTCGCCATAATATTTTTATTTACATAGAAACATTTTCGGGAATAATTCCCTGCTTGACAAGAAAATCTTTTGTCGCAATAGACGCTGTGACAACTACAATTAGCTTAGCGCTGTCTTCGAAATCTAATCTACTCAGGTCTGCTGATTTCATTTTGAGTAGACTTTTTCCCAGCATAGAATAAGCTACTGCTAATCCGCTGATTATGGCAGAGTGATACACAAGGTTCATTAAATTTTTTGAGTCGTTCATTTCTTAGGCAAGAAAAATTAAAATAATTAATTTATTTACTGCATGTAAAATGAGTCCAAAGGTTTTGACACTGTTGGTAATGTGGAGACTTCTTCTTTTATTTTTGGAGTGTCTGATTTTTTGGTCACTGTACGAGTCTGTGGTTTGTATTTTTTGTATAATTGATAACCTACGTAACCAAATCCGACAACAAATCCAGCAACTACATATTTTGTTGTTTGAGGTTCGGGGTCAGGGTCAGACTTAGTTGTTTGTCTCTCACGTTCATGAAGGTGTGACGGTACTGACACAGGTCCTGACGATCCTGACGGTGGATCAGTTACATGAGTCTTTTCTGTTTGTGCCTTAAGCTGTAATTTTTTTTGCCTATTATATTCAGCCAGTCTTTTTCCAGCATCAACACGGCCTGGACTTTTAGTCTTCGTCACAGTTTGAACCTGCGTCAAAACTGGAGTCGTCTCGTCCATTTGATACTTCTTTTTCTTCTGCAGTAAAATTTATTTTTGAAAAATCGATATAACTACTAGTTACCATCAAAGTTACGGCAGGTGCAAGGTAATTGCCAAACTTGTAAAACATGGTACATGCTAATTTGCCAATCGAACTAGAAACTATAGGGTTGCTTTCGAGATCATGAGAAAGGCTGTCAGTGTCTATTGGTATGAAGTGATTAACAGCTTTTGTGTATAGGTAAATAAGAGACCTGCTTAAATCGCGTGTCATTAGTGAAGCAATATGGTTTTCATATTTAGCATGAAGTTTTAATAGTTCGTCAGCGGTGAGAGACTCTATGTCTTCTACCATGTATTGTTTTCCGAGATAAGTCTTTGATTTGCCTGAGACAATAACAGAAAGAATGCGTTGTTTTTTCGAGTCTAAGTCTTTGTTCTCTACCGCATTGATATCATTAAGAAGAAGTAATTCGTCTTGGTTCATTTTATAATAAAATAAAAAAAACTTTGCCTGTGAATAACTTATGAAGTTACTGTTCATGTAACTGTCTAGAATAATGTGATCTTACTTGATAACTAATTTCAAAGTTACCTACAACTTACAAGTAACTTTGACGTTAGTTATCATAAGTTCTTAACCCAAGTCATAAGACACTCGGACAGATTTCTCAAGTTACAAGGACAACAAGAAAACTTTTTTTTAGTAATAATCTGGTGGTGGGGCTGATGGCATCAAATGAGCAGGCATGACATCTCTTTGCGAAGTGTATGACAAAAATAATGGATTACCAAAACCTATCGTTACTTGCTTGTAAGTTCTCGAACTTTTTTCATAGTTTCTTCTACGCCTATCTTTTTTCCTTGTTCTAAAAAAGATTTCTTTAGCTCTTCAACATTTACAGCCTGACTACGCATCTTATTCTGTATTTCAGATTTTTGTTGTTTATAGTTAGCCAAATCATCCTGGACTCGCTTAAATTCTTCATCATCAATTTCATTATTTTCCAAAGCCTTACTAATAATAAGTTTTATACTCGTCAGCTTAGCTGCTGCGAGCGTACTTAATGCTTCATGCTTCTGCAACTTCATATAAAATCTTTTGTTAATGGCTTCCATACCAAAGCATGCTAGACTTGTGACAAGACCAATACCTTCAACAGCAATTCCTATAACACTTCCCACCCCCGTTGCAAAAAGAGTTATACCTCCTACAGATAATCCGGCTGAAACCACCCCCATAGCCATTGATGTGTTGTGTACAGAATTGAAAACCGTATTGTAACGGCGTTTACACCTCGAGTATTTTGCTTGTTCTTCTTCCAAATACTTCAACGCTTCTGTAATATTCATTAAACGAAATGAATCTGCCTTTAATGTTTTATCACGCTCAATAGGCTCAGGTGGTATTTGTGGATACAAGTTCACCATTTTTTATGACAAATATTTTTTTAATCAGCAATTACATTTTGCAACTCTTCAAAATTATACAATTTGCTGGCATAATAAAATGCAACAAGATCAATGTGTTCAAGGTTTATGTAAGTTAGACGAACAAAAGTTGTTTTGTCAACCACCACCTTGACAGCTGGAATACTGCTCGAAACATTAATAACATCATTATTTTTTGTAATAGCAATAAAGACCTTTGATGATTCTGATACTGTTTCATCCCATGTAAGTTTAATTCCTTGTGCAATTTGAGCCTCTTTAGCAGTAGCAACAGATTTCATGATAATTTCAAATACTATTGTCGCTTCTCTAGCCACGACTAAGCTTGCTGGCATAAACACAACAGAAGTATCTGATCTACCCTTTCTAGTTGTAAGAAGATATCTTCGTTTCTCATAATTTTCAACTTTCAGTTTTTCTCTGCTATTGTTGTCTAGGGCAAAACTTGGAACAAGGCTTACAATAAGCGGCCCAGAATTAACAACCTTCCTAAACACTAAGGCGCCTTCATCATCAGTGTATACATAAGGACTAATAAATTCAATCTTTATGTCCCAGTCAATTGTGGGTGGTGGTGCCGGTACAGGTGAAACAACCCATTTAGTACCCACATGTATTAAGTTGTAGGGCACATTATTTACAGGTGGAGTAGGTACAGTAACATCACGTAGCTGACCAAGTTTAGGAATCTGTTTTTCACCGTCTTTTATGTCAACAATTACTTTTCTCTTGTACATGCCATAGGAATCAAGTTCAAAACCATATATTTCTCCAATTTCCCCTTCCTTCTCAAAATCCTGTACGTCTGCCAAATCTTTCAACTCTGTAACCGGACACGCAACTGGTATGATTCTCGGCTTTGGACCACCACTCATTTTTTATAAACAAAAATAAAATTATTTAATTTCCAACACAACATAAAAATCATGCATTACAACTGGTTTACCATTCTGATTAGTTACAGATAAGCACAATGATTCAAAGAAACTATAACCTAATTTTTTAAACTGAGAATTAGGAAATCTAGCAACCACATTTTCACAATATGGGGCAGTTCCAGTCGGCAAGCATCTTAACAAAGTTGAAGGCTTTCCATTGTGTACATTTTCAGTAGTGTTCAGTTCTTTCAAATGAACATTTAGCACTGTGTGTACTGACAAATGAACAGGATATCTGCCAGTTATTCTTGGTTTTTTTGGTGATAGTAGACTACCAACTGATTGTGACCAATCTTCATCTGGATGTGTTATTGTTTTAAAAAATCCAAGTAATAATAAAAGACTAATTGATAAAGAAAACTGACCACTTTTCGGAAAATCAACTGAAACAAGTAAATTAGCTGGGTTTAAAGTTGCTTTAATTTTAAATTCATTTTGAAGCCATTCAGCTAAAGTACAAAAGTCATAATATCCGGCTCGTAAAGTATCACCCTTCTCAATACCATCAAGAGTTCCACTTACAGAATAATTTTCATCATCCGTTACATTAAACCACTTTACTGTGTAGAACATTTCATGGATAGCTACAGCCTTGCTACCATCACGATTATCAATCCCATTAGTTAACCACATTGGTTTGCTTGTGTCAATATTTGTTAAGGTTATAAACATTTTTATTATCACATAAAAAAAAAAGGATGGAATTTAAATCACCAACCATTACCACTACAAACGCATTTCAATTTAACGTGGATGCCAAATATAATGTTGCACCTACTTATGAACAGAAAATAATTCAGTTAAATCAACTCGACATAGCTGTAAGCGTACAAGATTTATTTCAAGTCAAAGTACCCAACCCTTTTGATCATTACCTAAACCCTCCAATAACAGACGATGCTACAGCAAGAAAGTGGTCTTCAAGTCCACTACAGATGTTTCAAAACCAACTTAACTTTGCTATACTGTGTTCTACTACAGGCTGTGGTGTTTCATTTACAGACCATTTGAATCACTCAAACAAACTGATTAGGTCTGTGTATCGTTTCCATGTTTATTACCAGCTTAGACGTATACTGTCAGAACTGCATACACCACTACCAACTGAATCCAGTTTCAACAGGTTTAACAACCCCATGGATATGAAAGCATTTGAACGCATCTGTAATGAATTTAACATAAGCACTAAGTATGACTTCACACAAAAACTTGATGATCACCACGGCATTGGTACATTATATTATGCTTTGAGTCACAGACAATACCCTCAAGATTACTGGCCTCCCTACACTTCATTCTCATCTAAATCTGAAGTCTGGTTAGGATCAATAGAGCAGAAACAGTCTAATGCGTGGACCACATTTATTTTAGATAAATCTGACGGGTTTACTCAAGCGGGAGTCGAGCGCATCAATGAGTCTATCAGAACATATGTCTGGTGTATACTAGGTGCACAATCATTAACAAAATCTAATATTCTGAATGGAAGTGGAATTTTTGAATCTCAAAAACAGTTTCTCGCTAATCTTGAAGATTCAGTAAATTCATCAGTTGATCTCCCATCAAGCATACAACGTTACCAAGATGTACTCAGATATGCCAGATCAAAAGTTGACTTTGTAGTTGGCACTGGGTTATACATGTTACCATCTGACCTTCAACTCCAAATGGGTACAATAACAAATTATAATAATGAAATCATTGTTGCTGGGAGTGATCAAAAACTAGGTCTCAATAAATCTGTAAATTTAGGAGGAACAACTGTGCACGTACAGTTGAAAAAATCATTACAAGTGATTACTTCCCTTGCTCCAACAGCTATACAACCAGTACAGTCAACCCCTGACACACATGAATCCGAGAGAACTGCATTGGTAATTGGCCTTACTGGAGTAGGAATATTACTTCTTTACCTGTTTCATTAAATAACCTATCATTAACCCTCCTACTGTCACCAAAAAGATCCAAACATGCTCCGCCATAAACCCTACTGCCTTTGCCGCTGTACTAATCAACCAATTGACAACCGTGCCTAAAATGCCAGGTAACGAGTCTACTGCTTTCAGAGCCAATTTCTTAAGCAAGTCTGATATGTGTGACAACTGTTTCTTTACCCACGACTGTAAGTCTTTTGGATCTGTGGGAACTGGGGTTGGTGGTGCTGGAGGTGGAGAACCACCACCCGTTACAGCCAACACAACTGTACTGATAATAAACCCCAGAGCTGTAATTAAACTGGCAATTGTGATACCCTGTTCTCTGAAAAGTGTTTTAAGTCTCTCAGCCAGAGTAGTGTCTTCGTGAAGTATTTTCTGAATAGTTTCTCTTATTCTGTTGACCTGTGTTTTCAGTTTTTCCCTCCCGATACTAATCGCTTCTAACCTTCCTGATCTTTCTATCTGCAAATCATTTAATCTGTGTTGGATTCTTTCTTTCATTTCTGTGTCAAGATTCCCATTGTCTGCGGTAGCCAGTTTCTCCTTTTCACGTTCAATGTGTTTATCAAGTTCTCCCAGTTTGGCAAGATTATTAACCATCTCACCTCTTATTGTCTGCAGTGATTTATCTAACCCTATAATCTCCCGCATTGACAAAGGTGGATCTTCTATTGTTTTCATAGCATCATTTATTTGTCCTTCAGTAAATGAGGTTTCTTGTATCACTGTGTTTGCTATTTCTGGTAGGCTTGTTACTGGTGCCATTTCAATTTCTTGCCCTGTTGGTAACTTTGTTTGCGTGTCTTGAAGCACACTAACCAGTCTTGGCGTGATAGGAGACCCACCAATACCAAGTTGACGCAAGGCACTAACACCGCCTTCATTTTTTATTGTACTTAAAGCCCTAAACCTACTAGGGTCTTTTTTGTTAGTCAATAGTACTTTTCCTTTGTCAACAGTATTTAAATATAAATGACCCTTGCCATCAAGTTCAAACTGGTTAGGGTCTATGTTGTCTGGGCGGCCACCAACATGATCATAAAATGAGTTCACTTTGGTTTCTAAAAGTTCGTGACGTAAACTGTAAATATTTCTTGTACCAGTCATATCTGCCATATCTGTTGTATTACCAAAATCATACATGCCATCCATTTCAAAATCTTCATGATTAAATCCTCCCGCGGCCATTGTTTTTATTAATTTAATTTTTTTTATTGTGCATAATAAAAATGACACAGTCCTACGGATCAAAGTTAGACCCACACAGAAAACTACGTGAACCTTTCGGTGTTAAAGCAGTTAGACAATCGATTGTCATCACAAACAATCCTAGTACTATAGACCAAAACCAGACTCTTACTGTCAAGTTTCCAAACCTAGGCCCCAGTGACGTTATTGTTCCTGGTACTGCTCGTCTTGCTTTTAATATTGAACTTTCATCGGACGCAGATGACAAAAGAACACTAGTTAACAATCTAGGTAGAGCAATTATTAAGAATATTAAAGTTAAACTTGAAGGACAGGAAGTGTTTAGTCTTGACGATGCTGATGTGTTCTACTGCTACACGGATTTGTGGCTTACAAGAGAAGAACGAGAAGATCGTATTTATCAAGGCATACAGTCAGATAGCATTATGAAAATTCGAATAAATGCATCAGACAAAACAACCACAGAAGGCAAGGACGTTATTGTGGCCGAAACATATGGAAATAGGTTTTGCATTCCACTCGAATTTGAAATCCTAACAGGACATTCGCCTTATTACCAAGGGGCACTAAATGACCGCCTGAGCTTCGAACTAACCTTCAATGATTACTCCAAAGTTATCAAATCAACGGATCTCAATGCATCATATAAGATCTCTAACATTTCCTTGGAATATGAGATTGTCACGCATACTGAACTAGCCAGACTCATTCAAAATCAGTACCAGTCAAGACTTCCAATTTATTATGATCGAGTGATTAGACACAGTTTATTACCCAAAGACAAGAGCGACCAAATTTGGTGTATAAACCTAAACACGCCTGCTAGGTCACTAAAAGGCGTTCTTATGTTATTTGTTGAACCAAAAAGTCCTTACCAAGGAGATTCAGAAAAATTCTATAATCCGAAAATTACACATTTATCCTGCACAATCGAAGGCCGACCTAATCAAATTTTTGCGTCTGGAATGATGGGATATCAGCACTATGATGAGATCACAAAGTATTTTGCTGGGGGAAGACTTAGAGAAAAATCAGCAAATATTGCGTGCAAAGATCTGCATCTGTATGACGTAAGAATCGGTGAATACCTGACAGACAAGTACGCACTGTGGCTAGATCTGCGTTCTACGGACGATCATTTCCTTCATGGTTCTGGCCGTATTATCGAAAACGGTAGTGACGGAATCTCAATTCAAATACAGAAAAAAACAGAAAAATCTGAAGCAATCAATATATATTTGTATCTGATTTATGATGCGCAACTAAACATCTCTGAGAGCAGGCTAAGTAGTCACATATATTAAAAGTATTCACTTAGCTTGGTTTTAATCCTTCACAGCCCATTTTGAATACCGAAATCACTATAAAATCCGAACGTATTAGTAGGCACGTCACGCTTGTGCTGAAACACGGACTAAACTGAAAATAAAAGGCGTCGTTTCACTGAGGTAACAGTTTCACTACCGATTTCAACATTCCCAATTTTCACCTCGAGTGATCTAAAAACACTCGTAAAAACAGGGAGGGGTGTACTAGTAACTTGAATCATTTAGGTCTATCACTGGGATTAGAGTTATTGGGTTTTGTCTTTCAATTTAAATGCATCACGCGACAGTGACTACGCAATAGCTTAAGCATAAAGACCTATTGTTCAGAAATGTCACCCGCTGGACTGAGCGAAAACAGGAAACCGTTTCACAACCAATTTTCAAGCCCAACTTTCTGCTTATGAAAGAGATGCAATCTTGTAAACTCACATGACTACACAACAGCTGTCTCTACCTACAGGTTATGACGGCAATAACTGCACGCAACAGGGATTTGGTTTCATCACGCGACAGTCTTGAGCACAAAGACCGATTGTTCAACAGCGCAATGTCCGTGTGCGTCGAAGCAGTTACGATGTGTGAAGTGAAAACTTTTCACAGATAAATTTTCCTCCACACAATTTTTCACGTTGGACGTTTCATTTACGAAATAACCTATATTAGAGATTTGTTCTATATTTTTGGTTTGCCCCAGAGTAAGAAAAATGACATAGTGGTTTAGTGACATACATTGAAGCGTTGACACAAAAAGGAATGCTAATTTGTTTTGTGTGTGCAGAGAGAGAGAGAGAGAGAGAGGAGAGAGAGAGAGAGAGAGAGAGGAGAGAGAGAGAGAGAGAGAGAGAGAGAGACACTATTTGGGCACAGAAGACTATTGTTTACTATGGTGGTATGAACAGGAAGTAGACACTATTTCTCAGGAAGGCCAACTCTGACAGCATTGAGTGGTGGGGTGTGGGTGTGTGTGTGTGTGTGGGGGTGGGGGGTGGGTGGTGTGTATTTCTCGGGAAGATATTTTAACTAGCCTTTTGTTTCCAAGGGGTTGGGGGACCTGACTGGGCAGATAAATCTGTTAAATGAATTTGGTCAAGTGCGTTTGTTTATTTACGGAAAGGATTAAATAAATCAATTGTTTCTTAAATGGGTGTCGTTGTATTCTCCTATATACTTTCTCTGGGGGGGGGGGGGGGAGGGGGGAGGTTCGGAGGGGAGGGGGAGGGGGTAGAGGCGGAGAACCCGGAGAAAGAATCCCCCGACGGTCCGCCGGAATGAACGGTGGCTCGATAACTCCGGAACCCGATATTGAACTTCGCTTCTGTAGCATTATTGGCAGACGCTTTACTACAGCGCCACGGACCGCACTCATACTCCTCCGCATGCTTTTGAAAGGATCTTAACTCATTCAGCCTCGACCCACGACAGCAAGACATGGATCGAGCATGATACATCAAGAATGGTCCCGGAATAGCTTGACGCCCATAGGCGCCAAGGTATTCTGGCATCACTCTTCAACTATCATTCTCTAGCTGTGTCTAGAGTGGCAATAATGTCCTGCAGAGGGCAACTTCCACATTAGAGGTTTCGGTCCTGAGGTAGAATGTGTTAAACAACTAAATAACAATCAGACAATAACTGCCTGTAGTTACTACAATGAAACTGCTCTGCTATGAGCCCTGTATACCCTAAGATCGACTTCCTTGGTGTTCGAGTTGTCCTTGAAAGACTGCATACAATCCTAGAGACCGCAACCGTTATAGTTCAAGCGTGGTGCCAGAATTGCTTGGCGCCTATAGGCGCCAAGCAATTCTAGCGTCATTCTTGAACTGTAATGGTCGATCATTTTCTAGCTATGGTGTGCCAGGGCTAAATGCGTTAAAAGACTTGGTCATGGACATTGTATGGCTGAACTTGGCCCATGGCTCTTCTTATAATGTAATGAAAACTTACATCTGACCAGGAGTGTCGCTGACTGGTTGTGCTTGGCCCCTTGTGCCTGACAGCAAATGCGGCCAGCGTCCTGACAGCCCACATTAGCAAACCTGTAGCGGATCTCTGCAGTGACGTCATTAACGGTCTGCAAGATGGCGCCGTGTCTTTCCAGCAGGTGGGCAGCAACAGGAGGGTTACCAGCATCCCATTTGCAGACGATGTCCAAAGTGGTGTTTTGGTCGACAGGTCCATCGATTAGAGTAGGTCCATCGAGTGAAGTTAGGCTTGTGACCTCGGTAGGGTCTGTTGGCAATCACAACGTTTAATATAATACGGGACCACACATGTTTTTCTGTTTATGATAAACACACACATTTCCATAATTTTGGGGGTGTCACTTAACGTACCAGTTGTAAGAGATGGGTGGACCATGATAACTCAAGGGTAGTGCCAGATTATCTTGGCGTCTTCAGGCGCCAAGCTAATCTTGCACTACACTTCAATTATGATGGTCCATCCATCTACTGCTGCAGGGTTTTGGAGCTAAAGGGTTAAGGATAATATTTTCAAATTTGTAGGTGTGATAACTTCACAATGGAGTGACGCCTGGTCCACTGCTACCTGGGCCAACATTGACCAACTCACTCTGCATTATATGTCTGCGCAAAAGTCTTGATATACTACAACAACAACAACAACAACAACTACTACTACTACCACTACTACTATTACTACTACTACTACTACTACTACTACTACTAGTAGTACTACTGCTCTCTTGGCTTGACTTCGCGAACGACGATTTTATAGGAGTTGCCCACGACGTCTGCAGGCCTGTTCGTGGCTGTGGAGGCCCATCCGGGACAGGCAGGTTCGACCGCAGTGGCTGCAGGGGTAGATCTGGCCAGGGTCCTGACTTACGGAATCTCAGTTTTTTTTCTCCTGAGCCGCTTGTCCTTAAGACTAGCTCTGCGAGAGTCCTCAAACGAGACGGCTGCCTTGTAAATGGTGGAGCGCCAGGTGTCACGGTCCGCAGCAAGCAAAGACCACTGGCGGTGGTCGATTTGGCAGGCACTAAGTGACTTATTGAGACAGTCTTTGTATCTCTTCTTTGGTGCCCCTCTCTCTCGGTGTCAAGTGGCAAGCTCGCCGAACAGGGTGATCTTTGGTAGGCGATGATCCTCCATCCTGGAGACATGTCCCACCAAGCGGAGCTGTGTCCGCAGCAGCAAAGCCTCGATGCTCGCAGTTTCAGCCTGTTCAAGGACCTCGACGTTTGTGACATAGTCACTCCAGTGAATGTCCAGGATGGTACACAAGCAGCGGTGGTGGAAGCGTTCGAGGAGTCGTAGTTGGGTGCGGTAGAGGGCCCAGGACTCGGAACCATACAGCAGGGTGGTGAGGTGATCTTGGTGCCTGTTTTGAGCTGTTGATTGTGCCACACCCGCTTGAATAGTCGCCCAAAAGCGCTGTTCGCTTTTGCCAGCCTGCTGTCAAGCTCCTTGTCCAACTTGTGGTCCGACGTGATAATGCAGCCAAGGTAAGTAAACTGGTGCACTGACTTTAGTTCAGACTCGCCGATGGTGATGTGAGGAGGGAGATGCACTACCTTGGGTGCCGTCTGATGGAGGACCTCTGTCTTTTTCAGACTGAAAACGAGTCCAAAGAGCTTGGCAGCGTCTGCGAAGCAGGACATGATGCGCTGCAGGGCTCTCTCTGTGTGTGCAATGAGGGCAGCGTCATCAGCAAAAAGCAGCTCACGAATCAGTTGGTCTAGGGTTTTGGTGTGGGCCTGCAGTCGTCTGAGGTTGAACAGGCTGCCATCGAGACGATACCTGATGTACACTGCGTCGTCATCTTCAAGGTCCACTGTGGCCTGCTTCAACATCATGCTAAACAAGATGGTGAAGAGGATCAGTGCCATCACGCAGCCCTGCTTTACACCGTTGAGAATGGGGAATGGTTCTGAGAGGTCATTGTTGAGTCTGACCTGGCCTTGCTGGTCCTCGTGCAGCTGGACGATCATGCTGAGGAACTTTGGGGGACAGCCAAGTCGCTCCAGGATCTGCCACATGCCTTGCCTGCTTACAGTGTCGGACGCTTTTGGTAGGTCGACAAACGATATGTACAGCCCTTTGTTCTGCTCGCGGCACTTCTCCTGAAGCTGTCTCAGCACAAAGACCATATCGGTGGTGCTCCTGTTGGCTCTGAAGCCGCACTGGCCCTCTGGGAGGTGGTCTTCAGCGATGGCAGGTACCAGCCGATTCAGGAGCAGCCTTGCGATAATTTTTCCAGCAATGGACAGCAGGATAATTCCACGATAGTTGGAGCAGTCAGACTTCTCGCCTTTGTTTTTGTACAGGGTGATAACGACTGCATCACGGAGATCCTTTGGTAGTGTTCCTTCCTCCCAGCAGCAGAGAAAGAGGTCATGGAGCTTGTTGTGCAGTGCTCTGCCTCTACGTTTCCAGATCTCTGGCGGTATTCCATCAATGCCTGCTGCTGTGCCACTCTTGAGCTGGTGGATGGCTGTGAGGGTCTCTTCAGCGGTGGGCGGTTCGTCCAATTCAACCTTTACTGGGAGGTGTGGGATTTGGATGACGACTGATTCTTGAACAGTGCGCTCGGCGCTGAAGATGCTCTGAAAGTATTTCGACCACGGGTTCAAGATGGAGGTATTATCTGTCTGGCACGACGGACTCTGGCAAGTCATGAGATCGTTCAACATAGAGGAGGGACTGATCCAAATGATAGAAGCGCTTTACAAGAACGCCTGCAGCGCGGTTCTACTTAACAATCAGTCAGGCGAGTTCTTCAGGACGACGATCGGTGTCCGTCAAGGATGCCTGCTCTCTCCTGTCCTTTTCAACATATTCCTGGAGAAGATCATGCAGGAAACCCTCCACGACCACCATACTTCAATCTCTATTGGTGGCAGATCCCTGTGCAATCTTCGATTCGCAGACGACATTGACCTCATGGCAGGCAGCAATAGTGAGCTCCAAAACCTGACAGACAAACTTTCAAGTAGCGCAGGGTCTTATGGCATGGAGATCAGTACGGATAAAAGCAAAGTGATGATCAACACCACAAGCGACAGCAGCAGCAACATTCACATGAATGGCCAAAAGCTAGAAGAGGTCAATAGCTTCAAGTACTTGGGAGCCACCCTGTCCAAAGACGGTAGTTGCATAGCAGAGATCCGTATCAGGATAGGTACAGCAACATCCGCAATGGCCAGGCTGGACAGGATATGGCGAAGTAACTCCATCAGCTTCACCATCAAGTACAGGCTTTACAAGTCCCTCATAGTGTCTATTCTACTCTACGGCTGTGAGACTTGGACACTGCTTGCAGACTCAGAAAAGAAAATCCAGGCCTTTGAGAACAAGTGCCTGAGGAAGTTGCTCCGCATCTCGTACCGCGAGCACAAGACCAACGAATATGTACGGAGCATCGTCACTTCCCTGGTGGGCCCACATGAACCCCTTCTGGCAACCGTGAAACGGCGCAAGCTTGCTTGGTTTGGCCACGTGACCCGACACAACACCTTGTCCAAGACTATCCTCCAAGGCACTCTCGAAGGAAGTCGTCGGCGAGGTCGTCACAGAAAGAGTTGGGTCGCAAACATAAAAGAATGGACCGAACTCGAGATGTCAGACTTGCTTGCCACCGCCCAAAATAGAACTCAGTGGAGAGCACTGTCTGTTGCTGCTGCCTTTCAGTCCCCCCAACGCCCAGTTCGGGCAAGGGACTGATGATGATGATGATGATTATCTGTGAGGAGTGCCTGGCCATTTGCGCTTTGCAGGGGACTTTGTACCAGGTGCCTGGGGCCATACACTGCTTTCAGTGCTTCATAGAAGCCCCTGTAGTCACCGTTGTCAGCGCAAAGCTGGGTCCTCTGTGCAAGTCTGGTCCACCACTCATTCTGGAGATCTTTGAGCTTGCGCTGGAGACTGTTTTAAAAGTTTTTTATTGTCCTTGTAACTTGCCAAATCTGTCCGAGTAAGTTGTTTAATTGAGTCAAGAACTTATAACATTTTATGTTTAGTCACTTATAAGAACTTGTTTTATGTCACTTTAAAAACCTAAGGCAACTAACTTCAAAGTTATTTTAAAGTTGTAGGTAACTTTGAAGATATTTGGCAAGTTAAATCATGTTATTCTAGAAAGTTATATGAACAGTAACTTCCTAAGTTTACCTCCCACTCAGCTATAAGAACAGTAAGTTTTTACGTTTACCCCACTCAGTCTTTGAAAGACCTACCACTAGCTGTAATGTGTAGATTTTCACATCTGAAAACAGAGTTGAAGGGGGACTCGCCTGACCGGACCTTAGCCGTGCACAGAGAGGTACATAGAACGCCAGGTAGTATAATAGAATATTTTTTATCACACAATAGGGGTGTGTTCACATAGCATCCTGGAAAGAAAGGTCTATAGTGCAAAATCTGTTCATACCTCTGTGGACGGGAAAGGGATACATGAACAGTAACTTCATAAGTTTACCCAAGGCAATGTCTTGAAAAACTGTGCAGTGTGAGACAAATTGGCTTGAGCCGTTTTATGACTGCACTGGGTTGAAATCTATACTCAAGTCATGCAGTAGTGTAGTGCGTAATAGCTAGTAAAGTATTTTCATAGCACGATCGCACATTTCTGTCATGCTAAGACAGAAACATCTTGCAGTGCTGTGTAATGCTGAGATTCGTATGAGTAATAGCGTGTGACTGTTTGGACTCGAATCAAGAAACACCTTAACATCGCCGTAGTCAGTTAACCCATATAAGAACAAGTGACCTATATAGTTAGTTTACTGGTAACGAAGAAGGATGGTACTGTACACACATGTAAGGGGGGGGGGGGGAGCGGCGTGTGTGTGTGGGGGGGGGTGGTGGGGGGGAGGGTGGGGGGGTGGTGTGGGGGTGGGGTGGGGTGTGTGTGTGGGGGGGGGAGTGGGGGGGGGAGGCACTACCCTTGAATTAACACTTATGATCAACCCATCTACTGCTGCAGTACACCAGTAGTGCTGAAAATCCGACAACCTCCAGTGTTACTCGATCTGCCAATGGCGCAGTTAACAGGGAAGGTTATGTGCAAACTTAGCTGACGTGTATATTACCTGAAGTGAATCATGTAAACCTAACCTGTTTGCACTGAAAATTGTCTCGTCATTTCTGAGGAACTCTCACTCAGCTATATAATTAGAATTTGGCGCGAGTGATGTGGGGTTATGTTAGATTGATGGTGTATGCTATTAAAATATAATAGATTGGGAGTATTTGATCGGCAATAATTAGATAGGAGTCGCAGAAGCTCCCATCTCTTTCTCTCTCTGCTGCTTTGCCACTCTTGAGCTGGTGGATGGCTGTGAGGGTCTCTTCAGCAGTGGGCGGTTCATCCAATTCAACCTTTATTGGGAGGAGTGGGATTTGGAAGATGACTGCTTTTTGAACAGTGAGCTCAGCACTGAAGAGGTCCTGAAAGTATTCCGACCAGCGGTTCAAGATGGAGTTATTATCTGTGAGGGGTGCCTGTGCATCAGCGCTTCGCAGGGGACTTTGTATCAGGTGCCTAGGGCGATACACTGCTTTCAGTGCTTCGCAGAAGCCCCTGAAGTCACCGTTGTCAGCGCAAAGTTGGGTCCTCTGTGCGAGTCTGGTCCACCACTCGTTCTGGAGATCTCTTAGCTTGCGCTGGAGACTGCTGCAGACGAGGCGGAAGGCAGACTTCTTCAAATGGCAGGAAGGCTGGGCTAGGTGGGCCTGATGGGCGGCTCTTTTTTTTTTTTTTTTGCTAGGAGTTCCTGGATCTCTACGTCGTTTTCGTCAAACCGGTCTTTGTTCCTCTTTCTAGCGAAACACAAGACTTCTGCAGAGGATTTTGCGATCGCGGTTTTCAGTTGTTCCCAGAGTGTTTCAGGGGAGGAGTCTGCTGGGTCATCTGTGTTTGTGAGCCTGATCTGTAAATCTGTCTGAAAGGCAGCTTTTACGTCGTCACCCTGAAGGCTGGCAACATCAAGCTTTGTCTTGGGGGGCCCCCCTTTCTTGAGTTTTTGCTTGAAGTGGAGCCTGAGTTTGCAGCGGACAAGGCGGTGGTCAGTGTGGCACTCTGCGCTGGGCATCACTCTGGTGAGGAGGACGTCACTGCGGTCCCTCTGACGCACTAGGACATAGTCGATAAGGTGCCAGTGTTTGGAGCGAGGATGCATCCAGGTGGTCTTTCGACTGTCCTTTTGCTGGAAAGTAGTGTTGGTGATGACAAGCTGCTGCTCTGCACAAAACTCCAACAGTAGGCGGCCATTGTCATTGCAGTTCCCGACGCCATGCTTGCCGAGGACTCCTTTCCAGGCTTCAGAGTCCTGGCCCACTCTGGCGTTGAAGTCGCCAAGGATTAAGACTTTCTCGTCTGCAGGGGTGCTCTGTAGGAGGCTGCGCAGGTCAGTGTAGAATTTGTCCTTTTTATGCAGGCTCTGCCAAGAGGGTTGGGGAGTACACACTGAGAAGGGTGACGTGTTGCTGACGTCTCCGTGGGAGGCGCATGGACATTATGCAGTCTGAGTAACCGGTTGGTATGTTTTCCAGCTTAGTTGCACTAGAGGTCTTGACCATGAAGCCCACGCCTGAGAGCCGTCTTTCTGATGCAGACTTGCCTGACGAGTAGAGGGTATAGCCAGCGCCAAGTTCTTGGAGACTGCCTTAGTCCGAGAGGCGTACTTCGCTGAGCGCGGCTATGTCGATGTTTAACCTCCGCAATTCATGGGCAGTGAGGGCGAAGCGACGTTCGGGGCATCCGCTGTCTGTTGTGTCGAGCATGGTTCGGACGTTCCAGCATGCTACTTTGAGTCCGGTCGTGGTCGTCATTAGAGTGGGTCCGTTTTTTTTTACTTGTTTTCTGACCGCAGGAGAAGATGCCCGTTGATCGCGGCTAGCCAACTGGGGTTTGTGAGGGGATGAGCTTTGTTTATGCCACCTTTTCTAGACCCCTCTCCGTGTGGAGCAAGCAATGCTGTCCCTAGAGAAGGCTGCTTGGTCGTTCAGGGTGTGCCGAGTGACGTTGTCATCCCCAGGTCATCATCAGGCGACCAATATCCTGAACCGCCTGCATGCAGGTTTGAGACTGTGGCTTCCAGTGACATCTTTCACCTGCCGTTTCGCCCCTCGCCCGTCGCTACAGGACTTGGAATGGTCTGTGTCATGGTCCGTGGACGTTTCCTAAAGCCTGCGCGGTTGATCTTTTTGGTGGAGTGCAGTGTGCGCAGTACTGGCCCCACCCTTTAAACCCTTGGTTCGTCTGCCATGGCCTAGCAAGCTAGGACGATAGCATCGAGGTCCTCTGGTCATAGGTTTTATATCTGACTGTCCTTGTCCTAGTCTCTGGCTCAAAAGCCTTCCTCGGAGACACGGGGGCTTTGAAGTTAGGGTTTTCCTCCCTTAGCCTTTCCGCAGCCAAGCGGCCAGGCCTGCAAGGCAGCAGGACAATGATGATTAATTTTCGAGGTTCTCTCCTCTTGATCCGCCGTGTTTAGCCTGGGGGCTCGTGCTGCCCAGTTTTTGAGGTCACCTCGGAGAGGATATGGCCAGGGACCACGCACGGACGGTCTTGGGATAGAGGGATGCTATGCTAGTCCAGAGGGATTACACACGAGGGTGCCTCACGAGCATAGGTACTCCCCCTCGAGCATAGGTATACTGTCTTTTAAATCAGGTCTCCCACTTGGAGATAGAAGAATTTCTAAATGCGTCACGTGTTGTCCTTTATCCAATTCTAAATCCTATTTTCATGTGCTGGGGTCACATTTTTCGATAATGGAATATGAGGGGGTGCTTATGCATACCTCGGGGTCATTTTTTTGATTTTGTGCATACGGGTGATTGCTTGTGCATATTAAAGGGTACACGTGCATATTGCTGACGGCTTAAAAGGTTTGATTAAATAGCATTGTTTGGCTTTGCATAATTGTTATTTTGTAACCAAAAATAAAACTTCAGTACAGGCGGAGGTCGAGTTTCTTACACAATCTAAAGGCTCAGCCGTGGTGCGTGGCAAATGTTAATCGTCAATCCCTCTGTTATTCTAACTCGAAATAAGTACAGCTGACTGAAACCTTGTAAAAACGGGAGCCGTGAGCCAGGCTCTTAAGGATCTGGTCTCGCCAAAGAATCTAAGTCTGCAAGGGGTACGTGCTCCTGAGGAACTTAGCCTCTTGTAAAACCCCATGTTTTTATGTACTCTGTACGAGGTAGCCATATACCGGGGGTATAAAGTTCCAGTTGGCTTTCACTTGATTAAGTCGACTGGAATGTTTTAATAGTCAATTATTGACGGGGTGCTTTTGTCCAGCATCGGGTTATTGATAACCTATTATACCAGACACGTTAAAAGCTTTTGCCAGCATGACAAGAAAGCAAATAATTATTAATCATTATTTTGATAGCACGCCTGTGAGGGCCGGAGATGTGATTCTCAGAAGCGCCTGTATATTTAAAAATACGGTTTCAATGCGAATGAGGTGGGGTTATGTTAGAGCTGTTAGAGTTGTTGGCTTTTGCAATTAAAATTGAATAGTTTTAGGGTATCTGCTCGGAAATACAACAGATGTGATTCTCAGGAGCCCCAGTATATCTATATCTGCTTCTCCCTATGTGTCAAGAGTGTACTATTATCGACCAAAGAGAGCCAGAGGTGGGCAAGAGAACAGCAAGTCGTACAGCAATCTGCTTAGTAGGTCACAACCAATGTCAAAGGGGCGTGCAGTCACAACTTCCCCTCAACGACAATAAAGTTGAACAAAACGTGACCCCAGCCGAAAGTTCTTTATAGTTTTAAGTTTATCGATCTGATCCACCCTTACCCACCCTACCCTCTGATCAGCACCGCATTAGTAAACAGAAACAGACACACAACACTTCGGACCAGCTGTATACCCTGGGCTGGCGTAGGCACAGCCATTTATACCTCGTAGACCAAGCGTAAGCCAACTACAGGGTTTGGCGTCAATGCTAAATTAAAAACACGTTGAAGTTGCGGCGCGGCACTGAAAGACAGAAATATTAATAATAATAATAATACATAGTTTTTTATATAGCGCCCTTCCCCACGAACAGCAAGCTCCGAGCGCTTTACAGCACACACAAAAAAATATATATATATATATTAAAAAGGAGAAAAATTAGAACGCACTCACTCTTTAAATAAACATCTGCTCGCACCATGTAGGCGCATTCCTAACACGAAACACACACATACACACACACACACACACACACACACACACACACACACACACACACACACACACACACTCACACACTCACACACACACACACACACACACACACACACACACACACAGACACACAGCCTATCAACATGGGGAAACAACCAAAATATTAAACAAGATAGGACCCTTGACCCCAGCCCAAAGTTGTTCCTTTTTTTCAAGCTTACGATTCTGATCCATCGCCTTCTACTCTAACTCACCCTCAGATCCACACCCACTGACACACAGAAATAAAGACGGACACAACAATTCCCGCCATTTATAAACAATGTTGTCTGGAGTAGCGATAGCTATTCTGAAGGAGAATGATAGCACGAGCAGCGAATAACGTTACATCAAGCTTCAGTACATGGTATCATTAGTCCCACGACGCCGTGTTCATAGTGACGACTCGATGTTATACGGCACTCATCGCAATACTAATATTTTAGGTATTAGATAGTCAAACTTTGCAATTTTCTTGCTGATTTTCACATCTAAGGCTTAAAGCTCACAATCTGACATAATGCCACCCCATGCAGGTATTAATGAGAACATGAGTTTTATTCTTTTACAAAACATCAAAGATATGTTAGCTGTTTAAAAAAAATCCGAACAAAGTCGCTTCTATATGAGAGCTGTCTTCGCTGTGAAGGGTCTCTACCTTTTGCCTTTGACATGATTCTGATGTTGAAATAACTCCTTTTGAAAAAGCCTCGCAGATGTGTCAATGCGTCATAGTGGGGCGCGCAGTGCATACGCGTCTTTAGTTTGTCAAAAGTCATTTGTCATGAGGTATTGTTTTGGTGGTTTTTACGTAATTTTATATTTAACGTGATATCAGTTTCTCTTTCGCTTCAAGACTTGGGAAAATGGTGACAAAACTAGAATTTCAAATTCAGTCTTGCAATAATTTGTTTGAAATCAGTTTGACTTTACCTAGCTACATGATATATTAAAGCTGAGAAACAGTCAAAAAACTCCGCCCCGCACGTGTTTTAAAAAAAAACTTTCCAGGACCCAGCGAGGGCCCTGTCTTCGTGAACGTTCGGCTAACTTCGGCAAACCGGTTTGGAACTCAGTTGACTCAGTTTTCAACTGCGTTTGTCGTGCTGGCAAAACTCCCGTGAAAAAGACAGGCCACTTCCTGTATGCAGCGCGGAGTGGTCACCGCGATCACTGATCTAAACCAGCGATATTTCTACTGACAGCAACAGTAGCAGACGACACTCGACCACCCGACGGACAGAGCAGGCCATTTGTGTCTTGCCTGGACGCACACTGGATATGGACCAGGCCGAGCTATCCGTAAGTTACACAGCACAGCCTGAAGCTTTATTCGATATCGGAAGGGTGAGGAAGGAGGGCCGGTTATTTGTCGTTTTGTGTTTGTTGTTATATCTTTTCATCTGGAGTGGCCTACAGCAAAAAAAATTCTCCATACGAAGGGCAGCTACTAAAAATCAGCTTGACCCATGGCGACCTTGTATCTTTTGGCATCTATGTAAACAGTCGATTCTCTCTCTCTCTCTCTCTCTCTCTCTCTCTCTCTCTCTCTCTCTCTCTCTCTCTCTCTCTCTCTCTCTCTCTCTCTCTCTCTCTCTCTCTCTCTCTCTCTCTCTCATCCAATTTACTGTGTTGGTTGTACATCACAATGCTTCTTTATTTATTTATATTAGCCTATATTGGACTGGAGGTACGTGTTGAAAAAATTCGTTCACAACTACAAAGTGTCAGGAGTCATACTTACAGCATGTACAGCCGTACATTCTGCCATCATAGTCCCCAACGCGTAAAATCCGTGGCTGTTGGTCAGTTTCAAAGTGTCACAGAATCGTCTGCTGTTGTCCGATCTGCTAATCGCGATGATTTCCGTGCAACAGGAAGTGGTCTGTCGTTTTCCGAGAGTTTTGCAAGCTCGGGATACGCAGTTGCCAACTCCGTCAACTGTGTTACGAACCGATTTGACCCACTTAGGGGCAGGGCCCAAGCTGGGTCCTGTAGTCTTTTTAAAACACGCGCTGGGCGGGTTTTTCTCATTGCACCTCAGCTTTAAGTACACCTGTATGCTCTTGTTAAAGCGCGTCGATGTACGTGTGTAAGTGAGTGTGCGTGCGTTTGTGCGGGCGTTCAAAATATCTCCAAGAAGCATAGATCCTCGTGCGCCCTCCTCGATCGCATATGTGATGATGACGATGATGAATCTTTATTTATCAACGGTAAAAGGATTAAAAGAAACAAATGGTCATTTTACTAACTTGCCGTAGCTAACATCTACAACATAAAATAGGTTAAATAGGTTTATAAGTAATAATAATAATAATAATAATAATAATAATAATAATAATAATAATAATAATAATAATAATAATAATGCGTTATATTTACACACATTATTTCCGGGAAGAACAATAATTTTTAAAAAAAGTTTAAAACAAAATATACGCAAAAATAATATTAACACTCAACATTAAAGTTATACCACACACACACACACACACACACACACACACACACACACACACACACACACACACACACACACATACACACACACACACACACACACACACACACACACACACATACACACACACACACACACACACATTATACATAAATACATGTGATACATGAAAGTATTAACCATCAGAGTTTGTTTAAATAAATACACATTGAGGTTATGTTTGGCTCATCGGATAATCGAAATGTTTTGTTTTAAAAACTCCAAGCGAGGCTATGTGCAGGAATTGTGTTCCATACAACGGTCCAGAAAATGATAAACTAGTTTTAAAGAGGTCAATTCTAGGCAGAGAAAGGGGAAAAATATTGTTTCTTGAGGTCCGTTCGCGTTCTAGCTGTGGCATAAATTTGGTGGTTTTTCTAAAGATCCAGCAATGGTTTAAGACTGCGAATCGTACAATTATTGTTGATGCACTTTCGGTCATGTTTTACCTGAAAAAGCGAGATATGCAATATGCACAATCCCCACTATTTTCTGTGCAGTTCATTTTACATGCACGGGTGAAGTCAAGCCAAACTTGGAAATTTTCATAGTAACATGTAAGATATGAATGTCAGCTGTTACACAGTCAAAGGGGGGGCGTTTGTCAATTTGATCATCTTTTGGTTACTCCACTGGTGTGTTTGAGAGTGCGCGTCTGTGCTTGTTCTTGTACGTGTGTGACATAAAAGAAAAATCAATCAATCAGGCAATAAATCAATCAATCAATCAATCAGGCAATCAATCAATCAATCAATCAATCAATCAATCAATCAATCAATCGATCGATCGATCGATCGATCGACCGACCGACCAACCGACCATCGATCGATCGATCGATCGATCGACCGATCGATCGATCGATCGATCGACCGATCGATCGATCGATCGATCAATCAAGCAAGCAAGCAAGCAAGCAAGCAAGCAACCAACCAATCAATCAATCAATCAATCAGTCAATCATTCAACCGATCAATCAATCAACCAATCAATCAGGTGTGGAGGTAACATATTCCACGCTTTAGCGCCTGAAAAAGACACACTGGTTTTACAGATGTCTAATCGAATTTTTGGAAGGTGGATCAAACTATTTCTCGTGTTTTTGCTAATATTGCCGGAAAATAGAGTTTTTGGATAGGGTGGGGCTTTTCCGTGCATGATCTTGTGCAGTAGAACACAGCGATTAAATTCAAACTTCTTTCTTCAATGTTAGTAACTTGAGAGATTTTAATTTTTCATCAGTCGAAGTAGGACTGGGAAGTATTAATTTAATGCCCCGACGAAACAAGGAATTTACTTTTTTCATGTGAACTTCGCTGCATCCATCCCAGACGGTAGAACTGTAGTCACAATGCCTTTTGATATGCACATGGAAAAAGAGTTTACGGATATCAGTATTAACTATATGGCGTAGTTTTGATAACAGGAACAGATTTTTGGAGATTGTTTTGCATATTGAGTCAGTATGCGGCTCCCAGCTTAATTGGTTGTCCATTATAACGCCTAATAAGCGATGCCTAGTTACTTGTTCAACAAGCTGTCTATCTAAAGAAAGTGTTAAAGGTGGCAGGCCATGCTGGTGTTTCTGACGTGTAGTAACTAACATGCTCTTTGTCTTTGGAATACTAATAATCATGTCATTATCACTGCACCAGCCTGCTACTTCATCAAGACTTTGTTGGAGTACCTTATTAATGTTTGTGATATCTTTATCAGATGTGTGTATGGTCGTGTCATCTGCGAATAGATCGCAGTTTGCGTCTAAATGAGATATGCACAGTGGCAGATCATTACTAAAAAGATCAAATAATAAGGGCCCTAGAATAGACCCCTGTGGAACACCGCAAGTTACTAAACCATCAGAGGAATACTTGCCATTTAGCAGTACTTTCTGTGTTCTGTCCCTGAGATAGGAAGATATAAAGGAGACAGTATTTGAGTCAATGTGATAGAATGGTAGTTTTTTTAGTAGGATAGAGTGGTTGACAAGATCAAAAGCATTTTTCGGGTCAAGAAAGATTGTACCTGATACTTTATTGTCATTTATGGCAGAGAGCCATTTATCAATTAAATGATTGAGGGCAGTTTGGCACGAATGTAGAGGTCCAAATCCTGATTGTGCTGCAGTTATCAGATGGTTTTATTCCAGAAAGTTTAGAAGATGAGTATGGATATGTTTCTCGAGCGGTTTTGAAATACAGGATAATATGGAAATGGGCCTGTACTCGTTTAGGTTGCATAAATCTTTGCTTTTGGGAAGCGGGATTACCTTCGCTTTTTTCAGCTCGTCGGGAAAAACGTTATGTCTGATCGATAAATTATAAATAAAGGTCAGGGATTCGACGACGTAGGGCAGAGATAGTTTTAAAATCTGACTACTAATGCCATCTGGACCACAAGACGATTTGTTCTTTAAACTGGAAATAGATTTGCCTACATCTAGGACAGTCATAAGCGGTACTAAAAATGGGCCGCAGGCTCTCTGTTGACTATGGTGACGTAGTTGATGAGAGCAAGTGTAGTTTACAGGGTTAGGTGTATTTGACTTCGCCAGAGTTTGAGCAACAGTTATGAAGTGAGCGTTGAATCCATCATCAGTAAGATCGGGCGGAATATTAAGCGATCGTTTACTATTACCTTTGGTGAAATTATTTATTACTTGCCAGACTGAACGGATGTCTTTGCCGTCGGCAATAATTTGTTCTGCATTTTGCCTCTGTGCTTTACGAACTAGAGATTTGACATGGTTTCGCTGCTTCTTGTATTCAGTAAATTTCTTGTTTCGTTTTAATTCATCTCTTACCTCCATTGCTTGTTTTATCTCATCAGAGAGCCATTTTGGCATAACAGGATATTTGACGCGTTTGATGCGCTTAGGCGCGTGTCTATCCAGAACGGCGAGAAACAGTTCGTACCAGCGTGACAGGGCATCGTTAGGGTTTTTGCAGTTTTTTATATCATAAAATGATACTAAAGATAGTTCATATAAAAAAGCAGTTTGGTCGAATTTTTTAAAACATCTATACATTACGGTAGTGTGTCCTTTGATTGACTGTTTAGCTAACCTAACAGACAACGTAAAACAAACAGGAAAGTGATCACTAATGGAAATATTAGGTACGCTAACATTTTTTACAACGCTGACATTTGTGCTATATACATGGCCTATCAGCGTTGAAGATGAGGAAGTCACTCTAGTAGGTGACTGGACAAGCTGTTTCAACCTAAAAAATTCAACATGGATCTCCACGAAGTGTGTCCTTGCATTTGCAATTCTATGTTGAAGTCTCCCAAAATGTGTACATCACCTTTGGACTCTTGAACCACATCCATCAATAAAACAAACTCGTCCTGCCAGGAGGCTGAGGCCGCTGGGTTTCTATATACAAAACCTATAAGAACAGGCGAGGACTTGGTCGTTTTAACTTCTAACCACATGCACGCTATATTAGGGGATTCTAAATCACAACGCCTCTTTGCATAGTTGTTGATGGAATTGTGTAGGTACACAGCTAGGCCAGTATGTCCGGGGGCAGATGCATCTCGCCTGAGAATGGAGTAATTGTATATAGCTATGGCATGGTCACTAATGTTAGCTGTTATACGTGATTCCGTAAATCCAAAAATGTGAAATGGTGAGGGCTGGTTTAGGAGAATAGTTATATCTGGTATTTTGTGACAAAGGTGATACACATTAAGATGACCGATATTTAAAGAATGAATGCTGTTGCCACCTGTTGACATATTAAAGGCGAACGTATAGATAGTCAAGCAGAACAGAGCAAAAACAATAATAACAGCAAATACAAAAATAAACAAATAAAACAAACAAACAAAAAAAAATGTGTGGGCTGAAGAAAGAAAATCGTATAGACACATAGCGTGTAATTACACAACACAAAGTGTCTAAGTATCCAATTGGTACTAGAGGATTCCAATAGTCAAGAGCTGTAGGCGGTTCAAACAAACTATCACAGAGAGAGAGAGAGAGAGAGAGAGAGAGAGAGAGAGAGAGAGAGAGAGAGAGAGAGAGAGAGAGAGAGAGAGAGAGAGAGATGATGATGAAACGTTTTTATTCAGGATAAAAAGTTTTAGGCATAGCAATGCCTATCTTCCAAACTGTCCTGCTACTCTACACATATAAAAATACATCAGACGATACATCAAAAGATATTAGTAAGTAAAAAGACCCATCCCCCTCCCCCCCACCACCACCACTCAGAGGGGGAAAAAAAAATAAAAAATAAAAAAAAAATATATATATATATATATATATATATATATATATATATATATATATATATATATATATATATATATATATATATATATATATTTATACACAGGTATGAACCTGACATGTTAATGCAGACAGTCGAACTATTACATAATCTGTAGCAACAGTAGAAGAGTATTAGGTAATAGGAAACTTGTCACTAACTGTACTAACTATACGAATAGTAGCTTAAGGGACCCGAACATACTATTACTTCTGAAGTAAATATTTATGGAGGCGATCTTTGAAGACGCTAATCTTACAAATTGATTTCAGGTGTGGAGGTAACATATTCCACGCTTTAGCGCCTGAGAAAGACAGGCTGGTTTTACAGATGTCTAATCTAATTTTTGGAAGGTGGATCAAACTATTTCTCGTGTTTTTCCTATTATTGTCGGAAAATAGAGTTTTTAGATAGAGTGGGGCTTTTCCGTGCATGATCTTGTGCAGTAGAACAAAGCGATTAAATTCAAACTGTTTCTTCAATGTTAGTAACTTGAGAGATTTTAATTTTTCATCAGTCGGAGTAGGACTGGGAAGTATTAATTTAATGCCCCGACGATACAAGGAATTAACTTTTTCATGTGAACTTCGCTGCATCCATCCCAGACGGTAGAACTGTAGTCACAATGCGTTTTGATATGCGCATGGAAAAAGAGTTTACGGATATCAGTATTAACTATATGGCGTAGTTTTGATAACAGGAACAGATTTTTGGAGATTGTTTTGCATATTGAGTCAGTATGCGGCTCCCAGCTTAATTGGTTGTCCACTATAACGCCTAATAAGCGATGCCTAGTTACTTGTTCAACAAGCTGTCTATCTAAGGAAAGTGTTAAAGGTGGTAGGCCATGCTGGTGTTTCTGACGTGTAGTAACTAACATGCTCTTTGTCTTTGGAATACTAATAATCATGTGATTATCACTGCACCAGCCTGCTACTTCATCAAGACTTTGTTGGAGTACCTTATTAATGGTTGTGATATCTTTATCAGATGTGTGTATGGTCGTGTCATCTGCGAACAGATCGCAGTTTGCGTCTAAATGAGATATGCACAGTGGCAGATCATTAATAAAAAGATTAAATAATAAGGGCCCTAGAATAGACCCTTGTGGAACACCGCAAGTTACTAAACCATCAGAGGAATACTTGCCATTTAGCAGTACTTTCTGTGTTCTGTCCCTGAGATAGGAAGATATAAATGAGACAGTATTTGAGTCAATGTGATAGAATGGTAGTTTTTTTAGTAGGATAGAGTGGTTGACAAGATCAAAAGCTTTTTTCAGGTCAAGAAAGATTGTACCTGATACTTTATTGTCATTTATGGCAGAGAGCCATTTATCAATTAAATGATTGAGGGCAGTTTGGCACGAATGTAGAGGTCGAAATCCTGATTGTGCTGCAGTTATCAGATGGTTTTGCTCCAGAAAGTTTAGAAGATGAGTATGGATATGTCTCTCGAGCGGTTTTGAAATACTGGATAATATGGAAATGGGCCTGTACTCGTTTAGGTTGCATAAATCTTTGCTTTTGGGAAGCGGGATTACCTTCGCTTTTTTCAGCTCGTCGGGAAAAACGTTATGTCTGATCGATAAATTATAAATAAAGGTCAGGGATTCAACGACGTAGGGCAGAGATAGTTTTAAAATCTGACTACTAATGCCATCTGGACCGCAAGACGATTTGTTCTTTAAACTGGAAATAGATTTGCCTACATCTAGGACAGTCATAAGCGGTACTAAAAATGGGCCGCAGGCTCTCTGTTGACTATGGTTACGTAGTTGATGAGAGTAAGTGTAGTTTACAGGGTTAGGTGTATTTGACTTCGCCAGAGTTTGAGCAACAGGTATGAAGTGAGCGTTGAATGCATCAGCAGTAAGATCGGGTGGAATATTAGGCGATCGTTTTCTATTACCTTTGGTGAAATTGTTTATTACTTGCCAGACTGAACGGATGTCTTTGCCGTCGGCAATAATTTGTTCTGCATTTTGCCTCTGTGCTTTACGAACTAGAGATTTGACATGGTTTCGCTGCTTCTTGTATTCAGTAAATTTCTTGTCTCGTTTTAATTCATCTCTTACCTCCATTGCTTGTTTTATCTCATCAGAGAGCCATTTTGGCATAACAGGATATTTGACGCGTTTGATGCGCTTAGGCGCGTGTCTATCCAGAACGGCGAGAAACAGCTCGTACCAGCGTGACAGGGCATCGTTAGGGTTTTTGCAGTTTTTTATATCATAAAATGGTACTAAAGATAGTTCATATAAAAAAGCAGTTTGATCGAATTTTTTAAAACATCTATACATTATGGTAGTGTGTCCTTTGATTGACTGTTTAGCTAACCTAACAGACAACGTAAAACAAACAGGAAAGTGATCACTAATGGAAATATTAGGTACGCTAACATTTTTTACAACGCTGACATTTGTGCTATATACATGGTCTATCAGCGTTGAAGATGAGGAAGTCACTCTAGTAGGTGACTGGACAAGCTGTTTCAACCCTAAAAAATTCAACATGGATCTCCACGAAGTGTGTCCTTGCTTTTGCAAGTCTATGTTGAAGTCTCCCAAAATATGTACATCACCTTTGGACTCCTGAACCACATCCATCATTAACACAAACTCGTCCTGCCAGGAGGCTGAGGCCGCTGGGTTTCTATATACAAAACCTATAAGAACAGGCGAGGACTTGGTCGTTTTAACTTCTAACCACATGCACTCTATATTAGGGGATTCTAAATCACAACGCCTCTTTGCATAGTTGTTGATGGAATTGTGTATGTACACAGCTAGGCCAGTATGTCCGGGGGCAGATGCATCTCGCCTGAGAATGGAGTAATTGTATATAGCTATGGCATGGTCACTAATGTTAGCTGTTAGACGAGATTCCGTAAATTCAAAAATGTGAAATGGTGAGGACTGGTTTAGGAGAATAGTTATATCTGGTATTTTGTGACAAAGGTGATACACATTAAGATGACCGATATTTAAAGAATGAATGCTGTTGCCACCTATTGACATATTAAATGCGAACGTATAGATAGTAAAGCAGAACAGAGCAAAAACAATAATAACAGCAAATACAAAAAAAAAAACAAAAAAAACAAAACAAAAAAAAACAATGTGTGGGCTGAAGAAAAAAAAAATCGTATAGACACCTAGCGTGTAATTACACAACACAGAGTGTCTAAGTATCCAATTGGTACTAGAGGATTCCAATAGTCAAGAGCTGTAGGCGGTTCAAACCAACTAGCACACGCTCAAACAATCTTCACACGTGACTGCTGGCGGTGACCAGCGCAATCACAGCAGACAACACGCGGTCAAAACAATCCGTCACTCCTTTGTTTGGATTAGCTGTGTCGCAATGTCTGAAGAACCGGGTTTCGAACTGTCAGATTTTCTGGTTACATCACTTGTTCTGTTGTCACTTTGCTGCGCGTCGAGGGGAGCAAAACGGTTGTGAGTAGTGACGCCGAACAGTGATTCAAAAGGTGGGGGGCTACTCGACCGGCGGGAGTGAGGATCTAGGGTATTAGACGCATGACTGGTAGGAGACGGGGTGGCTGGGGGCCGGGGGCCAGGTGAGGGAGACGTGGAGGATAGGGTTGATTTCATTTGCGTCAGCAGTTCAACATGACTTTTCAGAGTACCAATCGAGGCACCCTGTGCATCTTTGGCAGCAACAAGTTTTGCCACCTGTTTGGCGATGGCTTCCTTCTCCGTAGCTAGTTCAAGGAATTCGGCACCTGTGGCCTGTTCCACTTTGATTAGGTCTTTCTCAACAACAGAAAGACCATGTTTGATTTTGACCTCATTGTCTTTCACTTGGGCGTCGAGTATGTTCTGTTGCTGACGGAGTTTGTCACATTCAGCCTTGACACTAGCCATCTGATTCTTAACGGCTCGTAGTTGAGATTGAAGTTCATTGATGTGAGCCTCTGCGGTTTCCATTTTTTTATGCATCTGACACATATATCGTAGGGCGGCTGGCAGGGTGGCTAATTGTGCAATGGGGAGGGGCATGTGGGGAATTGACGGAGTACTAAGATGTAGCTGGAAAACAAGCGGACCATGTGTGACGATTCTCTCACCGTCTGATACGACCGCGAGGTGGTGGTCAGGTCGGATGGACAGGGTGGGACTGGTAGGTGTGGCCACCACTGAATGGCCATTGTTGTCAGCGGGGGCTCCTTTGCTGTCAGAGCAGCCAAGCGACAGGAGAAGGGCTTGCTGGGCGGAGTCAGCAGGTTGGCTAGGTGGGGACTGGGTCGTGTCAGGGGGTGATGTGCCGCTAAAAGTCACCACACCCTTGCTGTGTGGAGGTGAGAGATTGGAGGCCTGGGGGTACGTGTCGACTTTGGCGGGGGAGGGCGGTGGCAGGGCCAGCTGATCGGCGGGGGGGGTGTTAGGGATGGAGACTGCTGGGCAGACAACATTTTTTCCACACAGTCTTTGAGCGGTTCAAATTCTTTATCTATCCAGTCTTGGCAGCGTGCTCCCTGGGCTCTGATCAAACAAGTGGTGTAAAAGATAGTGATAGCGACGGCGGGTTTCTTGCCTGGGCCCCTGTAGACTCGTATCAGGGTACTATGTAGGGCATCATTTTGCAGGGGAAAGATGGCAGAGTCTATTTCGTCTTTGTCACTGTCCTGGTCAATCCATTCGGCTCTGTAACCAGGGGGCAGGGGGTGTTTGATGTAACGTTCATGCAGAGCTAATCTCCACAGTTGAACTCGCGTAGAGTCCGTCTCAAAATTTTTTTGTATGGGGTCCTCAGTGGAGTTGATGTTTTGAAGTGTGGGTTTTGGAGTCTTGGCGGCGGCGCGTGTTATGCGATGGGTGGACATAGTGTACAGGAGATGCGATGGAGGGGGTGGAGGGGTGATGTCTTCGCTCAGCGCGTCAAGTGATAGGAACCATGGCGGTGGTGGAGGGATAGGGAAGGGGGGGGGGGGGTGTGGTGGAGGGAAGGGGTGGTGGTGTGCTACATACTAAGTTCCAGCACAGAGCTTGTCGTCCATTGTGAAAGGAAGGTGTACCGATGAGAGGGTGTAATGGTGGCCGGAGGGAAGATGGTGGGGTAGTCAGCAGGCAAGCCAAGCGGTACACGGTAAGATGCTGGGCATGTTATACACACATCGCGTGCTCGCGTAAAACATTGCGCTCAGCTCTGTGCTGTCAGTGGGCGGTATCGAGGGAGGCTACACGCGCGGCTCCTTATCTTTCGGCCCGCGCGCGCGCGCCTGAGACCTTGAACAGCCGTGCCAGGGGATGAGGGGGTGCAATCAGTAAGGGGTGAACGTGTCAGACTGCAGCCCCGAGGGAGGGGGAGGAGAGAGGGGGTGGGTAAAGGCTATAGTGGGCGAGGAGGAGTTGGGGGCTACACGGCGGCCACGCCATGGCCGCCATCACAGTTTTCAAATGTGAGCATTGTTGAGAAAATATAGTTCCAAATTACTCACGTTCAGTCTGTCCAATTTTCACAAAAACACACCATCAAAATCCTCGTTCACTCATGAAATCACACACCAAATATCACTTAACATACTTCTGTTAGTCCATGGAAAAGGGTGAACTAATGCCCACGATGTACTACTACGGCCGTGAGCGAGCGGCGCGTGGAGAGAGAGAGAGAGAGAGAGAGAGAGAGAGAGAGAGAGAGAGAGAGAGAGAGAGAGAGAGAGTGACTGACTGACTGACTGACTGGCTGAAACTTTTATTTATCAATGATTGAGATATTAGGCGCACAGGCCTTTCTTCCAATCTGTCCTTGCTACATCAAAGCTACATTACACTCACAAACAACATCGAAAGTAACGCGAAATACAACAACACTACAAACGGCAACAATGATTTAACAAAACACACAGGTACCCATACGAAGATGTTTGCACGTGTCATAATATCCGTTTTCGGGAGCCCTCCCCAGACACTCCCACCCCGGGGGCACGCCACAAGTATACTTTCACTCGAATGACATGCTAAGCACATCGTTTGAATAAACTGTGCACCGGCACTGCATCCCCTGACCAGGTCTATACGGGAAGCACCCCCACAAACGACACGTGAGCGCAAATGGTATGATAAAAAATAATAGTTGCATAAAAAGAAATTAAAATATATTATGTTTAGACAACACGAGATAATTAAATTTACATTGCCTTGAATAAGTGCTTGTACAGTTTTGCTTTAAACGCAGCTAGGGAATTAACTTGTTGTAGATGCAGAGGAAGAGAATTTCACAGGAAACTACCTGAGTATGACAAACTGGATTTATACAAATCAATGCGGGGACTTTTTATGCTCAGTTTGCTTGGAGAGGTGCTGTATCTCTTCTCAGTAAGAGTAAAGAGTTCCGATAAGTAGCCGGGGGGGGGGGGGGGGGGGGGGGGCCTTACCGTTAAGAGATTTGTGCACTAGTACGCACTTGTTAAATACTAAGTGTTTATCAAGAGGAAGGAGTCCAGCTGCCTCGAGCCTCGCCTCAGTGGGTAGAGATGAGCTAGGAATAATTAGTTTGGCTGCTCTCCTGTATAGCGAATTTATTTTCTTGAATTGGACCTCGCTGCAGCCATCCCAAACTGTTGAGGCATAATCAATGTGGGGCTTGATGTATCCATTGAAAAATAGTTTACGCGTGTTCAGATAAATGACTGCTTTCAGTTTAGACAGTAAAAATAATTTCTTTGTAATTGTCTTTTCGATGTGTATCAGATGAGGCTGCCAACTAAGTTGGTTATCTACAACTACCCCTAGTAAACGGTGCTGCTGTACTTGCTCTATGGGGACAGCTTCAAATGAGAGGTTTAGAGGCGCGGGCTGCAGCTGATGTTTCTGACGTGTTGTGACTAGCATGCTTTTTGTTTTAGTTGGATTGACTATCATTCTATATCTACTGCACCATTCAGAGACTTTTTGCAGGCTCTGCTGGAGGCTGTTGGTTATGTCAGCTACAGTTTTACCGGATGCCTGTAGCGTCAAATGGTCAGCAAACATGTCACACTCGGCACTAGCACATGTGATGTGTAGTGGTAAACATTAATACAGATACAGAATAACAATGGGCCCAGAACCGAACCCTGAGGAACACCAAGCCCTGCCTTACCCTCTGTGGAATAGTTACCATTTACATAGACAGCTTGTGTTCTCGCAGAAAGATAAGAGTTAAAGAATGAAAGGGCTGACGGGCTGTTGTTGTTGAAATAAACATTAAGTTTCCTCAGCAAGATTTCATGATTTGTCAGAGCGAACTCTTTTTTCAGGTCCAAGAATACCGTGCCAGTCTTTTTGTTATTGTTGATGTTATCTAGCCATGAAACAACGATACGTACTAATGCTGAGTGGCATGAGTGTTTAGGTCTAAACCCGGACTTTACCGTATTTAAAAAGGACCGTTCTTCGAGGTACTGGAGGAGATGCTTTTGAATATGCTTCTCAAGTGGATTTAATAAAACAGACAGAAGAGAAATGGGACGAAGGTTATTTACATCAGTGGTATCTTTGGTCTTGGGTATAGGAACAACTTTTGCTGTTTTAAACGCCACAGGAAAAGTATTATACTGTATGCATAAGTTAAAAATGTAAGTGAGGGGTTCAACAATATAAGGCAGTGATATGTGGAGTATATAACCATTTATACCGTCCACACCAGCAGATGTCTTGTTCTTTAGGCACGTTATATAACGCCCGACTTCGTGAACAGCGATAATGAGGATACCAAACGTATCATTGGACTATAATCTTTCCTGGCAAAACATGGACAGTTGATCCGATATTACATACGCTGACAGATCAGGGGAGCGAGAGAGAGAGAGAGAGAGAGAGAGAGAGAGAGAGAGAGAGAGAGAGAGAGAGAGAGAGAGAGAGAGAGAGAGAGAGAGAGTTAGAGGGAGGGAGGAGAGAGAGAGAGAGAGAGAGAGAGAGAGAGAGAGAGAGAGACAGACAGACAGAGAGAGAGAGAGACAGAGAGAGAGAGACAGAGAGAGAGAGAGAGAGAGAGGAGAGAGAGGAGAGAGAGAGAGAGAGAGAGAGAGAGAGAGAGAGAGAGAGAGAGAGAGAGAGAGAGAGAGAGAGAGAGAGAGAGAGAGAGAGAGAGAGAGAGAGTTCGTCTCTGTATCTTTTCGAGTGCAACTGCTTGTCTTTTTATACCTGGGTACCATACAGTAGTGGCATATTCTAAATGTGATCTGACTAGTGATTTATACAGTTTACTAAAAATATCTTTATCCAAATAATTAAAAGCTCTCTTAACTACTCTAACCATTTTGTAGCCTTATTGATACAGCTCTCGCTCTGGCACTCGCCAGAAACTCTCCCAGCTCCATCCCTCTGTCCACCTTCAACTCGACAGCACCTCCATCTCCCTTTCTGACCCGGCCAAGAACCTCGGCGTTATCCTCAATTCCTCTCTGTCCATGACCAGCTTCGTCTCTGCCACGGCCCAGGCATGCTATTTTCACCTCCGCCGCATCAGTCAGATCAGAAAATACCTCACTACCGAAGCTACCACCAAACTGGCTGTCTCTCTCATCTTATCTCGCATCGACTACTGTAACTCTCTCCTTTCCGGTCTCCCTCACTCCACCACTTTCACTCTCCAGCGCGTCCAGAACAATGTTGCCCGCCTCGTTCTCAGAAAGAAAAAAATCCGATCACATCACTCCTATGCTCAAACTCCTTCGCTGGCTCCCCATCCCCCAACGCTTCCAATGCAATATTCGGTCTCTCTGCTACAAATCCCTGAACAACTACGCTCCTGGATATCTCTCCAACTTACTTCACCCCTACACACCTTCCCGCTCCCTCCGCTCTGCCTCCGACCCTCTCCGCCTCCACATCCCCCGCAACAAACTCAGCACTTTCGGCCCCCGCTCCTTCTCCGTCTACGGTCCGTCCACCTGGAACACTTTCCTACTCTCCCTCCGTCAGAAACACTCTCTCTCCTCCTTCCAGTTCGCCCTCAAAACTCGCCTCTTTGAACAGCTTTAGCACTATATCACCACACTCCCCACCCGAAGCTGACTATCGTAATGTACTTCACTACATGATTTGTGGTACGTGAGTCATTGTATAAAGCGTGCGCATGCGTGCGCGACTTGTGAGTGCGCGCTTAGAGTTATAATTATTATAATATAAGCGCATTATAAATACCGTAATTATTTATTATTATTATTATTAACATGGGTGTCGAAAGATAATACTTTATTAAAACCAACACCTAAGTCTCATTCCTCTTCACAAGCCATTGTTAACTTTCATCAAGTAATCATGTTCAGGATTGTTCCTTCCACCATGCAAGACCTTACATTTCTCTACACTAAAATACAAATCCCATTTGTCGGACCACTATTATAAGTGATCCAAATCATACTGCAAAACATCTTTATTGCTCGATTCATTATAAATTTATTATAAATTTTAGTATCGTCTGCAAATATTTTGCACATGCTATTAACACAGTCTGGCAAGTCATTTATACATATAGTAAATAATATAGGTCCTAGGATACTTCCTTGATCTATACCGCTCAGCACCTTTATTTTGTTTGATCATGCGTTTACAACCTTTACCACTTGTTCTCTTTCACGTAAGAAACTTCTTATCCAGTTGGAAAATGCTTCCAAATACTCCATATGCCTCTAACTTCTGAAGAAACCTTTCACAAGAACAGGGTCAAATGCTTGTCTAAAGTCTAAGAATATGATGTGAACCCTTTTTTTGTTGGGGGGGGGGGGGTGAAGTAAGGAAGTTATATCATCCATAACCTGAAGTAATTGAGTAACACATAATAGCTTTTTTCTGAAACCATGTTGGCATTCAGTGTACATATTATTCACGGTAAAATGATTATCTCGTCTGTACGCGTTAAACTTACTGGTCTGTAGTTTCCTGCATCTAACCTAGAACCTCTTTAAAAAAAATAGCATTTACCTCTGCGGTTTGCTAGGCTTGCGGTACAATACCTGTTTTTTAGGAAAGTGTAAATAAAGTGCAAAGTGGCTCTGCCAATCGTTACACAACTCTTTTAAAACTCTGGGAGGAATACAGTCTGTACCGTGAGCTGTGGGAGGATTTAATTCTTTGATTTTTTCTTTACAATATCAGGAGTTACTACGATATCTGTTATAGTGCACCCGTTCGATTTTGAGCCTCTACCAAGCAATGGACCATTACTCAAATTCTCTTCCACAAATACACTTGAGAAAAAATTATTCATGATCTGCTTCAGCAAGTGTGCCATCTTCTTTTTTAAGTGCATTTATTCCAGAATTATATTTAGTTTGTTCATGTACATACTTCCAAAATATTTTGTGGTTCATTTTACATTTTATCTGCAATATTTCTTTCATGTAATTTTTCTTCTTGCGTTTTATTAATTTATTATTGTCGTTTCTTGAGGTAATATATCTTCGATAATCCAGTTTCTTTAGTTTGAGGATATTTTTATATATAACTCATGCTTATTTTTAATTATTCTTAAAGTACCTTTATTCATTCAAGATGGTGTAGTTCTTTTATGTGATTTACTCTTCACTTTTGGGATATGCAACGCCATACCTTCCAAAATCGAAGACTTAATTAATGCCCAGAATTTTTCCACTCCGCAATTTCAGATTTTATAGTTGTAAATTCTATATTTGCAATATGTGCTCTCAGTCTATCATAGTCTCCCTTTCCAAGGTTAGGGAAATATTTATTACTGTGCGTGAACTTTACCTTAGAGACATACAGCTGGAAGGGTAAAACATCGTGGTCACTCTTTCCAATGGGATCCAAGTGTTGAATATCTGAAGTTATTGCCGAACGGTGAGAATATTTTTTTAAATTATCTCTTTTTAACCTACATGTAATCCTATTTTTAGTTAGTGCATAAAGGTCAGCCACACCCAGGGAACGATCAGCGTAGGAAAACACGAATTTGATACCTTAAAGATCGAAGATGACAGAAATTACCACCTTATAAAGTCCTTTTTACGGGGTGTAGGAGTGATAGGCTTGCCACAGTTCAAGCCGGTAATAGAATAGGGTGTAAGGTTTCTTGTCACCATAAAGGTAATATTAAAGAATCAACTGGTCAGAGAAGATCAGCAACGTCAGACTCTGGAACAGAACAGAGCAGATAACAGCAGATAATGAAATTGGGCGAAGAAGATAGGGATGGATTGTTCACAGTCTGAGAAAGCCAGTTTTCAGGATCACAAGGCAGGCATTGTCATGGAACCCCCATGGAAAGAGGAAAAGAGGCAGGCCGAGAAACACCTTGCTTCGAGACCCCCAAGCAGACATCAAGAGACTGGGAACCACCTGGAGTAAAATCGAAGGCGAAGCACAGGACAGGAGACGCTGGAGGTCTCTCGCCGACGGCCTATACCTTGGCGTGTGACAGTAAGTAAGTAAGTAAAGACGGGACACCGAATAAGGACTGTATAAATTTTGTCCCCGAGGAATAACCGTAAGACGAGCTAACTCACACCCCCCCCCCTTCCACTCCCCTCCCACCCTTTTTCCCTCTCCCTGCCCACCCCCCCCCCCTCATCCCCCCTCCCCTGCAACGGCACAGTGAGGGGTCATTTCTGATTATTTCAGTGTAGTCATGTTCTGACATTAATCTGGATGACGCAAAAACCTCAGAGGGCATCAAATAGGCACCCCCTCCTCCACTCGCCTTCCCGCCTCTTACCCAACGGCCCAACCAACTGATACGGGTCATTTCTCGTTATTCCAGTCTAGTCATGTTATGACATCATGTCTAATCTGGGTGATTAAGATTTGGTTCGGTAAGCTGCAAGCATACTTGATCGAGTACTCATACTGGTAAGCATGTGTTCTATAAAACACCTACATTTTTAAAAAAAATAAATAAAAACGTGTATTTATATACGTTTGAAACACATTATTATCAAAGTTGTCAAAAGTTGCGATCTAGTCTTGAGATGCTAAACTGTTACTATACCCGTATACGACACCTTGAACGATACCTGTTCGTATTTGTTTGCTTTCAGTCGTGTATGTTTTGTGTGATTTATTTAAAGAAAAGCAGGACTTCAAGATGATACTCATTCACGTGCTCCTGCTGCTGCTGTTGGGCCAGCTCCTAGCGAGCTGTCTTGTGTGCAATGGTAACTATTATTTTCTGTTGTATTCTATACACTTTACTTTAAATTCTTCAACTGAAAGTGATAGGTCAGTAATGGCCATAATCGCAGTAAGTAGCATAACGTTTGACATGAACGTTCTTAAGTGTCTTGTCACAGTCTTTACCAACAGAAAATTGTTGCTAAAGGAGACTGACAAGCAGTTAACAAAAACTTTCATGACCCATGTCAGGTGGTCAATGAACAATGCACAAAAGAAGCTTAAAACGTTAAAAGGTGTAAACGTTGCAGCAGAAACTTTATCATGTACACAGTTTGAATTTTGTAAAAAAAAAAAAAAAAAAAAATGGGCCTGAATAAACAAATAATCATTACATTTTCGGCAATTTTGTTTTGAACTTCCATGGGCTGTGCCAAACATGTAGCTCGTATTCCAAAACGCATACCAAGGTATAGTGTGCGGAGTCCCTGCTCACTTCTGCGTTCGTGGCGCTAAGCGCCAGAAATATCAAAAAAAGGAAAGCAAAAACACAGAAAAGCTTTCTTCCTTGAGCTCTATAGCGTAAAGAAATTGCAATGGAAGAAAATGAAACTGACAACGCCGTAATAATAATAATAATAATAATAATAATAATAATAATAATAATAATAATAATAATAATAATAATAATAATGAGCATCTATATCGCGCTGAATCCCCAGGAGCAGTGAGCTCTAATCGCGTTACAAAACAATGTATGTCTGCAGAATCTCACTACCTGTTAAAAAATAATATATGCACAGATAAGCTTGAACACAGTCTGGTAGGATTCTGTTATTTTTGTCTCATAAATAATAATAATAACAATACTACTACTACTACTACTACTACTACTACTACTACTACTACTACTAATATATTAATAATAATAATAATAATAACGATAAAAATAATAATAATAATAATGGCTACTTATATAGCGCTTATCCTAAAAAAAAGCTCTAAGCGTTTACAAATAAAGGGAGGGTTCATAGAGCCAGAGAAACAAAGAATTCTGCAACACACACACACACACACACACACACACACACACACACACACACACACACACACACACACACACACACACACACACACACATGAACACAAAACCCTCAGAGTGGGTTACCTACCATTTTATGTGAAAATGGGTTCCCATATTTCTATTTATTCTAGGGCTCTGGAGTTGAGGTCTGTACGATAGCTTAGTAGCTATGAGCTCTCACCTTATGTGACCTAAGCTCTCACAGGACTATAAATAATAATAGATCACGGCCATTTTCTCGGAACACAGAGCCACTTGCATGGATTGGAAAAAAAAAAAAAATGACGGGCGTTATTTACCTCTCATAAAATTGACGTGAGAGTATTGCCTCTTAGACACAAACAAGAGAATGACTGACCACGGAGGCGTGTGGATTACAGTGAAGTAATACCTCACTAAAGTATACTTTGTGTAGATTTTTAATATAATATCGTATTAGATTAGGAGTTGGGTGTGTGAAGGGCGTAGTTGCTGGAAGATATCCACGAAAAATGAGAGGGGGAGGATAGACGGATGTTGAAGTGCTGACGTATTACCTCTGTAAGAATGCACGGGTCGGTAATATGGCGTGTCTGCGACGATTGGATTGTGCACGATAAGTCGTATTTGATAGTATTAGGTATCTTGACTGATCTGCGGTGTGAGTGTATCAATGACCTGTCGGTCGAGTTCTACATTATTGGAGACAATTGTCCATGTCTATCAACGATGCATAGAGTGATGATTCATGTTATTCGCGTATAGTCAGAGAGGATTGTGCGATGAGTGTTTCCGCAAGATGCTTTAGTTGCATATAGGCAAGTTTGCAGCTCAGAGAAGCGGGGTTTGAGGGAATCTATGATGTCCCAGGGTAATGATACCCCATTGTTCCAAAACGTGAGATCCACACTACGAACTATAGCTGGAATGATTCAGGCATTCTACGCAATGGATCGCGACCGCTGACTATCTTCTGTGGAGTCGCTGTCGCGCAATAGGGTGTAAGGTGTTATATATATATATATAACAGATCGAAATAAAAAAAAACACAACAAGATTGAAGGCAAAGGATCAGAGTCGAGTTAGCGATGACTAAGTAGATTCGGTGCCCCCACCCCCCCCCCCCCCCCCCCCCCCCCGAGATTGCATCTATGATCGGTCGGGCTTATTACCTGTGTATCATCGTGAACGATTCCTGTCGGGTTGAGCGTCTACTGAGTGAGCGTACAGTCCTCTGTTGACCCGGATGTGTGCTATGGTTTCGTTGTTCCGGATCGAGATATTTGAGCAGCTCACCCCCGTATTGTGAGGGCTCCCCTATGCATCTCTTAGGATCTGTCATATGAGCTGTCCTCACTCTCGCTATCTTTACTATAGTTGAGGACTGCCGTGAACTAATGCTACATTTTTAGCATCTATTATTTGGCCCCCCCTCTCAACTCTGACGTCAGCTCACTCTACGTCAGCATCAACTCCCCCCCCCCCCCCCTACACGTCGTCACTCGCAACGTCAAGAGACTTATCTGCACGTAAGGGAACCGTTAGCTACGTTCACAGAATTGGACTTACCGTACTTGTTCATATCTAATTGGGGTCTACGCCTATGGCTTAATTAGTGCCTGCATCTGTATCTGTATGCGACATAAATACCCTTTTACCCACATATTACCACCGACCTTAGTCTGTATACAATTATGGATACACATATTCAATCTATATATACTGAACGACTACCAGTATGACACACAAACGGTCCAATATTCAGCTTGTGAAGACGATTCAGTCCATAGGCATATCATAATATCTTGACTCAAATACAATTATAACCATCTGCCGCTGCCTTTTCATACGTCTTG
>BTPG01000003.1:5317326-5347326 GCA_036245525.1 Semisulcospira habei
TTATTTCCAAGGATAAAAGAATAGGTTCGCAGACCTGTTTTCATTCTTGTCCTTGCTACACACTACAAAACAAAATAACGTACATAAAATCCCTCTCTTACCCACACACACATGCGTGCCGGTGTGCAATTGCCGCGTGCACAGGTTTGTGCCAGATTAGCTTGTAGCCTATAGGCGCCAAGCCAAGCCTGCACAACCCTCCACACACACACACACACACACACACACACACACACAGAGAGAGAGAGAGAGAGAGAGAGAGAGAGAGAGAGAGAGAGAGAGAGAGAGAGGAAGAGAGAGAGAGAGAGAAGAGAGAATGACAATGACAATGATTCTTTAATTTACAACGGTGAAAGTTTTGGCTGACACAACCATTTTTCAAACGTGCCGTTGCTAATCTAATATACAAATAATACACAAAGTGTAAAAATATTATATTGGAAAAAAAATAGTGATAAATGATATAAAAACAAAACAAAACAAAACTACAACAAGAACGTGCACACACACACACACACACACACACACACACACACACACACACGCATACACACACACACACACACACACATACACGCGCATGCACGCACACACTGAGTAATATAAGGTCGCAGTGAAAGTATTAAGATAATGACGCGAGGTAATTGAAAATACTGTCTCTAAAATACGAAAGGGTTGTTGATGTTGTAACTTTCCTAGGCAAAGTGTTCCACAGACTATGGCCTGAGAACTCTAAACTTGTCTTGTAGAGATCGATTCTAGTCGAAGATAGAGAGATAGAGAGAGAGAGAGAGAGAGAGAGAGAGAGAGAGAGAGAGAGAGAGAGAGAGAGAGAGAGAGAGAGAGAGAGAGAGAGAGAGAGAGAGAGAGAGAGAGAGAGAGACTCAAGACTCAATCATTTTATTGTTAAGGCCATCGGCCCATCACATGAAAACTCTGGAAAAACGTACATCAACAACAACAACAACAACAACACAAATTACAAAATGCGAATAAGATATTTACACACTCCATGCGTATTTCATGCCGCGTCATGAAAAACGAAGTAAATTTATTCTTGCCAAGAATGGACCAGCTGCGTTTTTCAAAATATGGCCGCAGTGGTGGCAAGCCCGTGACCCACACAAATATCAGCGGACCTCACGGCGGCGTTTTAAACTGAAATAAATGAATCGGGCAACATTCTGCACCGACTCTCTGTCATTAAGCAGACGACTAAGGGACCCATAATTGGCATAAAGGGTGTATTTATTAGGAATAAACTTTTGTCTAAGGTCTTCAAGTGATCTGCAATGAAACAAAAAATGCATTTCGTCCTCAAGTCGGCAGTTGCATAATGGACAAATAAAGGCGAAATTGGTGTCGTTGGTATATCTGAATTTGTGCGTATTAATTTATGAAGCCCCAATTCTAAACCGTATAAGAAGGTCCCGTACATGTTTATTGTGAATATCAAAGAAGTAGGTTTCTAAATATAAAGATGCTTTAAAATGCTTATAAACATTGAACCGTGGACTGTCTGCCAAGTGACTATGCCAGGCCTGCCCAAACGAATCAATCAATCTTTGTTTGTATTCTAGCAAAAACCTGTCAACATTGCCAACACCTTGGTTCTCCCATACAAAACCAAAACCATACCGGTACAGTTCATCATGAACACGAGAGACCCAACAGTCTTTTCCACTATTTTGTAAAGCTAGCAACATTTTGTACGCTTTAGAAGGAAGTCTGTGAGGCGCCATTTGTAACAGACGAAACCAATACCTTAGGCAGCTAACACTGGCATAGATGTATAGTGGATATCGGCCGGTTTCGCCATAAACAAGGTCATTTTGGTGTACGTGGACTTACATTAAGCAGCTTTTTGAGTGCAAAGAGATGTAATTTCACAATCTCTTCGTGCTTGTACAGACCCCATACCTCTGAAGCGTACAACAATATGGGCTTAATCTGGCAATCAAACAGATTGAAAAATATGGTTGGGGAAAAGTCCCCAGTCTTCCACAAGATCTTAAATATTTCTATAGTGCCCCTCTGTGCTCTAGTACAAATATCACCAAAAGCTATGGAAAATGATAGTCGGGTAGAAAAATACAGTCCTAAATATTTATAAGCATTAACTACTGACACTTGTGTACCTTTAATAAACCACTTCTCTCTGCGTGCTAAGTACCCTCCTTTACGAAAGACAACAATGTTTGATTTGGCCAGGTTAATAGACAAGTCCATAGCATCAGCATTTTTAATCAAAATATCAAGCTGGTTTTGCAGACCACGTGGTGTGTCTGACACAAGTACTACGTCATCTGCAAACAATAAAATAAAAGCTTCATCTAAGTCTGGAAGAAGCTGAACACCATGTTTTCCATTATTCATAATTTCAGTGGCAATTTCATTAATAAACAAGGAGAAAAGTACGGGCGAGGTTATCTCCCCCTGCTTCAAGCCTCTATGGCAGAGGAAGAGATCAGTCACATTTTGGCCGCACCTTACGCGAGCTTTGACCACTTTGTAAATACATTTAAATGCTTGCAGCATCCTGCCATTAACGCCCCTTTTCTAAACAACTGTCCATAATTTAGAACGTGATATATAGTCGAAAGCTTTCTAAAAATCTATAAAAGCAACGTACAATTTTCTTATTGCGTGTAAAATATCGTTGAATCATAGAAAATAGAGTGAAGATGTGATCAATAGTAGAGTGATCTCTTCTGAACCCAGCCTGCACTTCTCCTAGCACATCATGACTTTCAGACCAATCGGTCAAACGCTTATTTAAAATGAAACTATAAAGTTTACTACAAACAGCGAGTAGTGAAATGCCACGGTAATTATCAGGTACATCCATATTGTCCTTTTTATGGATAGGCTGGATAATCGCTTCTGACCAAGACTCAGGGTACAGGCCTGTGGAGAAAATGTGATTAAACAGCTTCACAAGAAATGGAACAATCACATCAGAGGCATGCTTAAAGACTTCAGGAATAAGACCATCAGGACCAGCAGCTTTATTATTTTTTAGGTGCTTAATGGCCTCATTCACTTCCTCTACTGAAATATCTGCGTCTAAGTTTTCATCTGTTGACATGCCAGAACTACTGAATAAATTACCATCCCCATTTGAGTCGTCAATTTGATCAGCACCAAAAACTTTCTTGAAGTGCACAAACCATTGCTCTTCGGAAATTGCTCCGCAAAAAGCCCTGTTTGAAGATAATTTCTTAATTGTTCCCCAAAAGTACGCGAATCGGTTATGTTATTCTCTAACTCCTTCCTCATCTGTATTTTATGACATTTTTTTTTACTTTTTAACAGCTTTTTATAATCTCTTCTCTTTTCCACAAAATCCGTTCCGTCAGCAGAAAGGCCAAAATGCTTAAAAACTCTCAAGCTTTTTCTAACCTCTGCACGTTTGTTTTTACAATCTTTATCAAAACAGTTACGACTATGCCCTGTCTTGTGAACACGGATTTTTTTCTGCATACAGGCAGCAGCACGGCTAAGACCTGAATAAAACATGTCAACAGAAGAATCAATATTTGTAGTGATCATGGTTTTTGCATCCTGCATGAGTTGACCTACTTCTGCAGAGTGCAGTGCTTCACGAAATTGGCCGAGCAAGTTATCCGACCATTTCAGTTTGTGCACAAAAACGGGGTCAGGACGCCGGAGAGTGGGCGTGTCAACAATACACTGCATGTGGCATGTGACAGGCATATAACAAGAATCAATCTTTTCTTCTACATTTAACTTTTTGCACAAAAACGCTACTGAACTGGACATGATGAAATAATCGATTACACTACAGCCTTGCTGGGAAATGAAAGTATAGTGGCCAGGTATATCCCCGTCACATGCCCCATTCAGTATGTGGAGATCGAACCCTGCACACAACTGTAGCAAGGAAGTACCATAGGCATTAACAACGTTGTCCTTTGACTGTCTATGGTGAACATCACAGGTGTAATCAGTTATCATACCAGTATTTACCTGACAACCAGGAGATGCCAGGTCAATACTGGCAGGACTGTCAGCAGCTGTTCTAGCGTTAAGATCCTCACAAATTATAAACTGAGCTTCCGGCAGTTTCTATGTAATATCCAGCATGCACTGCTGCTCTAGTAGAGAAATGCCATCATCGAAATCGCTGATATGGTAAGCAGGAGAGTCACACGGGGGAAGATACGCGCAAAAAAAGCACAATATCCTTCCCTACGTTAAAAAGCTTGCGTGAAATTTCAACACAGACGATGTTGTCATAAAAAACATCAACACGCTTTACAAAAGAAGCTAGGCATTTTCTCACAAGCAACACAACACCACCAGACGCTCGTCCCTGGCTACTCAATTTCCTGGCCGGAGCAACAAAGCTAATATGAGAGGCAAAAATGGTAGTGGTCAAATCAATCAAAAATGTTTCGACCAAACAAACAAAATAAAAAAAATGAGACAAAAGAGACGAAATCGTTATCATATAGTTTTGGTGCCAGACCTTCAATGTTCCACGTTATAAACTTCAGTTCACAAAAAGTGGAAACAGATGGGCCGTGGCCTGTGTCCTATCTATTCAGTTTACGCTGTCGCGTTGTCATGCGCGTGGCTGCAGAAGCCCAGGAATCGGTCAGCCGTGCTTGCCTACTGTTCTGCTGACCCACATTAACCTGTGCACGGGCTGGTTTTGCAGTTTGTTGACTGTCAGTGTCATTACCTGTACCGTTTAGCAGTGGCGGGTGCACGGGTGTCACTCTGCCTGCACCTCCAGTGACCGTAGCTGGGGAAACCACTTGTTGACTGACGGCTGTAGCCGGGGACTGTGCGCTGCTATCCACACTGGCGGCTGGTGACCGGGGGTCCGCTGCCCGCCTGCCTCGTGGAGTCTGGGACACTGGTTGTGACACAATCACAATGCCACTACCAGGAGAACTGACGACGGGTTCTCTTTGGCCGTCAATTGTGACCTGTGGCTGCATACAGCTGGACACAACAGACACAGGAGATGTAGCAGAGCCAATGACAACGCCACTAATCGGAGATGGAGGTGCCACTGTCTGAATACCAGCTGGAGTGGAGGTCACCGTCTGACAGCCAGCTGGGGTGACAGGTTGCTGAGGGGCGCTGCGACATGCTGCCTCACTGTCACAAGCAGCCGGGGGAGGATGGAGATCGCTGTCAGATGCCGATGAGCGATCCTCTGTCTGGTCGTCCGTGGTAATGCCAGACTGCTGCTGGGTCACTGTGACACTGACAACTGAAGCCTGGGGGTCCCGGTCATCGACCCCACGCAGGTGAGTGCCAGCAACATCGCCAGTGCCGGGACCGACACCAGCTACGTCTCTGCTGTCACGGGCAGTGCAGTCCTGAGAGGATGACCGCGGGTGCGGGGACGGGGGCCGGTTCCGGGGGTGGGGGTTAGGAGCAGGTGACGGGGAGGGTCGGTGAGAGGACGTGGACGAAACTACACTCCGGCAACGCTGCGCCAAGTGGGGATCCAAGTCTATCCAGTCAGTGGCCCGAGTATCTCACCATTCTGATTCTCGCACCGCAGGGTCCCCGAACGCCAGGGGGGCGGGACCTGTGGCACGGTGCGGCAGTCCCGGATAATTCTGGTAATAGTCTTGGTGATGAGTATGCCAAATGCTATATTCGTACTCGTCACATGCATTATCCTCGTAATCGCCGTGCTGCTGACTGCCGCCTCGCTGGGGCAATCGACCATCATACCCCCGGGGGATTGGGTACTGACGGTCGTGCTGGTCGTTGTAGTGGTCGTCGCGGAAGTGGCTAGACCCGCGAGGGCTGGCGTTCCTGGGGCGGTACTGATCAGCAGCCCGACCCCCGGGCTGTCCACCGTCATCTACGTGGAGTCGGCCGTTACGGTAGAACCCCCTCCTCCCCTCGTCGCGCAGGACGCGAAGTTCAGCTGCTTGCCGCCTGGTAAGGTCAGAGGCAATACGATACCCATCCTCTCGCATCGCGTCGCGTGCTTCACGACTGCGAAGTAACTGGAGCTTGTCCGTACACCTGTACAGTCTCACAATCATAGGGCGCGTACGTCTACTGTTTTCCTGCGGTCTGCCCACACGATGGGCCCTCTCAAAATCGTCATAAACCCACTCTCTGTAGGAAGCATAATAGTTCAGGAAACGTAGCACATGTTCAGCACAGTCCTCACCTCTATACTCCTGCAGGCCAAAGATCCTTAAATTGTTCATTCGGGAATAATTTTCCAACTTTTCAACTTCATTTTCTAGGCTGGAAACTCTGCACAACGTCATGTAGAATCTTACCAACATCAGGTCTGTCGGATTTGTAGGATGCCATGCTGACAGTACCCATCCACTGAAAATTCGATCACTGTAAGCAGTTACACGTTGCATGACTCACATGCTGAACACACGCTGTGATGGGTCCTGCCACAACCGATTTGAGGAAAACAGTCACCCGGCAGCCACACACTGTAAAAGCAGTCACTAATACGGCGCATATCCTGTATATGAGAGCTTTTCCAGAAAGAACAGCAATCCACACACTCACTTGCCAAAATGTTTAGTAAATCACTCACTCTAGCAGCTATAAATGTCCAAATCTTCGTCCTGGGAACGTAGCCGGATAAAAAAATAAAAAAAAAAAAAAAAAAAAAAAAAAAAAAAAAAAAAAAATCGAGAGAGAGAGAGAGAGAGAGAGAGAGAGAGAGAGAGAGAGAGAGAGAGAGAGAGAGAGAGAGAGAGAGAGAGAGAGAGAGAGAGAGAGAGAGAGATTGTACATCGCTTAACCTCCCGACAGCAACAAGGCTTTCTCAGGACGTGCCTGCACTGCGTGTCGAAAAAGAAAAAAAAAATATTGAATGTATGTCGCCAGCCGGTCCAATACGTTAAATAAACCTACGACATGGAGCCTAAATAAAGCCAAACCATTTAGCAACACACATCCAATATCAAGAGCTACAGGCAGCGCAGACAGTAGGGAGAGTTGAAAAAGGAAAATACAGGTGAAGGGACCAAGGGTAGACAGAAACACATGCCCCAGAATACAGAAGAAAACCCACCCTGTGAGGCTGACCAGGGTGACCCTGGGAACTAAAAAGTAGTTACCCCACCCAAGTCCCCCAGGGCAGACCCGGGTGGGGGGGGGGGGGGAGAGAGAGAGATGATGATGATGAAACGTTGATGATGAAACGTTTTTATTCAGGATAAAAGTTTTAGGCATAGCAATGCCTATCTTCCAAACTGTCCTGCTACTCTACACATAAAAATACATAAGACGATACAGCAAAAGATAAAATATATATAAGTACCCATACCCCCCCCCCCCCCCCCCCCACCATCAGAAAAAAAAAATACAAAAAGAATTAAAACAATATATGTACGTGTATGAGCCTGACATGTTAATACAGTCAAACTATTACATAATCTGCAGCAATCTGCTGTGCTGGAGCAACATACTAAACAGAAAAATAGGACATTCACATCGACAGCAAATATTTATGGACGCGAGCTCTGAAGATAGATAACTTTGAAATAGACTTTAAATGCGAGGGCAAGTTATTCCATGACTTAGCACCGGAAAATGATATGCTAGATTTGAAGATGTCGATTCTCGGTTTTGGGAGATGGAGTAAGCTGTTCCTCGTGTTCTCTCTATTCGTGTGGGAAAACAGCTCACGGAGATAGGGAGGGACGGCATTGTTTAGAATTTTTTTGCACAAGCAAGCATCTATTAAGTTCCAATTGTTTACTGAGTGGTAGAATATTAAGGGCCTTCAGTCTTTCATCAGTAGGGGACGAACCAGGAAGAATAAGCTTAATACCTCGCCGGTAAAGGGAATTAATTTTTTTCAAATGAATGTCTCCACAGCCGTCCCAGATATTGGAAGCATAATTACAATGTGTCTTGAGAGAGAGAGAGAGAGAGAGAGAGAGAGAGAGAGAGAGAGAGAGAGAGAGAGAGAGAGAGAGAGAGAGAGAGAGAGAGAGAGAGAGAGAGAGAGAGAGAGAGATGATGATGAAACGTTTTTATTCAGGATAAAAAGTTTTAGGCATAGCAATGCCTATCTTCCAAACTGTCCTGCTACTCTACACATATAAAAATACATCAGACGATACATCAAAAAATAAAACATATGTAAGTAAAAAGACCCATCCCCCCTCTACCCCCCCCCCCCCACCACCACCACTCAGAGGGAAAAAAAATAGAAATTAAAAGAATATATATATATACATAATTATATACACAGGTATGAACCTGACATGTTAATGCAGACAGTCGAGCTATTACATAATCTGTAGCAACAGTAGAAGAGTATTAGGTAATAGGAAACTTGTCACTAACTATACGAATAGTAGCATAAGGGAGCCGAACATACTATTACTTCTGAAGTAAATATTTATGGAGGCGATCTTTGAAGACGCTAATCTTACAAATTGATTTTAGGTGTGGAGGTAACATATTCCACGCTTTAGCGCCTGAAAAAGACAGACTGGTTTTACAGATGTCTAATCTAATTTTTGGAAGGTGGATCGAACTATTTCTCGTATTTTTCCTATTATTGTCGGAAAATAGAGTTTTTAGATAGGGTGGGGCTTTTCCATGCATGATCTTGTGCAGTAGAACACAGCGATTAAATTCAAACTGTTTCTTCAATGTTAGTAACTTGAGAGATTTTAATTTTTCATCAGTCGAAGTAGGACTGGGAAGTATTAATTTAATGCCCCGACGATACAAGGAATTAACTTTTTTCATGTGAACTTCGCTGCATCCATCCCAGACGGTAGAACTGTAGTCACAATGCGTTTTGATATGCGCATGGAAAAAGAGTTTACGGATATCAGTATTAACTATATGGCGTAGTTTAGATAACAGGAACAGATTTTTGGATATTGTTTTGCATATTGAGTCAGTATGCGGCTCCCAGCTTAATTGGTTGTCCACTATAACGCCTAATAAGCGATGCCTAGTTACTTGTTCAACAAGCTGCCTATCTAAGGAAAGTGTTAAAGGTGGTAGGCCATGCTGGTGTTTCTGACGTGTAGTAACTAACATACTCTTTGTCTTTGGAATACTAATAATCATGTGATTATCACTGCACCAGCCTGCTACTTCATCAAGACTTTGTTGGAGTACCTTATTAATGGTTGTGATATCTTTATCAGATGTGTGTATGGTCGTGTCATCTGCGAACAGATCACAGTTTGCGTCTAAATGAGATATGCACAGTGGCAGATCATTAATAAAAAGATTTAAATAACAAGGGCCCTAGAATAGACCCCTGTGGAACACCGCAAGTTACTAAACCCTCAGAGGAATACTTGCCATTTAGCAGTACTTTCTGTGTTCTGTCCCTGAGATAGGAAGATATAAAGGAGACAGTATTTGAGTCAATGTGATAGAATGGTAGTTTTTTTAGTAGGATAAAATGGTTGACAAGATCAAAAGCTTTTTTCAGGTCAAGAAAGATTGTACCTGATACTTTATTGTCATTTATGGCAGAGAGCCATTTATCAATTAAATGATTGAGGGCAGTTTGGCACGAATGTAGAGGTCGAAATCCTGATTGTGCTGCAGTTATCAGATGGTTTTTGCTCCAGAAAGTTTAGAAGATGAGTATGGATATGTCTCTCGAGCGGTTTTGAAATACAGGATAATATGGAAATGGGCCTGTACTCGTTTAGGTTGCATAAATCTTTGCTTTTGGGAAGCGGGATTACCTTCGCTTTTTTCAGCTCGTCGGGAAAAACGTTATGTGTGATCGATAAATTATAAATAAAGGTCAGGGATTCGACGACGTAGGGCAGAGATAGTTTTAAAATCTGACTACTAATGCCATCTGGACCGCAAGACGATTTGTTCTTTAAACTGGAAATAGATTTGCCTACATCTAGGACAGTCATAAGCGGTACTAAAAATGGGCCGCAGGCTCTCTGTTGACTATGGTGACGTAGTTGATGAGAGCAAGTGTAGTTTACAGGGTTAGGTGTATTTGACTTGGCCAGAGTTTGAGCAACAGTTATGAAGTGAGCGTTGAATGCTTCAGCAGTAAGATCGGGCGGAATATTAGGCGATCGTTTACTGTTACCTTTGGTGAAATTGTTTATTACTTGCCAGACTGAACGGATGTCTTTGCCGACGGCAATAATTTGTTCTGCATTTTGCCTCTGTGCTTTACGAACTAGAGATTTGACATGGTTTCGCTGCTTCTTGTATTCAGTAAATTTCTTGTCTCGTTTTAATTCATCTCTTACTTCCATTGCTTGTTTTATCTCACCAGAGAGCCATTTTGGCATAACAGGATATTTGACGCGTTTGATGCGCTTAGGCGCGTGTCTATCCAGAACGGCGAGAAACAGCTCGTACCAGCGTGACAGGGCATCATTAGGGTTTTTGCAGTTTTTTATATCATAAAATGGTACTAAAGATAGTTCATATAAAAAAAGAGAGAGAGAGAGAGAGAGAGAGAGAGAGAGAGAGAGAGAGAGAGAGAGAGAGAGAGAGAGAGAGAGAGAGAGAGAGAGAGAGAGAGAGAGAATACGTATTTATGCAAGGACAAGATGTTAGAAAGGTCTTCAGAACTAAATCTTTTTGTCCTTGGAAAATAGATTCACTGTTATTGCCGGACCAGCCTTGTTCTACAGTAGCCCTCTTGGAACCTGTCTTGTCGCGTCTCTCAGCTCCCACAGACCGCGAATCTACAGTGCTATATTTTGAAGCCTATGATTGGCGGCATGTGACGTGCTTTACAACTGATCGTTTGCTTTCACTTTCTTTGTTACAGACCTGCAGTCTTCCCCTATAGCAGCCATGTCTGTGCAGGAGCTGGCTGCACATCTGACGCTGTGTGGATTGGTGAAGGTTGCTGAGGTCTGTCGAGTCAGCCATGTTGACGGCAATTTCTTCATGGACTTGAATGCAGAACAACTGGCAAAGGAACCATTCTCACTCAGCGATTTGGACATTTTGAAGATTGAAAAAGTAAAGATGGGCTGGACGCTCAGGGACAATTTTGATTGTAAGTTTAATTATTGTATGGTATGACATAAAGCATAACTTAAAACGTCGACACCAAAAAGGTGACAGTCAAGCGTGAAAAAAGCAAGCAAATAAATAAACACACACGGAAATGAATTTTAGAAGACAATACGTGCATATTATTAAAAACGCGGAAAATATTTATTTTATATATATATATATATATATATATATATATATATATATATATATATATATATATATATATATATATATATATATATATATATATATATATATATCCCATATTTTGCAGACAAATAGTGCATTGTGTACTTGTGCGTGTCTATTTTGCAAAAGAGTATTTTTCAAGGTTGTTGTTATAGTTGGCTTTTTAAATGACATTTTTAAAACAAAAACCCCAAAAAAAGAGAAACGAAAATTTCAGAAGTTGTGTGTATCCGTTTCCAATGGCGGAGTCTAAAAAACAGACATCCATCTAAGACACTAGCGCTTTGCACCTTAACATACTCATGGCTTGTCTGCTGCAGTCTAGCAGTAATTGCTGGCTACTAAGGGTTAAACGCCGATCAGACGACTAAGGCTATCTCATGCCTTGGCCGGCGTGAAGGGTAAAAGTCTGGCCAGCCAGTCTAAAAGAAAGGTTTTAATACAAGATGTAAATATGTATTACAAATGTTTCAGTCTAAAATGCCTTACGAGTTTTTAAGGGATATGTCTACAGACGCTTGAAAATGGCAAAAATTCACATCGTCAACTAACACTCTAATCTTGCTAAAAAATATTTGACTTTCTCAGAAAACTGAAGATTTTTTTCTCCTCGGGGGTGGGGGGGGGGGGACGGGTGGGGGGGGGGAGGCAAGGGGGTGGGGGGCAAGGGGGTAAGGGATAACAGCCCTACAGCAGGAGATGGGTCGATCATGATAATTCAAGGTAGTGCCAGATGAGCTTGGTGCCTGCAGTCTGGCTTTTGGGAACTTTGCTGACAGCAGGCCACACAGTTTTAGCCAGATCTGTTGGATGACAGCCCCAGCCCAGCAGCTGTTAATGCTGACGTGGATAGTGACAGTCCGTATGTTAGGGTTTAGGGGCTGAGCACTCAGCCACTGACATAGATGATACACCCTGAGGCCAGACACTGACAGATTCTGCAGTCAACATCCTCTTTTCATCGATGAACTTGGTGACAGAATCTCGAATGAGAAGTGTCTTGACGTTAGGGCGCATTTTTATTCTGAGGAGTCTGTCCTGTGGTGTCATATTGCTGTCGTGCTGTTTGTCAGTTTGATATCCTTTTTGTACTCCGGCATTTTAGAGTTGGAGGACAGCAGATTGATTGTCCACCTGGCTCAACCCCTGGAACCTGTTTGATGTTGACACATTTGTCATGAATTCAACGTTGACAATGTCAGCACGATTGAGCTGGAAGAAGGGTGCAGAAGTTGAGGGTGGTGGGGAAGGGGAGTAATCTTTAACAGTTGTCGAGCATGATTTTTTTTTTATATCGCAATGGACTGGCTAACGAAAGTGTCAAGGAGTTTGTTGATTTCGTCTAGCTTATACGTATGACAGTCTCTGGAGAAAGCGAGCTTGCTCACCTTCTTGATGAGCATAGCGTGGTCGTTTTTCATCCCTGCTGTAGTTATGTTCATCAGCTCTCGCAGCACTGTATCAGTAGCCTTGACCTTCTTTTGGGCCTTGACTTCGCTGTCCAGGACAAGGGATGCAAAGTTGTCGTGCCCCTGTCTGAGGTCAAAACACTCCTTCCTGACACCCTGCAGCTCGGCACGGCACTGACACAGCTATGACTGGAGAGTGGTGATGGCGGCTGTAGACTCGGCCAGTTGGTGCTGCAGCGAGATAATGAGTCTCAGGGCCTTACTCTCAGACAGAGGAACCAGGGCGGCTGGTGCTTCAGGGCTTGCGTTGACCCCGTCAGGGATATCGGTGATTTCAATAGCCACGGGTATGGGGGATTATCTCCACAGTCAACAGTTAGGTTTGAGTGGTTAGCGGGCGAGGTCAACCCGGAGGCTGTCTGCACACTGACGATAACAGTGCCCGGAGGGATCGGTCGAGCTTCACTGCCCTCACTCGCCACGCTTCGTTTATCCGTTGAATCCACGGTCGTGACGGGAATACTTTCGTTTGACGTAACGGTGTCAGTCGAGAGGGCCTCTTCAATCGGGCGCTGACCATTAGATGGATCGCCAGGGAGCGGAGGGCTGTATGATGGGCCAGTTTGTTTAGACTTACTGATGTAAGCCTCAGGATTTTCAACTGAGTGGGGTACATCATGAGATTGGGGGGGGGGGGGGTAATAGTTAGGAGGGATGACTGAGAGGTAAAGGCGGGTTCCATAGATGAAGCAAGTTCTTCACGAGACATAATGGCGACTATTCTTTTCATTTTGTCAAACTCTCCGTACACCCACTGCCGACAAGCGATCTCCTGTACACGCACGGTGCCTGTTGTATGGCAGAGGGTGATGGTGATTAGCTTGCGCGACTCAAGGTACAATTGAAGGAATGTCTTGAAGAGATTGGGAGGAGAGGGGACAACCATTGGAGTGGGAACTGAAATGACGACGGACTGGTTGTTTGTTTGCTCATAATAAAACGGTCGGTGTTGAGTGCAGTCAGGCATTCGGTGATGTACCGTGTGTAGAGAACATATCTCCACAACGGCAGCTTTGCACTCTGGAACATCTTTTGGATACAATCCAGCGTGTTGCGTATGCGCTCTATTGACGCGTCGATGGCATATTTTGCTTGTGCAGCTCGGGTGACAGGGCCGATGGTGAAAGGAAGGTGGACTGAGGGGAGGTTGTGATGGTGGAGGGAAGATGATGGGATTCAAATAGAACAGAACAGAACAGAACACCTTTAATTGTCAAGGGGCCCACTGGGGCCAAAGGACACAGAGAGCTCGGACATAACTATCATGTGCATTACTTTTTATCATTCTTTAAGCTTGTTCAGTCCACACGGAATTTTGCACTTTTCTGTCGGGAGTAATTCAATTCATTGGTGTTCACCGCGCGGCGTCTGTGTTCGTGCAGTCCCGTCCGTATTATTCCTTTGACCGCCGGTGAATTTCGCGTGGTCCGTGGCTCCGCCCGGTCTTGTATCGTCTCCGACGGCCCGGGGCGTGAAAAAGAAGAGAGGGGAATACGCACTATCAATGCTGTTTGGTCGTTACGTTTCTCTCCCTTACGGAGAAGCAGTCAAGTACAAACTTTGCTAGAGTGCATTGTGCATCCTTTCTTACTAGTAGTTGGCTTGGCTTAGACAGTCTGTACTTGTAGCTAGCTGGGTTCTGAGCTGGTTATATAAACTACAATCGTCTAGCATGTGAATTTCGTCCTTTAGACGGGAGGGGCCTGCATTCTATAGCAGCTGGATAGTTCCCCGTTACGGTGATGCTGTCTCGTAGCGAGAGCCAACTTCGCCATCTTGTTAACTCATATTGCTTCGATTAACAGCCGGCGCGCTCAAGCGTGACGAGAGCCGGAGTGTCAAGGGCTGGAAAGAAACGTCACATTACATCACACACATCCTCAGTGAAGGACAGTCAGGGAGAATGGGCCGATGTTAATTTTAAAAGCAAACACCTTTTGTCAGTGTCAAAATCAAAGTAGGGGTGCTTATGCAGCCGGTCGAGCCTTGTGCCTCGTCTGCCACCCACTGCACCAAGTGCAGCAGACTGGGGCATGGGGCTCGAGCTGCAGAGCAAAGCACCACGTCTGCGTCAGATGCGGCAGCACTAAGCATGCCAAAGCCGACTGACCTGAATCTTCCACCCCAAAATGTGTAAACTGTGGCGGTGCACATAGCGCCGCCTACAGAAAATGCCCTCGAGTAATTATTTACAGGGAGGCAAACCGAATTCGAAATAAAGACTACATCCCCTACCAAGAGGCCGTCAGGCGAGCCCAAATCTTACTGCTAGTCAAAAACAAGTCCACTCCTAAAGCAGCTGCCCCAATGGCACTGGACAAAATATCCTGGACACAGGCTGACCAAGCACTACATAAAGCCCTACTTCCCCCTCCCCCCCCCCCCCCCCCCCCCCCAAACTGAAAAACAAAACCCCTCCTCCTCTAGCAACCCCCCCCCCCCCCCGCTCAGCTCTACCACCCCTAGCTTCCCTCAACTCCCACATTGGTGAGCGGATACGACCACACCGCGACGTCGCCGCTCACCACACGCTAATCGAAATCAAGCCTCCCCAAGACCAACTTCCAGCCAAAACCTCGCACCTCAACTACCCCATCCTCTCCATCCCCAAGGAAGTCGTCCACCAATCAATCCCGAAGTCGCAGACAGCTGCACTTCTCGTCCCAAAACAGACTACTAACCCAGTCATAGGTAACCTAAAAGGAAGTGTGCTACTCAACGTTCAACAAAGCATGGGGGAATTTATCCATGCAATTACCAATGGAAATCTTGGTGGAGTGTTACAGGCTGTACTTCAGCTCAGCCAACTATTAGTCTCCATCATTGTATCCCTCCAGACGGTAAACAACCCCCTCTCCCTAAGAGAGGAAATGGTCCCCAACCTCTAATCAATCTATGAACTGTTACATAACTAAACCCTCCCCACCGATTCGACCAGTCCTTACTTACGCTACCAAAGATAAGCACCCCCCCCCCCCCGCCACCCCCGCAACCCCCCCCCCCTCTACCCCCCCTCACCACTTTAAAATTATTCAGTGGAACGCTAGATCCATCATTAAAAAGTTTTCCCAGCTAAATAACATAATCGCTAGCGCTAACCCCCAAGTTATCTGTCTCCAATTCCCCAACACCACTAAATCCAAATTACCCCAATTAGAAGGCTACCATTACCACCCCTAACTGAAGCCAACAAAAAATTCGCTGATCCCATTCATACAGCCACCTATATCAAAATTGGAACCGAGAATGCATTCCTCACCTCACCCGTTCCCCCACACCAAACTCAACCCATCTACAGTAATTCACTAAAAATTAATTTCCCCCACCCTAACAATGAAATAAAAATAGTTAATATATATGCCCCCAAATCTGTCCACCAATCCGGACTGGAATGGCTGAGTGCCCTGGCGGGTGATGGGTGGTTGGTCCTCTGGGATCTTAACATCCAACACCCGCTATGGTACTCAGACCTTCAATCCAACCGTAAAATAGCTCACAAACAAGCCGAAGACATTCTCAAATCTCAGTTACTTATCCTAAATAATGTCCAGCTCACTAGAATCCCAGACCTTCCCACCCAAAACCCCTCAGCAGTAGGCATTACCCTCATCTTCCCCAACCTCTTTACTGAGACCCACTGGGTGGTGGGGGACGACCCCATGGGCAGCGACAATCTCCCCATATCCGTTGAAATAGACCTACACCAACAACCCCCCTCCATACAAACCAAAACCAAAGGTAAATGTTATTATGATAAACAAATTGGCCCCTCTATCAAACCCACATAGAACAAAATATCGCAACTATTGACCTTGTAGACATCCACACCTTCTGCGCTATTTTCACCAAACTAATTATAGATGCGGCCGAGGAATCCATCCGTCGCAGCAGGGGTACCCCACCAGGCAAGCCCGCCAACCCCTGGTAGACTGAAGAGTATGCCTCTGCTGTTAAAAAAAAAAATATTATCATTACAACAGATGGAAAAAACACAACGGCATTCAATCACCTAGCCATGAAGCCAGCCAACATAGACTGTAATAAACCTATAGCTATAGCAAAGCTAAATCTACTAAATTCCCAAATAACAGCTGAAATGCGCTCCCCAACAGATGCTTCCAAAGCATGGAGATATGTAAAAAAACCGAAAACCAGAAAAACAAGTATAACCCCTCCCCATCACAGGTAGAACATAACGTCCGTAAATATATAACCGACCAAGAAAAAGCGGAATATCAGACCCCCCCCCCCCCCCACACACACACACACACACACACCATTCCCCCTCCCCCTCCACCCTTTCTCCCCCCCCCCCCACCCACCCCCACCCCCTGCCCAGAAAACAAAAAATCTCCCCTTTAGCCTAACATAAATTGATACCGTATTATCCCAAAGAAATTCCTCAAAAACCAGTCCAGGCCAAGACCAAGTAATTTACATATTGTTAAAACATCTAACACCGCCGGAGAGGAATGCCCTCCTACAGCGCACGAACCAATGCTACAGTGAGGGATCCCTCCCCCAGGCATGGCAGCATGGAATTATCATACCAATACCCAAGCCAAAAAAAAAATAAAAAATAGAAATCTCCCCATCTCATTTCGACCTATAACCCTGACCTCTCACCTAAGCAAGATTCTTGAAAAACTCCCCAAAAAACGCCTTGACTACTACTTACAACAACAACAACAACAACAACAAATGCGCAATACCAATAGTGCAGGCCGGATTCAGAAAACACCGGTCCTGCTCTGACCAACTTTACACTCTCTCGTCTTTTATCAAACAAGCGTTTAAAAAGAAACGCAAAGTTCTAGCTTGCTTCTTCAACGTCAAACGCGCGTTTGATTTCGTAGGGCACAAAAAAAAATATTCATTAAAATTAAAAACTTAGGCCACTCGGGAAATATTTATAGCTACCTCCAAAACGTTTTGGAAAAACACTTTACAAGTGAAATTTAAACAACCTCTCTCTGAAAGCCGCAAGATAGACTCCTTTGTCCCTCAGGCCACCTGCCTCGCCCCGACACTTTTTAACATCATGATGGCTGACCTACCGCAGTTCCTAAAACAAATGTCAGGGAAAACTACCTCCCCACCCCTACACATTTCCCAATATGCAGACGACATAGCCATTTGGCTCCCCACTAAAACCAAAAGTACTGACAAGCAAACCATTGTAATATCCCCCCTCCCCCCCCCAAAAAAAAAAAAAAAAAAAAAAAAAAACAAACAAACAAAAAAAAAAAAAACCCGCGAAAATGTTCCAGCAAGCTATAAATAATGCCCAAAACAATATAAGCGAGAACGGCTTCGAAATTGCCCCAGATAAATCTCCGCTCATCTTCTTCAGCTCAAAACAAGCCAGGTCAGACCATCAATTCACCATTATTGTTGAGCGTGGCATGAGAAGAGCAGTTCCTGAGATGATTGAAAGGGGAGAAAAGCATTTTGGTTGTATTGCCTCAGCATAATGCGCGCTTTTCTTCTGAGATCAGCATTCGAATGGTACTAACAACTTGAAAAATCAGCGTGTATCAACTCTCAGCATCGAACGGAGGAAATAATAAAATCCAGTTAGCAGTGACAGCACAACAATTTGCGAAAAGTCATCAAAAAAAAATATACCAGTGGAAAAGCAGCATTGCAGTACCTGACATCATATATCAGAATAGTGCGGGTGGCGATATATCTGCCGGAGCTGGCGGCCAGAAGGTGTTGCATGACCGCCATCTTATTTCGCTCATTTCATAAAAAGAACACCCTAGATCTGCCTACATTCTTCCAGAAGCTTCTATGTGTATTTGCGGTCATATCTGAGGTTACTAGGACGGTCGCGGCCTTTCCCGACCTTTCCAGTCTAATGTAGGTACAATTTAGCGAACATAAGCATCATTCTAGCTGAACAACAAAAATCGATGTCAATTCACTATGCAAAGAAAACGAATCCTACTAAAAGTGTACCGTAATTCTTTTCCGAAATAAATCAGCTAAATATTGGATCTTTCCTATGATATACACACACATACCCTAAAAATAATAACCCAACGACAAACGTAAAAAGCACGAGAAGCAAAATGACGTAACTGTAAGCTTTACGTCATGGCATCGCTAGTCTCACGGCGCCGTGTACACAGTGACGAAACTGATGTTTCACGTCTGTCACACCAGAGAGGAATGTTATATATGACACGGAATTGTTGGATTTTCTGTTCGATTTTAATGATTTGATTTTCCCATTCGCACGACAAACAATAGACACAGACGTACACAAACCTACGCACTACTCAGTCAATTCATACATGCACCTGTAATACACGCACACACTTAAACATTCGCACAATGTCCAGAGCACTAATCACATCTCATCCAAATTGTTCCACTGCGATGTTTCTTCTCATTGTCTGCTGACAACTGTACACTATTTAAGTTGATGTTTAGATCCTCGAATATATTAAACCGTCTAATTACTCCGACCGCGAATTGAAGATGAATATATCGTCGCTGCTCGTTGAATCTCGCCACTGGTCGAGCAAGCGAACTGTCTCTCACGGTGGCTCGATTAAGTTCTCCTGCACCCGCCTGGATCAACTCTCTCGTACACCAGGTTGACTTACATCCTACCAGGAGTACATACATCTAACGTCCCAGCTGGAGAGCATCTATTCAACATATAAAATTGTATCTCCCCATTAGAAATCCGCCATTGCTTCGATCGTTACTTCCGCCCGAATGACGACACTTCGTAGCGATGACGACCGCCAACGGCTTCCGGACGTTGTCGACGATTCACGATCGTTTCCAACATCGAATAAAATATTATAATAAAAATCAATTCGAAATGTCATGCACACACACGAATACGATATATTTCCGCACAACACATAACCCCTCAAACTCGACCCGAATCATTTCAACATCAAACAGGCTCAACGAAACGCTTCCCGATCAACTGACTTCATCCCCTCGCCCGATCGCCAGACTATACCGCAAACTCGCCGATACGCGCCCGAATGTCATACAGTTTCCGATCAGAGCCAATCAACTAACACACTTCCCGAATCTACTATTTAACAAACAAATACCTACCCAAAGGTGCGTGAAAGGTTTACTCCGTCGACTGTTTTTGTGCCTGTCTGCCGCCCACCATGGCCGTTGACAAGGTCACTGGTTAGTCAATCCCGTTACACCGTAGTTCTTCAACTACATACCTTATTATACACTCCTATATAAAACATTCTGCTCTTCTACCATCTATTCTACAATAGATCAATACGCGGCATCTTCACACCGCCTCAACTTCTCACGAAACTAAATTCTGTCTAAGAGCAAATCTCTTATGTGTCTCCAAATCCACAATGAAGCATACCGTCCCTTCAAACAAAAAACTTACGTCACATGTTCTTGACGTCATCAAAAAAGAACATACCATTATCTCAACACAACACGTAGAACGGAACTTCTATAAAAAAGGAAATAATGAATAACGATTAAAATAAATTGTGACAACGTCGCTCATCCGAAAGGCACGCAGCCTCTTCCGGGCTGACTGTTTTGTTCCCAAAAGTCTCTTCCGGGGCTGACTGTTTAAAGGAGTATATTGTAGATCCGAAACTTGCTAAAATGAATTAATCAATTTTCAAAAAGTTGAAAGGTGCAAATATGGTTAACAAACTCATCCAATGTCTTTTTACAAACTAGCTATATCCAAAATTTTACGTAAATGTGACAAAGAAATATTGACTCTAATCTGGGTTAACCAACTTCTAAATATGTCTTATTACAATATGCCAGGAGGCTTTATTAGCCACCATTTAAATAAAGAATTTCGCCAAGTTTCAATCATGTGCGTAGAGAAATATCGGAGATTCTCGTGTTTACATACATACCGCACACACGCACACACGGACACACACACGCACACACACACACACACACACACACACACACACACACACACACACACACACACACACACACACACGCTCACACTCGCACGAACGCACACACCCACGCTCACACACACACAGCACACACACACACACACACACTCTCACACACACGCTCACACACACACACACACACACACATACACACACACACACACACACACACACACACACACCAACAACAAGCTACCAACAACTACAGAAAAAACAGCACAATACAAATAAAAACCCCTGTGGCTTCCCGGAAGCCCTATTGAACACTCCCTCCCCCCTCCAACGCCCCCCCCCCCCTTCCCTCATACACAACACTCCCAGTAAAGGACCGCGGAAAAGGTTCTAAGTAAAGGACAAAAAAAAAAGGTGTGTGTGTGGGGGGGGGGGGGGGGGAGGGGTCATTATCAGTACGGCAGATTCGTGTGTATAACGAAGGGCATCGACTTACGGATCCATCGACTCGGTGATCCATTGAGTTGGGAATCCATTGACATGGACGCCTGCAAACAGTAGACACTACCGGTGGCTGCATGCATAAAGGGTTAACGTTACAATAGTGAGGTTACGTCTGCAACGAACGACTTCCGACAAACAACGAGAGCGAAGTCACGTCTGATAACAGCTGCTGACATTATCAAAGACAACACTCCAAACATCTCCCAGAGGCATAGGTCCTCGTAAGCATAGACAACACTGCTATGATCTACAACTGGCTTAGAGGATCTATGCCTCTCAGAGATGTTTGGAGTGATGTCTATGCTTATGGTACGAGCCGTTTATCCGCCGTGACTCCGTTCTCCTATGTTTTTTGAGAGTCGTATGTTTCAAAAGTAACCTCACTATTCAGACGGTACATAATACATTACGGGGAGACGCACTGCTTGACAGGCTGATTACTTGTATTTTGCAGCGGTACTGACACCAAGCCGCCATGCACCCAGCGAGGACCCAGGCGGGTATCTCCACGCCTTACCTTCCCTGCCGGAACTGAACACAGCATCACAGAGTACCCTGCAGCCAGCTTCCTTGACTATCCAGCAAGTTCGACATGCGCAGTCCACTCATAACCCCAACATAAGTCAAAGTTCACAGTCAGGTCAGAGTTCCAACTCAGCTGAGAGCACACAACCACGTCAGCCTCTCTACCAAAACTGTTAGAACCGGTTCCCTCTCCCCTTCGAGCTGAATTGTCCTGTTGACACTGTAAGCGATGATAGTGGTTTAAATCGCGATGATTTCTGCAAGAATCATTTCAACTGAAACCGCTTCCGACACCCAAAGGATTAACAATGATTAGGTAATTATTGATGAAAATTATTCATGGATTAGTACTGTTAGACAGTACCTTACTGACGATGCCTTTAAGCAAATCGCATGTTCACAGATTTTGTCAAGTCTTGACTATTGTAATTCTGCAATGTCAGGTATGTCGAACAATCTGCTCTACATGCTCCAGAATATTCCAAACCAAGCAGCAAGACTTGTACTGACAAAATCAAAGCGTGAGCACATCACCCCCTTGCTTAAGCAGTTACACTGGCTTCCTGTTAAGTTCAGATTTAAATACAAAATTGGTTCCCTCGTTTTTCAGGCCTATGATAAAACACTCCCGGCATACTTGTCCTCCAGTCTCCTTGTCTATATACCAGGCAGAGTATTGCGTTCCTGCAATGACGACAGACTATTGATTATCCTCAGAGTGTCATTAAAAACATTTGGACAGCGGTCCTTTTCTTTCTAAGCTCCCAAAGTGTGGAATGGTCTTCCCCATGATATTCGCGATGCACCATCTTTTGCTATCTTCAGGCCTAGATTGAAAACACTTTTTTTTTTCAGTTTGGCCTTTGAAAGGGGTTGATAAACTCTACTTTTTCCCATCAACATGTATATTTCTGATCAGGCTCTTTCAATGTTATTTTTATTATGTTAGTATTGTGTCAGTGTTCATTTGGACATATGAATGATTGTGTTTTTGTACGTTGTCGGTACTTTAGTTAGTTACTTTTAATTAGTTACATTATATATATGTAAAGCGCTCTGAGCCTTTCTTTTTGGGGATATTGCGCTATAAAAGAGTTATGTTATTATTGTGATATTATTATTATTATTATTATTTATTTGTATTTTTGTATTTTTTTCTTTTCTTTTTTTTTTTTTTTTTTTGGGGGGGGGGGGGGGTGGGGGGAAGGGGGGGGGGGGGGGGGGGGAGAAAAAAACCAACCTCGTCTTCGTCATTTTTTTCCTCGGAACAGATGGTCTTTTTTTCCAGATAAGCGACCCAGATATGACGAATAATTATCCTCAATATATATGAAAATGTTTGTATGGAAAGCATATCCAGGCAAAAAAGGTGGATAGTCGCTTGATATCTGTTTTACAACTCTTTTTGTTATGTCTTTAAAATAGTGCATCACAAAACGGCTGACTTTACGTTTGAAGGTAGCATGTCCTAAAATGAGAGATCCTCTGTTCTTCTTCTCATTCGTATTTAACTCATTCAGTCCCTCGCACGTATGTTCCATATTTTGGAGGCGTCATCTAACGACTATTTACCTGATGCAGGAGATGGATCGGCCATGATAATTCAAGGGTAGTGCCAGATTAGCTTGGCGCCGACAGGCGCCAAGCTAATCCGGCACTACCCTTGAATTATCATGGTCGACCCATCTCCTGCTGTAGTTAGTCATGGCTGAATGGGTTAAGAGAGTTCTATGGACGCGCACCGTGGGCAGTAGAAAATGTCTGTTACCTAAGCCTACGCACGTGTCGTGTGAAAGGAAAGATACAACAGGCCGTAGTGTGTGACAAACACCACTGAGAACCAGTTGCATCGTCAAATATTTGGCAGTCACAGCCAGCCCTAGAACAGGTCGCTTTAAATCTGCAAGAAACGTAGATTCACATGAATGTTGACGTCTCAGATGCGCCTGACAATGTATCTATGTATTTTGCTGACTGCGTTCGGCTGAGGCTGTATCTCAGCCACTTCACTCCCGGCGGACGCAGTTTGCGTTTGAAAACTCGTAGATTTAACCAGCGTCAGAAATCCCCCGCCATCAAAGGAACATGGATACAAAGTGGTTTCAGCAAGAGGTATAGATCCTCATTAGCCCCCGCAACTGTACCTCTTGCAAGTGTGGGTGTTAATTGTTCTTTCAGAGAAGGAGTTATAAATGAAAAGAAAAGGGGAGACTGCCTAAAATAATGTAATCTTTCTAAAATATTAGCACTGGCAGTCTCCCTTTTTCTTTTGATGTATTACTACAATATCGACTGCAACCCCTTACCCCCTTTTAGTAAGTTCTCTGTTAGGGTGCATAGAAATTTAGCTCTAGGTGGAAGCATGGAATGTATGCCCTTGCAGACACCACAGTAAAATGTGGCTGTCTTTGCAGGTAGGCAAAAGTTCTGCCTTCCACGAGTATGCCGAATAGTGGGCTGACGAGTTCGCCAAGACCGAAACATCTGTCCACACCAGCTAAATAGCTGGACCCGCTTGGAGGACCTAGATTTAAATTTCCATGCACTGAGTGGCTAGAACCGTGGGTTATGTGATACGCCTCCCTTCAGGGGGGGGGGGGGGGAGCTTTCATATGCATTGCTTCCAGTCACTTTCTTAGCGCACCCCTCTTTCCTATCTTTTCTTTTGTGCCTTTGACCAAAGTAGATCTATGATCACTGGTCGGTCATGCACACTTCTCTCCACTGACAGTGCTTTTACCTACTTTACTTTGTAATCTTCCTAGAGAAAAAGTTAGTTTGGAAGCTTTTATCCGGTATCGTTTTTCTACTAGGAGGAGGGCCGAGTTGATCAGTGAGAATACATGGGAATCAGATTTGCAGCAACACGGTGAACACGAGGTGCAGATTATCATACGCCCTTGTTGGTGCAGAGGCTGATGTGGATCTATGTCCTTTGCAAAAGGATGAAATGTGTTGTTTGAGTCATGGATTAGATTTGTTATAGTTTAATTAATTCATGGATTTCTCTCTCTCTCTCTCTCTCTCTCTCTCTCTCTCTCTCTCTCTCTCTCTCTCTCTCTCTCTCTCGCTCGCTCTCTCGCTCGCTCTCCCTCTCTCTGAGTGCGTCCGTACTGTTACGTTGGTAATACATTAATAACAGCATTGTCCAGGCTTAGTCACCCGACACATGTCTGCTTATTACCATTGAAATAGTAAACAGAGCACATACACTTGTACGTAGATATCTGCCCATTAAGCACATTTTCCTCGGTATGACGTCGTCTGCAGTTGACCCGCGCACATTTGTGCGCGTGCCAACTGCAAGCGACGTCGCCGAGGCCCTTTTGCTTACATGGTGCAGATCTATTCAACACCCGGCAACATGTCATTCCTGAGAAATAGTGACGCAACAGGAAGATTTTGCAGGTCAGGACAAATGGCGGGCTCGCATTTCGGGTTCACGCGGGTATGTGCTCTCCCTTTCACCAATCCAAGCCCACCCCGTCCACTACATCCCCCCACCCCCAAGTCAAGGTATTTGGACACTACCCCGTTTACTCCAGCTCAAGAAATGTGCTTGTCTAGTTTACTTCCCCTTACTAGTGCTTTCTAAGTGCATGCAGATGTATCAATCAGTATGTGCTTTGCGGCAGGATTGGTTATAGAAATGCATATTTAGGAATGTTTCGCGAAGCCTGTTGCAGTTACTGTAAATAAATATATACAGTTAAAATCGCTTATAATAAGGTCGGATCCAAGTGCGCAAAGACCATCTTGCCGACATCGGCCCGATGGCCTTTTGCGCATTGGGATATATCATCACTCGGATATATAAAAATATTTTCTATCAGAAAACATGACAGCACTATTTCTATACGAATTACCAACTTCTCTTTTATCAATTGTAACAAGAGAACCTCCGAGTCCTCAGGGGAGTTATTATGTCTACGTGTTGTAGATGTTTTCATTTAACGGCGCAATGGCTGCTTTTTTGTATATGTTTGAATACGACGTGTACACGTCACAGTGATTGCCAGAGTAATACATGTATGATCAAGGAAATTGTATGTTTGAATTGTTGGTTATTACTGCTTACTCATTCTACCCCAGACACACCACAGCAAGATATGGATCGACCATGATAGGTCAAGGGTGATGCCAGAATAGCTTGGCGCATATGGGCGCAAAGCTGTTCTGGCATCACCCTTGAACTATCATGGTCGATCTGTGTCCTGCACTGCAATGCAGTCTTCAGAGGACACCGACAAAATTTGGGGATTTTGGTCTTGGGTTAGAATGCGTTAATAAATGTTGATGTTGCAGGTTTTATTGTTTTGTTTTATTTCCCGTTATAATACCTCTAGTCGTCTCTATCTATCTATATATCCCGTAGACTTGCCGACCGTTGGGGCACCACTTATGACTTGGCAACCAGCTCCCTCCATACCACTCTGTTCTCTGCCATTCTTACTCGTTCATCTTGTCCTGCACACTCTGAGATATTATTGTCCTCCCATCTTCCTCTCCTTCGTCCTCCTTGCACAGTGCTTTGTAGGATTGTCTTATCAATCCCTGCTGATTGCGTGACATGCCCATACCACTTCAGTTTGCGGGTTTTTTTTCACAATGACTAATAGCTTTTCATAGGGCCCGGTGACAATCCATCTAGTCGCCTACATAAAATCAAACCTACATGTCAGTCTAACTTCTTAACCTCTTTCCAGCCAACGTACGTACACGTTGTTTCTGAAATCTGTATTCACTGAACGACCAAAAGCCACAGCTGTTCAACAATAAATGGACACAAAGTTGTCTCAGAAAGAGGAATAGATCATAATGAACCTCCGGAGACGCGGGGGCTCATGAGGATCTATGCCTCTTGCAGTTGGATCAGGTGTACTAGCTCTCGCAGTGAAGGGGTTAACATGACGGCAGGATATTCTTTAAAAGTGCATCACAAAGTTTCCAGTCACCGTTGTGCTTTCTGAAAACATGTACACACATGGTAATCGGGCCGTCGTAGAGGCCGCTTTTAGCCCATGCATAGTCGTGCGCGAGCTAACAGCGGTCTACGTCAGCCTTTAGACATATAGCTTGCGTTGCCGTTTGCCCTGTGTGTAATAGGTTACTGCACATAGACAAACATTTTATGAAATGAAAAACGCCGCCTACTGCGTGTTCCAGGTCGTGAGAGCGGGGTAGTTATAACTCCGCCCTTTTGTGTTCCAAAGTGGCTCATAGGCATCACTGTTACACCGATTATCTGCAATCTTCGCAGTCTGCTACCGTACACGGTTATCAGTCGACAAACTAATACACATTAATTGTCAGTGTTCGTATACTCTCTTAATTGTTACTACGTTTGCTTCTGTTACCAAGTGTGTTGAGAATTAGCAGAGCAAAGTCCAAACCATTGAGCGACCTTCAACCGCAAAACACATATAACACAGGACTTTAGTATGTACACTGTTTCTATGCATTGTGGGTGCTGGTTGGTTGGTTGGTTAGTTCGGGTTTAACGTCCACAGCACCGAGGTGATCATGGACGGCCCTGACGGGCGGGTTATGGGGGACAGGGAAATCTATTGCCTATGGTGTACGACCTGAACACTGATCAACTCAGGTGCACTCCAACAGTGCCACTTTAATTTACCAGGACCTTTCAACGGACATGCTATGGAACAAATCCGTTTTTCCCCCTGGATTGTGAGTCCAGCTACCGGGGCCGGGATGGGATATTGTGGGTGCTACTGATAATGAGCTTTTACAACAAGGAAAAGCATGAAAGGATCGAGGGTATCTCACTGTACAGTAATGGCTGGCTTACTCTCTTTATGCAAAAGCGTATAACACTTTGGGTGTCGGGTGTGGTTTTAGTCGCGATGATTCCTGTAGGACGGTGTGGGTTGTGTTCATGTAGGAAGGTATGGTTTGTGTTCCCGTAGGAAGGTATTGGTTGTGTTCCTGCAGGAATCATCGCGACTAAAACATCCCCCGACACCCAAATTGTTAAAAGCAGCTGACGTAACCTGTTACTGGTGAATGTTAGCACTCAAAACCCGCCTTGTTCAAGGTAACTTTTGGCTGAAGAAAATCCTGAGGGCAACTCAGCCCCAACACACCACATGTACATAAAGCATTCACTTGAAGGGCATTGCTGCATCAGATCATCGTGTATAATCGTATTTTACAAATAACATTCCTAAAGACAAAGGCACACATACACACGAGAGCGCGCGTACACACACACACACACACACACACACACACACACACACACTCAAACACACACACACACACACACACACACACATACACACACACACACACACACACACACACACACACACACACACACACCGAAACAATCAAGAGGAGCTGCAGAAAGATAAAGATTTTTATTATTATCCTAAGTTTTCATTCCATATTCACTGACAGTGGTCGCCACATGGATACATACGGGGTAAGCAAGAGCTCGATCCTCATGAGCCCTTCCATCTGTGCGAGTTCATGGAGTTCTGTGTCTCTTGCAGTTACATGGGGTGTATTCTCTCTCGGCATTAAAGCGGTAAAATAAGTTTAATTGAACGATTTATGCTTGTAAACACACAAAAAAATTGATTTCAATCATATTATTGGCAGCACTCGTTTGCTACATGGACCCTTGTCACAGTAAGCAAAGTTTCCTGGCCCGCGACGGCTACAGTGCGGCAGTCGTGGGCGCGAAGACGTTTTGCTAACTGGGGTATGCCTGAATGAAGTCAAAATAATTATTGTACGCCAATGCGGAAGGCCTGAGAGGTATAATGTTTAATTTGACCTCCCAAAGGTTTTCCATTATATTTCGATTAAATTCAAGTCAAAAACACATTTATTCATGTATTAATGGGCAATTGTGTTTTGTGGACGGTGGAACAGTGAGACCAGTAAGACCAAAGTCATTCAGTAAACATTAGTTAATACTAAGACATTCTAATAAGAAATTTGTGAACATCTCTTAATACTGGTATACTAAACCTGTAAAGGACTTAAAACATTCTAATATTAATACATATTAAAAATATCACTCTTAACACAGAAATAATAATACAAACGTTCCATTACAAAAGATTATAAAATTTGAAAAGAACTGACATACTTCATGCAATACAAATGCTAAGACATTCTAAATATATAACATAATAACGATGCCGCATAAATTTTGTACTAAGACATTAAAATCTTTGATATATACCCATTAACCACATCTAACTGCTAAAATATCAAATATAAGCAATGGTGTTAACAACATATAAACAAATAAAATGAAGATTAAGTTTGAATCACGTGCTATCAAAACGTTTCACATTAACATCTGTAACCACACAATACACTATCCATTACATCCTCTACAACCATCTGTCCAGACCAGCGATGCCCACGCGATGAAACAGCTGTATAACATACACACACACACACACACACACACACACACACACACACACACACCACACACACACACACACACACACACACACACACACACACACACACACACACACACACACACACACACACACGCACACACAGTGAGAGAGAGAGAGAGAGAGAGAGAGAGAGAGAGAGAGAGAGAGAGAGAGAGAGAGACAGAGAGAGAGAGAGAGAGAGAGAGACAGAGAGAGACAGAGAGAGACAGAGAGAGGCAGAGAGAGACAGAGAGAGACAGAGAGACAAAGAGACAGAGAGATTGATTGATTGTACATTGCTTAACGTCCCGACAGCAACAAGACTTTCTCAGGACGTGCCTGCACTGCTTGTGAAAAACAACCTAAACAGAATATTGAGTGTTTGTCGCCAGCCGGTCCAATACGTTAAATAAACCAACGACATGGGCCTAAATAAAGCTAAGACCATTTAGCAACACACATCAAATATCAAGAGCTACAGGCAGCGCAGACAGTAGCGAGAGTTTTAAAAAGGCAAATACAGGTGAATGGACCAAAAGTAATCAGAAACACATGCCCCAGAATAGAGGGCAAATAACCCACCTTGTGAGGCTGACCAGGGTGACCCTGGGAACTAAAAAGTAGTTAACCCCACCCAAGTCCCCCAGGGCAGACCCGGGTGGGGGGGGGAGAGATAGAGAGAGAGAGAGAGAGAGAGAGAGAGAGAGAGAGAGAGAGAGAGAGAGAGAGAGAGAGAGAGAGATTTTTTTACAGCCTATGCAGATTTACAAATGGTTAAACTCATTTGTGACGCTTAAACCGCGTATCCGGATGCCGTTCGTCACGAATGGATTAAAAGGCTGACTTCAACAGAGATAAAAGTCAGTTTTCTGCGATTAGATTTGCACGGTGATTGTTGTATCTTAAACCAGAATATAACAACTGAAAGAGGTCTTTCATCATGTGAGCATCACCAGCCAGGAATGAGGATGGAAGAGACTTTTGTAA
>BTPG01000003.1:5352326-5394826 GCA_036245525.1 Semisulcospira habei
TTCTTGATTATCAGTGTTCATGTAATTAGTCTTTTTCTGTTTTCTGTGTAATTGTACATGTGGCTTTTTCACCTTTTGTGTAATATTTTCCTTGTTCATATATACGGCGCCTAGAGCATCTTACCATGTATAGGCGCCTTATAAATCTTCCTTATTATTATTATTATTATTATTATTATTATTATTATTATTATTATTATTATTATTAATAAATTTCAGATACAAGTAATGATAATTTCGGTAACCTTGATAGCTGAGCTGACCTTTCGCACCACGCGAATGTCCTTTGGTTTTGACTTGTAGTGTGTTTGTCTTCAGAGTGAATGCACGTGTTTCGCGTGAGCATGCGTGTTGGGTTCAGTTTGCGGCGCCTTGAGCCGATTCAGAAATTGGGGTACAAGGACTATACAGTGGCTGGTATTATAAGGGAAGTGTTATGTTTTCGAATAATCCTGAAATACTGTTAAACGTGTGCTTTGAAAGTGCATGTACAGGTTTGGTTTCAATCTAGAATCCATCAAATGTATAGTCAGCTCCGCTTAAAACAAGGTCGGATGTAAGAAAAGCCGGATATTCCAAACTTTCGTTGATGTCCCGGACAAATCTTTTCTTAGTTTTTCGTACAATTAATCCGCTTCTAACAAGGTATGATATAACAAATCTTTTTTTTTTTCTATTTCAGTCTTTGCTGCGCTGCCGACTTTGCTTATAACAAATCATTGCATTGTAAGCATGAAAAGGAAGCAGGAGAATGCTCCAATTTCACAGAATTTGCGAGCTTTTATTTGCTACTTAACCCATTCAGCCCTGACGCCTACAGCAGGAGATGGGTCGACCATGATAATTCAAGGGTAGTGCCAGATTAGCTTGGCGCCGACAGGCGCCAAGCTGATCTGGCACTGACCTTGAATTATCATGGTCGATCCATCTCCTGCAACCGGTGCATAGTCGTTAGATAACGCCTGCCAAAATTGGGAAATACGGCCGTCAGGCTAAATGAGTTTAAACTGTGTATTCAGACATTTCGAACGTTTTGCTTTTGTTGGTTCTTGACTCGTAATATCGCGCTGGCACGTGCATTCCTGCATCTACACGTACTCAGCATTTTGATCTTGGTCTTGTACAAGGGATGCTGTGATCAGCGGTACAACTTTTGTTGTTGGTATATTAACAGTATACACAATCTAGACAAATGAGGTAATGGCTAGGCAGAAAAAAAGCTAACAAATGTAGAAGCACGCTTACAAAAGACAGTTACAGCACAACTTATTCATATTTCGGGTTATACAAAAGTAAAAAAGACAAACAAACAAGATCGATTCGCTACATATCAATGCATGGAAAAAGTTGTAGCTGTCTTTTTCTAGGTGTGCTTATTTCTTCTTTGGTTTTATCTTTGAACTTGTTACGTTTGTGTTTGTGTTATTCTTTGAGAGCATGTGTTTGTTAATTATGGGAAGGTTGCGGTATTCATTTGTGTTGTTTTGATAGGTATTGAGTGCCTTTTTAATATGATTCATTTTCTTTTGCACGGAGAAGTGCGATCGATTTTTGTTGTGACGCTTAGTTCGCTACAGTGTTGTAAAGTTTGACCTAAATTAGACTGGAAGGTTCGAGCAGGGTCGTGATCTTCATAGTGATCTCATATATGACGTCAAAGCGTCGGTACCATTTCGTAAAACTGTATTAAAGGCACTTAATTAGTATTGGAATTTTGTAGTTAATTCTAGTGAACTCTTTTTCATCAATATTAATATGTTTTGGTTACGTTTTCTTTTCTGATTGGTTGTGTTGTGCGAATTTGCGGGATTGTTCCGGAAATTTGTAATAGTATAAAAGACTTGTTAGGAAGTATGCTTGTACATTGAATTACAGACGCAGTGTGTCAAAAGTGTTGATGCATTAAAGAGGAGACAGTGTATCAGTGTTGGTGCATTTGTGAATGCATTGTGTGGAGATTGCATAACTGCCATTAAATAATTTTGGAACTGTTATTCCATGGGTTGCAGCTGAGTGAAGTTTCTTTACAAGAACCCTAAGTGCGTGCGTCTGGTGTGATATAACACAACCACTATGACTACCACTTAACAAACCGAATACAATTAATTATCTGTCTTTAAAGCTTGCTTCCTTGTGTTTCTTTCTTATAAAAGTGTAGCATTACTGGTGAAAGTATCACTCGCTGATATAGCAGGGCTCTACTTCACAGGCGTTGGTGGACACATCATGGGCGGCTCATATACCTGGAGAGGAGGGGGGGGGGGGGGTACAACTTTTTATTTCGGACATTTAGCTTGACTCAAAAGGCCTCACCAGCCCAGGCCTACCTTTCAAAAATCAATCATCGGTAGAGGTGGTGGTGGTGGAGGGGGTGGGGGGGTAAGAGCTTGTGTCAGAACTGTTACCGCTCTCCAAAATATCAAACAAATGGAAGGTGGAGGAGACAGGAGTGTGGGGGGGGGGGGGGGGGAGAGGGTTTCCGCGGGAGGGAGGTGCGTGTGTCAAAACCCTCACAACTCACCGAAATATCAAACAGAGAAAAGGGACTTTGTTATAGCAATTTTTGTGTCCAGAACCGCTGGATTCACCTCCCCCCCCCCCCCCCCCCCCAAACACCCCATCCCCCTGCCAAAGATCTGCCCCTCTACATAACAAATTTAAAAGAGTATATCATGTGTTTCGTCTGACGTCTCTGTACTGTATAGAAGGCAGACGATACGATTGTACAGAAGTCAGACAATTTTATTTTCTCGGCTCAGACAACAGTACCTCCCAAAATTGGTATGAAGTATCAGCGATAACTCGGTTGTTGTATTAAAGCTACCTGCCCCAGGTGCTAAAATGATTTCCTGCACCTAAGAGATAAGTTGTGTGTTTACGTTTAATGCATCCTTATATATCATTTTCGTGTAATATTTTGTAACTGTAATGATTTTCTAGTTTATAGTTTTTCGTTGTTGTTGTTGTTGTGAAGGTGGGTGCGATAAATTAGCATGAAGGTGCATGCAGCGTCCTTAGCATCTCTCTCTCTCTCTCTCTCTCTCTCTCTCTCTCTCTCTCTCTCTCTCTCTCTCTCTCTCTCTCTCTCTCTCTCTCTCTCTCTCTCTCTACCGTAGTCTTGCCGACCGTTGGGGCATCACTGATACTTGACAACCAGCTCCTTCCATTCCACTCTGTTCTCTGCCATTCTTAGTGTGTCGCTCAGCTTCAGTCCTGTCCACTCTGAGATATTGTCTGCCCATCTTTTTCTCTGTCTTCCTCTCCTTCTCCCTCCTTGCACAGTGCCTTGCAGGATTGTCTTGGCAAGCCTTGCTGATCGCGTGACATGCCCATACCACTTCAGTTTGCGTTTTTTCACATGGCTAGTAGGTCATCATAGGGCCCGATGGCTTCCCTGATTCTGCTTCCAACTTCCTCGTTCGTGATGTGATCTCAGTAGGAAATGCCAAGTAGCCTTCGAAAACATATATTTTCAGTGGCCTGTATCCTCATTTCAAGGTCTGCTGTAAGGATCCATGACTCACAGGCATATAAGAACACTAAGATGGCTAAGGAGCGCATCAGTCTGATCTTGGAGCAGAGTGTGATGTTTCTGTCCTTCCATGTGGTCTTCAGTCTTGTCAGCGCTGTTGTTATCTGCGCAATCCTGGACAGTATTTCTGGTTTTGATCCCTCATCTGTCACAATGGCTCCTCAGTATTTGAATTTTTTTAAACTGTTTTCAGTTTGTTGCCTCCTACCATGATTTTATTACCAATGCCACTGGCCTTACTGGTCATCAGTTTGGTCTTCTTTTTCTAGGATTTCCATCACAAACGCAATGGCTGCACTGTCCAGATTCACCACCAGCTGAGCTAGCTCCTCCTCTGTTCCTGCAAGGCCATCAATGTCGACCGCGAAACGCAAGTTCTTGATTGTTCTGCCTCCAGTACTGACAGTTCCTTCGTGGTCTTTCACAGTCCCCAGCATGTCTTAGGCTAATTTAACATATCAGACCGGCTGGCAAAAAATATTCAATATTCTTTTGTTCGTTTGTTTTTTCTCTCTTTTTTTCACAAGCAGTGCAGGCACGTCCAAGGGAAGTCTTGCTGCTGTCGGAACGTTAAGCAATGCACAACCATCCACAACTAATTCTATATTGCATCTACGGCTAATAACAACCGACCTCTCCAACAGACCGTGACTGAAGCGACTTGTACTGATAGAAGCGAGAACAGCACGTGAAAGAGCAAACTTACGACTCTATCTTTCTTTACATCCTGAAGGCTAACTTCAAGAACTAGCAGTACCTGATCATACATACTAACAGTTTTAACTAATAAAAAAAAAAAAAAAAAACACACATATTTTGTGCAATTTCGCGGCTTCTCGCGTGCTTTGCTGGTGACAGTTTGTTTTGAGCCAATTCGACAGCGCCGCCGGGTCTGAAAAATAAATGTGTTCGTCCGACGTTTTGTTATTATTTTTAACGCATTCAGTCAGACGGCCGTATTTCCCAAATTTTGGAGGCGTCATCTAATGACTATGCACCAGTTGCAGGAGATGGCTCGGCCATGATAATTCAACGGCAGTGCCAGATTAGCTTGGCGCCGACAGGCGCCAAGCTAATCTGACACTACCCTTGAATTATCATGGTTGATCCATCTCCTGCTGTAGAGCGTCAGGGCTGAATGGGTTAAGCGGCTTAAGTTTTCAAACAAAAAGACAAATTTGTCCAGGACTTCCGCAAAGCGTGGGTAAGTCTGACCTTTGTTATATCGAGCTTTGTTATAAGCAAAGTAGCCTGTATTTAAGTTATAGACAGCAGGGATTTGCTACACGGGCCTTCGTGGGCGCGAGAGAGGTCAACGTATCCATTGTACCCCTAAGACTTAAAAGGGACAGTGTAGCAAACCCCTGGAACCAACAACGTGTTTGATTTGATTTCTATACTATATTCGTAAAAGTAGACATGTTGATCAAACTTCCACCTGCTGTGACTTGCTAAATGGTTGAACGGTTGGCCTCAATACACATTCTGACGGAGCTAGAACTGCAATTGCAACCCAGTACGCAAATGTCCTCGGGTCCAAAATTTAATATTCGGCACTGAAGAGAACATCTTGTGACAGTAACCTTGGTACGGCATTTTTGATCCGGCAGAAAGTATTGTTGATAATTGGATGCTGTCGTCTGAAAACGACTCAAGCGTGTACTAATTAAAAGTAGGAACATGGATGGTTGATTAGTTTTTGTTAAGTGCCTAGAGCTCTAATCCGAGGTTAGGCGCTATACAAGAACTCATTATTATTATTATTATTATTATTATTATTATTATCCAAATACTATATGCTCGGAGGCTTTCTTTGCCACCATTTGAATAAACGATTTCACCACGTTTCAAACTTGTGCGTACAGATATATCGGAGATTCTTGTGTTTACACATATACGCACACATACGCACGCACGCACGCACACACACACACACACACACACACACACACACACACACACACACACGCACACACACACACACACACATATATATATATATATATATATATATATATATATATATATATATATATATATATATATATTTGTGTGTGTGCGTGCGTGCGTGCGTGTGGGCGTGCGTGCGTGTGTGTGTGTGTGTGTGTGTGTGTGTGTGTGTGTGTGTGTGTGTGTGTGTGTGTGTGTGTGTGTGTGTGTGTGCGTATATGTGTACACACGAGAATCTCCGATATGTGTCTTCCTTGGAGCGAAACCGAGAATCTCCGATATGTGTGTGCCTTGGGGCGAAACCGGTCGTAAGGGGCAAAAGCCTAAATCTACTCAGCAGGTCCAAAATCTGTTTGGGAATGTTTACTAGCTTCCCCCCTCGGGGGGAGGACTGGATATTATTTTCCAGCGGATTGCGGGGCGCCTGGGGGTAGTCCCTACTGCTTTATGCAGTAGGTGTTCAGTGGAAGGCTCAAAATGATAGATCTGTCATTCCTTCTTTCCCACTGCCCTCTTTTTCTAGATCTAGTGAGCGATGCAGTCACAAAAAGGGCAGCGGATGTCCTGATGACACAATGCAAGCTTACCAGCCTGGAAATCCATGGCATTAGCATAGCAATATATATTGGTCCTTTGCATTCTAGGGAACGCGTTCCGACCAGCCCCATCCAAAAAGTCTATTTTCAATACAATACGGTAGACCAAACAGGGAGTGGTTCCAAACTTCCGAAAACTTGAGGAGGGGGGTGGTGGTTCCGGAACACCTAGACCCCCCCCCCCCCACCCCCTACATACACACACAGATTTGCCCCTGCTCTTCTCTTGCGTGAAATCTCGTCATCATGTAGGAGTCACAAGTCACAATCACAGATCAGCTGGCCAATATCACATCTTTCNACATTCACATAAACACACATAAATCCACTGCGAACTAAAGTGTGACACGAATGAGTTTAACATTCCGAGAGAGAGAGAGAGAGAGAGAGAGAGAGAGAGAGAGAGAGAGAGAGAGAGAGAGAGAGAGAGCGAGAGAGAGAGAGAGAGAGAGAGAGAGAGGAGAGAGAGAGAGAGAGAGAGAGAGAGAGAGAGAGAGAGAGAGACAGACAGACAGACAGACAGACAGACAGACAGGCAGGCAGGCAGACTGACAGACTGACAGACTGACAGACTGACTGACAGACTGACAGACTGACAGACAGAGACAGAGAGACAGACATACTGAGTTACCGTCAGAATATTTGTAGGGGCACATGTCATTGTTTTCAATCCCATTTGTAGGTGGAACCAGCTGACAGGTGTAGTTTCCCTCTATTGTTTTGGTTCAAATGTTGGAACCCAAGAACTATCTGGTTGGATACAACAGTGCTGGCGTTGAAGGTATAGCCTGGGGTAACCTTGCAAACGGGTCCGGGATCTTCACTCCAGTCGCATGATAAAACAGAAACTGAAAAGGAATTGTGGCATGAGGCATTACGCGTGAGTGCTATAGTCGGCATCAACACAAGTTGTGCAACACTGGAAGAAGTTGAGTTCTGGTACAATTCTAGAGAGAAAAATATGTTAAACATCTCAATTAAGATCAAAAGGATGACGGCCAAATGTGTAAAATGCAGAGAAGAGCCCAACGGGAAAAAAAAACACCTTAAAAAAGACAGTTACAATACAAGACAATTTATTATTATTTCGGATAAATATCCATCTTTAAAAGAAACAAGCAAACAAGTATAGAGATGAGCAGCTACTTATCTTATCAGCAAAAAAGGTAATTTGGCAACTCATTATCGTAGTTAAATATCTTACTTTGTCCATTAGAAATGCAAAATGGCACTCGCTATGAACAGTATCAAATAACCAGAAGTTTAAATTAAAAGAAATCAGTGCACTAACCAGGATGGCGGCCATTTTCAAAACTATAACGCTGGACACTAAAACCGTGCCTGCTCTGCCTCAAATCGATTTCAAAAGTGCAGGTGAGGGTTTCAGGTGCCTCGTTGTTAGGTTGAAAAGCACACGTGGGCCACTTCGCCGCTGCGAATATACAACACACTTTCATGATTGCATTTGACAACGTATCACAGCATACTATTAGTACGTTTAACCGATTGTGCATCTTACCACCGGTACTGTGCGGCATGGTCGGAATTCTGGCAGAACATTTCAGGTTTGAATGCAAACAAAAAACCCACAAAAAACAAAACCCGTTAAACACAAACTGAACTAAACTGAGCAGGGAAAACGAGGAGGGAGGGGGGAGGGGGAACGGAGGAGGGAGGAGGGAGGGGGGAGGGGATGTGGGGGTAAACAGTACCGGTGGATTCACGCTCAGCAAGCTAACCCCGTTCAGTGCCGAGAGTGTGATTGCCACCGAAGTGCAAGAGGTATAGATCCTCATGAGCCCCCGCAGATGCGGGGGCTCATGAAGATCTATACCTCTTGCTGAAAGTACTTTGTATCCATGTTCCTGGGACAGCTAGGGTTTTTGTTGTTGAACAGACTACGAAGACCGTACAAAAACAATCTCCGTTAGCTGGCACTGAACGGGTTAATGGAGTAACAGAGGTCTCCAGCAAGGCCTGAATCAAGTCACTGCATTGTTCAGTTGCCACTAAATCAGATCAGTAGGTGAGCAAAATATGTATGTGCTTCCTTTTCTAACGACACACAAAGACGGTAGCGTTATGAGATGTTTTGTAGGAGGGGGGGGGGGGGGGGAGGGGAGGGAGGGCGGGTGTCCGTCCCCCTCCCCCCCACCCCACCCCTCCCACCCCCCCCCCCACCCCCCTTTTGTACGCCTCGAATATGCATTTTATGCACCTGTAGAATTACAATTGCTTTACATTGTCGAAAAAGACATGGAGCATTCCTCGTGTTTGTCTCTTTCTTCGCTTAATTCATTCTAGGCGTGCCTCCTCCGGAGGCGGCACATCTCGAATGAGTTAACCGCCTCAAGTGCATGCGGATGGGATAACAGATCTCTATTCATAGACAGAGCGGTTCTAGCATAGTAGGTAGGACAAACCTTGAGCAGAGAAAACAATAGCAGCAGTATGCGCCAGTAGAAGGACGATTGACATTCTGGGAGACTGGCCGGGAAACAAAAACGAGAACACAAATCATGGTTTCATTAATATTCAAGTTACTAGTGTCGATGAAAATGTAGACATGCGACTTTATTAGTGTCATCCGATTTAGAAATTTCATCTACACGAAAGTAGATAAAACAGAATGTCGCTGGCATAGTTTACTGTAAGTGCTGTGTGGTTACTTTACACATTATTTGGCTGCTACAGAAAGCAAATGCACTTTATATTATTTCGGAATAGTTTTCATCAGTAGCACAACATAACACTATTTTTACCAGCGCCATAACCTATGTAATCTCCCCACCCACCACCCCCAACCCCTCCACCATGATCACCCTACTCCTTCATTTTTGTAATTTGATTTCATTCGTCATTTCTAAGTAAAAATGCCAATGAGAACATACACAACAGAGCAACAGTGTTACGTTTGTGGTTGTGTTATTCTTTGAGAGCATATGTATGTTAATGATCATAGGAAAGATCCGATTTTCATTCCAGTTATTTTGGATACAAAATACGTACCTTTTTATTATGATTCATTTTCTTTTGCACGGAGAATTGCGATCGATTTTTGTTGTGACGGGTAGTTTCGCTACAATGTTGTAAAGCTTGACCTACATTAGACAGAGAGGTTCGAGTAGGGTCGCGATCTTTCTAGAGACCTCAGATATGACGTCAAAGTTGTTGGACTGTACATTTCGTAACATCGTATCGAATTCGTTTTTGTATTAGTACAAACTTCTTGATTTATATACAGTGTTTTTTTTTATGATAATTAAAAAAAACGTATTATAATTTATAATACGTTTTAGTGGTGCATTATTTTGCGGATGCATTATGCGGAGATCGCATCGCTGCAATAAAATATTGTTGGAACTGTCACTCCAGTGTGGTCTACAACCTTGTGACACGGGTGACGAGTTTCAGCTGAGGGAAGTTTCTTAACAAAAACCCTACGTGCGTGGGTATGGTGTGATTGCATCATACTACGACTACGACTACTACGTAACAAACAGAGCCAGTCTTATCTAGTTTAATCTGAACGTACTGCATCCACAAAACATGGGCTCAGTACGTATACACTAGTCACAAAAAAAAAAGGATACTTACCATTGTATGTGCTGTTTTCTAATCAGTGTAATTTGCAAAAACGCGTCAAAGCCAATCAGCCAAACTGCACAGTCGTCTAGTCAAGCAATCTGGGCATAGTGAGAACTAACATTATTTCAAGTGTGTCTCCGGGGCGGAACTGGGCACCATGACAGGTTTACATTCTACTCCAGGACCAAGAATTCCCCAAATTTTGAAGTTGCCATTATTACAATTCTAGCGACCGATCGAGCAGGGTAGTTCATGTGTGGTGCCAGAATAGCTTGGCGCCTAGGCGCCAAGCTATTCTGGCACCACCCTTGAACTATCAAGGTGGAGCCCTATCGTTATGTGGTGTGTCGGGGCTGAATGAGTTCTACAAAAATGAAGCAACAATTGACCCTCGGGCATGATCACGAAACTTCTTTTTAACCTTTCAGTGCCGAGAAAAAGTGAACACCACCCAGCTGTAAGAGTTACAGATTCTCATGAGCCCCCGCTAGTGCGAAGGCTTTTGAAGATCTATGGCTCTTGCTGACAACACTTTGGAGACATTGGTTTGCTGTGTTAGCCAACATTTTAGAAACACCATTGCGTCAGCTGCCGCTGTAAGGCCTAAGCGCATTGTAAGGTGTATTTCCCTTTAGCCATGAGAAACGCCCATTTTAAATTCGTTATACGCCACTACCGAACAGCATGGCGTGAGCTGTGTCACGGTCTGAGTAAAGTACATTGTCCTAAGAGTCCCTTCACTTTTCGGGATGAGCATAAAAACATACAAAAGCATACCTTTGTGCCAAGTTCTCTTTTCGCTTTAACCAGATAATCTTGCTTATTGAACAATGGGACTTTACCAGACGACATTAGCTCACAACGTTACGCTGCACGTCAAAATAAAAATTTAGTTAACACATTCTGCCCAGGACCGAAATCCCGCAAATGTCGAAGTTGCACTCTGAAGGGCTGTAATACAATTCTGGCGACAGGTCTAACATGATAGTTCAAGGGTGGTGCAAGATAGCTTGGCGCCTATGGGTGTCAAGCTATTCTGGCACCGCGTTTGAACTATCATGGCCGACCCATGTCTTTTAGTGGTGTGTCAAGGCTGATTGAGTTAAGTTTTAAAGCCGAGCAGACATACGGCCTTTTACGACGACACAAAATAAGAGGGTGCACAGGAAGAACTGAGAAGCCAGAAAGGATGGTAAATAATATAAAATAGCAGTAAAGCAAAGAAACAGACATTAAAAAAACCCAGCAAACCAACGAACCAAATAAAACAAACACAAATAGAAAACAACAGCCCGACAAAACAACGAGCGAAGCAAGCAAGCAAGTAACCAAGGAAGCAATCAACCAACCAACCATCCAACCAACGAATCAACCATTCAACTAGCCAACAAAGCAACCAAACAAATAAACAACAATTAAAACAAAACAAAACAAAAAACAACCTAACAACCAACCCAAGAAATCAACCAATCAATCAATCAATCAATCATCAATCAATCAATCAATCAATCAATCAACCAGTCAGTCAGTCAGTCAGTCAGTCAATCGATCGATCGATCGATCGACCAATAGTTCGATCGACTGGTAGATCGATCGATCGATCAATAGCTCAATCTATCAATCAAACAAACTTGCAAATAAACAAACAAGCAACCAATCAATCAATAATCAATCAATCAATAAATCAAACAAACATGCAAAAAAAAAAAACAAAAAAACAAACAAACAAACTAGTGACAACCTTCATTTAGCAGTTTTCTGATTCACTGAGTCACCTGTGTACGAATTGGCGCTCCTGTGAACCCGGTACAACTCTAAAGCTATTCAACTCTGCACAGAAAACGCAACACGCGATGAATACATATATTATATGTTTTTACCGCGCGCGCTCGCACACACACACACACACACACACACACACACACACACACACACACACACACACACACACACACACACGCACGCACGCACGCACACACACACACACACACAAACACACACACACACACACACACACACACACACACACACACACACACACACACACACACACACACACAAAATGCGAATTACAGAATTAAAAATGCCAAACGTAAGCTGGTCTGTGATACTCGAACTGACTCCATGTTTACATTGACATATTTGCAACTCAGCACACCAGTTGTAGATATCGAACCCGCTATTGAACGGATCAGCGTTTAATATTAATGACTCGAAAGTTATATATGCAAAGAGTTGATACAAAATAAAAATATATGAGGCAACTTCGCAAACCCTGACGAGCAGGCAGAAATAAGCTGCAGTGATTCCATTACTTACCGGTCAGTACTGTTAGACTCTTAGACTATGTGAAAGATTACTCAGCAGTGATCTATTCAGTAATACCCACCCCACGGTATTGTACTTATTCACGCTGTTATTAACGTACAATGACACACTCAAGCAAAGCCTTTACCTTTCCATGCCACTGCACGTATATTTTGATTCAGAAATCTTCGTTCGTTCAACGACCGAAAGACACAACCGTACGAGGAACATGGATACAAATTGGTCTCAGCAAGAGGCATAGATCTTCATGAGCCCCCGCACCTGCGGTGGGTTATGAGGATCAATGTCTCTTGTGGTCGGGTTGTTGTTTTTTTCTTTTTATCGGCTGTCAAGGCGTTAACGTGTGCATGCACAATTGGCGTGACTTGTCTGTTGTGACGATAATAATATACTCAAGTTTATTCTTGAACTGTTATGCTATATTAGCATTGCTTATCAGTAAGGAAGAGACATAACTGTACGCAAGCAAGCCAGCCTAATACTACACATATATTGATAGTGAATGTACAACTGGCATAGGTTGAGCGAGACGTTTTCTGTTTTTAATACACACCGATGTTTATGTAGGAACCACAGTACATTTGTACCACTAAATGCATCGAGGAAAAAACAGAAGCGTATTTAGGGTCTAATGGGCTTGTTTAACGTTTTTACACGGCCTGACCAAAAAAGAAAACTTAATTTATTAGTTGGCAGGAGGGGGGATGGGGAAGTGGGGGGAGGGGAGGGGGGTGACGGGGAGGGAGGGGGGAGGTGAAGGGGAGGGGGGGGGGGGGTTGGCGGCCTGGCTGGGTTGATCGATCGTTCGCTTGACTAAGTGACTGAGTGATTCATCGATCGATCGATCGACCGACCGATGGACCGACCGACCGACCGATTGGTTGGTTGGTTGGTTGGTTGGTTGGTTGGTTGGTTGGTTGGTTGGTTGGTTGGTTGGTTGGTTGGTTGGTTGGTTGGTTGGTTGGTTGGTTGATTGGTTGGTTGGTTGGTTGGTTGGTTGATCGTGATTGAATGATTGATTGATTGATTAATTAATATTTGTTTTATGTCACACACGCACAAGAACACGCACACACGCGCACTCTCAAACACACCAGTGGAGTAACGAAAGGAAGATTAAATTGACAAACTCCACCCTGTGATTGTGCCACAGCTGATATTCATATCGTACCTGTTATTATTATTTTTTTCAAGTTTCGCTTGACTTCATCCGTGCATGTAAAATGAACTACACAGAAAATCCTGGGGATTGTGCATATTGCATATCTAGCTTTTGCAGTTAAAACGTGACCGAAAAGTGCATCAACAATAATTGTACGATTCGCAGTCTAAAACCATTGCTGGGACTTTAGAAATTTCTTCTACGCTCACTTGCAGCCCTAGGGTTTTAAACATATACAGCTTGCCGTTATCTTGAGAGTGGTTTGTACTATAATAATGACGAGCAACAACAAAAAAAATGCAACATTTTTTTTTAACCATCGGAGACATTTAAGTGTTTTCGATGTTTCCCAAAAATGTCGCATTTCTTTTGCTCGTCAGTATAGCATTTTACTGTGTACGCTTGACAGTATACCCACTAGTGTATCACCTTACATGCCTGTCCTTTCTCGTCGTATCCCTGGCACAGTAACATTGGCGGATTCTAGGGGTTAGGGACCATCCCCCATCCCACACCCATCACCCAGCTCACTCCGTTGTTTGATGTTTTGGTGAGTGGCGAGAGTCTTGAATAACACATACCTTCTTCCTCTACCACTCCCTCCCTCTCCCCGTTTTGGGGAGGCCTTTTGTGTCATGTTGAAGGTCCCAAAGAAAAGGCTGGAACACCTCGAGGTCACTGATCCGCCACTGATTGGCATCTTACGTATATTACACTTTATTGGTGACTAATGATGAAACATTCTTGACGAGGATAAGAAATGCAACATTTTTGACATCATCAGAACCACTGAAATGTTCCAAATATGTCGCAATTCTTTTGCTCTTCATTGTAGTACAGACCACTCTCATGGGAACGGTAGGCGGCAGAAGACTAGTGAGCATACATCACTGACGATTCATTCAGGGCATTATGGTCTGAACTTTGTTTGTTCGGTGTGTCGAAGACACGAAACTGCAGGGATTGCTTTATTTAACTGGCTGGCTAGTCATTCTTTTCGTTAATAGAGAGCAGATATAATTATGCATGGTTTCATTCAAAAACATGCATGCCCGGTCAAAGAGTTCTTAATTTGTTGGATGCAGACAGTGTAACAGCAGCATGCTACCTACACTTTTCAACATGGGAGGTGAAAGAAAATAATGCGATGAGGATCGGAGGTAGGTGAGTAGGCCAGGACCCATGTACTTTAACACATTCACTGCCGGCTGACGTAATTTGTGTTCCTGCAATCTTTGTTGACTCATTCAGTGTTACGATTGTGGTTGTGTTGTCCTGTGAGAGCATACATGTGTTAATCGTAGGAAACGATCTGATATTTATTTAAGCTATCATGGTTACGATTCACGTACCTTTTTAGTGAGATTTTTTTCCGTTCGCGCGGATAGCGGATTTTGCTTTGTTATGATACGCTAATTTTAGTCCGGAGGTTTCTAGAAAAGTCGCACGGAGAAATGCGGTCGATTGTTGGTCACATTATACATTTAAATTGGGAAGTTCAGGCAGTAAGAGGCCCCGTGTTTTTAAAAATAATTTTTGCCTTGTTTGAAAAGTTGCAGTTGGACTGAATGTTGGAATTTGCTGGAAATTTGTGGTTAGCTGAGAGGAGACATGTATGGTGCTTTGATTCATACCAACCTGAGCTTATCCAGTGGACAATTGTGGGCCTATGTTGAGTTGCCTTTGACGTAGTGATTTGAGGGGCACGCTGATTTCAGCTGTGCTTGGTTGTGGGGTTAGTAAGGAACCAGTTTCATAGCCAAGAAATGAGACGGGTGATGTGCTGTTTTTTTTTTTTTTTTTTTTTTTTTTTTTGTGCATGGCAAATGTGCAGCCGGTGGGCGGTAGTGTTTTTTAGGGAATTGAAAAATTAGGGGATGACTGGGACTGACTAAGGCTAAGAGACTGGACAGTACGGAAACAGCACTGTGGTCCGTGGCCTGTTGTTTTGCGAAATTATAATAATTACGGTATTTATAATGCGCTTATCTTATAATAATTATAACTCTAAGCGCGCACTCACAGCTCGCGCACGCATGCGCACGCTTTAGACAACGACTCACGTACCACAAAATACATTACAACAGTCAGCTTGGGGTGGGAGTGTGGTGGTATAGTGCTAGAACTGTTGAAAGAGGTGAGTTTTGAGGGCGGACTGGAAGGAGGAGAGATTCTTTCTGACGGAGAAGGAGTGGGAGAGTGTTCCAGGCGGATGGACCGTATACTGAGAAGAAGCGGGGACCGAAAGTGCTGAGTTTGGTGCGGGGGGTGTGGAGGCGGAGAGGGTCGGAGGCGGAGCGGAGGGAGCGGGAAGGAGTGTAGGGGTGAAGTAAGTTGGAGAGATAGGCAGGAGCGCAGTTGTTCAGGGATTTGTAGCAAAGAGACAGAATCTTGTATTGGATGCGTTGTGGGATGGGAAGCCAGTGAAAGAGTTTGAGCAGGGGAGTGATGTGGTCGGATTTTTTCTTTCTGAGGACGAGGCGGGTAGCATTGTTCTGGACGCGCTGGAGAGTGGAAGTGTGGAGTGAGGGAGGCCGGAAAGGAGAGAGTTGTAATAGTCGATGCGAGATAAGATGAGAGAGACAGCAAGTTTGGTGGCAGCTTCGGTAGTGAGGTATTTTCTGATCTGACTGATGCGGCGGGGCTGGAAATAGCATGCCTGGGCCGTGGAGGAGACGAAGCTGGTCATGGACACAGAGGAATCGAGGATAACGCCGAGGTTCTTGGCCGAGTCAGAGAGGGAGATGGGGGTTGCTAACGAGTTGAAGGTAGAGAGAGGGAGGGAGCTGGGAGAGTTTCTGGCGAGTGCCTACCAGCATGGCTTCCGTTTTGTCGTCGTTCAGTTTAAGCTTGTTTGCTGTCATCCAGTTTTTCACGTCTTCGGAGACGAAGCTGGTCATGGTGAGAGAGGAATAGAGGTTGACGCCGAGGTTTTTGGCCGAGTCACTGAGGGGGATGGGGGTGCTGTCGAATTGAAGGTAGAGAGAGGGAGGGAGCTGGGAGAGTTTCTGGCGAGTGCCTACCAGCATGGCTTCCGTTTTGTCGTCGTTAAGTTTAAGCTTGTTTGCTGTCATCCAGTTTTTCACGTCTTCGTAGCAGTCAGCCGTGCGAGTCAGTAGTGACTGAGTGTTGTCGAGTTTGTCTTTGTCTAGTTGTTGGGAGCCGTCAGCGTAGAGGTGGTGGTGTATGTGGTGAGACTGGATGATGTTGGACAAGGGAGAAGTGTAGAGTGTGAAAAGGACCGGGCCCAGGACGGACCCCTGTGGAACTCCTCAGGAGAGCGTGACTGGGTTGGAAGAGACGCCGTCGATGATGACGGACTGCTGTCTGTCGGAGAGGTAGGAGAGAAACCAGGAGTGAGCAGAATCAGTGATGGCAAAGGAGTGGTGAAGGCGGTGGAGGAGGATAGAGTGGTCTATAGTGTCGAATGCGGCGGAGAGGTCGAGTAACGTAAGAAGGGAAATGTTGCCAGAGTCAGTGGAGAGAAGCAGGTCGTTTAAGATATGTAGAAGGGCTGTTTCAGTGCTGTGATGTTTGCGATAGGCAGACTGGAAGGGACTGAGGAGGTTGTTGTCGGCGAGGTGAAGGTTGAGCTGGTTGAGAACAACCTTCTCAAGAAACTTGGACAGGAAAGAGAGATTGGAGACTGATAGTTTTTGAGTTCGTTTGGGTCGAGGTTGTGTTTTTTTGAGGAGAGGACGGACGATGGCGGACTTGAAGATATCAGGGACGGAACCGTTCTCTAGAGTTGTGTTGATGATGTCGGTAATGAAGAGCAGAAGTTTTGGAAGGCCGTCTCGGTAGAGAGAAGCTGGGAGGGGGTCTAGTTCGCAGGTTTTGAAAGGCATGGACATTATGGTCTTGAGGACTTCGTCCTGAGAACGAGAGGGGGGTGCCGGCAAAAGAGGTGTCGGGAGGGCAAGGCAGAGTGTCGAGTGTATTGCGCTGGGTTTGAATTTTGTCGGAAAAATAGGTGGAAAGCTGATTAGATTAGCTGAGATTGAACCAGAACGTTAGAGCATAATCGCGCTGTCTAGTGACCTCGTACATGTGACGTTGAAGTATAAGCAACAGTTTGCTACATTGTAATAAATTTAGTTGTTTATTGTGAGCGTGAATTGAGCAGCCGTTCTTTGTGTTTTGTGAAAGATCGTGAATCTTCCAGAAAGTTCTTCTTGTATTAATATTTATGATTTTAGTTACGTGTTCCATTCTGATTGGTTATGGTGTGTGAGTTTTTATGGATTGTTCTAGAAAGTTGTTCGACTATAACAGATGGGGAAAAGAAGCGCGTATATACATTGTCTTGCATTGTCAGTTGTAGAGACACACAGTTGTCGTAGGTATCTTGCCCGTATAGGGTGTACATTGTGAGAGATACCGCGTAACTGTGTGGTGTACGTTGTGTAAGGAACTTTGTGTCGACAGTGTGAATATTTGCAGAAGAGACTTTGTATCAGTGTTGGTGGATTTGGAATTCTGCATTGTGTGGAGATCTCATCGCTGAATTAAAATATTGTTCGAACTGTTACTCCAGTATTGTCTAGATCCTTAAGCCACGTGTGACGGATTACAGCTGAATGAAGTTTATTTAAAAGAACCTTACGTGCGTGCGTCTGGTGTGTTTATCATACTACGACTATAACTCCACCACGTAACATTCAACTATGACTCACTACAGCAGGAGATGGGTCGACCATGATAATTCACGGGTAGTGCCAGATTAGGGGGATAAACACCCAAAAAATGTTACTGGTGCATATTCACAAGGACTGTCAAAATTAGGGATGAAAGTCTTATTTGAGGCGAAACATCATTGCAAACAGGTGAACTGGACACGGGAAGCCAGCGCTGGAGAAGGCAGTTTGTCAAAAGATGGTAGTCTTCCATAAAATAGTCGTGTTAACTGCACTATAAGCATCATTAACTCGCAAAAAGAAGAGAAATATAAATTCACTTTAAAGTCTTCCTTTAACTTTTATGAAAGCAAATAAGATTCGCCATCATATTAAGTGACAATACGTTTGTGACTCATTCACACAAGCTGTTAGGTACATAATCACAAACCAGCGCAGATTGCAAGCCCCTCAAATCTAAGGCTGTAAGCAATGATGACACACTTTCTTCGTTAATCAAAAATGGGTTATTGAGCAAAAATAAGGAAATATGTTCACAAACCAGATATTATAAGGAAACATATGTGTGTCGTCATCATAATACAAACTGCCTTCATTCAAGCAGTTACATTTCCAAAGTGTGCTGAAGAGCAAGTATAGGTACAATGAAAATGCGATACAAAGTGTATCATTTCATCATCGTTTGTTTGGTGTATTTGGCAGCATCAGAACAATGTGTGTATATCTTTTGTTCTCGTTTTTTGGGCATTTTCAAAAGTACAAAAGTCGACTTCGCACATCAAAAGAGAGATATCACAAAGTGGGAAATGTATGAAAACACGTCTACAGACATTCTGACCACTAGTGTTCTGTGACGCAAGTTAACCATATATCGTATACAACAATAAAATGTCTACAACAAGACAATATAAGAGCATTAAGTTGTGTACGAAGTTGGTTTCTATGTGCATGTATTAGATGAGAGTTAGCTATCAGGTTTACTGCCGGACGTTAGTAGGGTTATTGGTCAGCAAAAAGAAGTGTGTTACATAACTTAGAGTGGGATGCATGTTGAGAAGTTGGGCCAGGGTTGTGTTTTGCATTTTGTACTTTTTTTATTATTGATTTTATTTTACTTTTTTTTTTTAAATTTTATTTTATTTAGTTTTTGACTTATTGATTGTTTTGATTCCACCCAGTATTAATCTACAAAGGCTTGAAATTACTTAAATAAAGATATCTCAATGGAATTGCGACAGCACACATGTACACTTGGTAGATTTACGCCCAGGTTCATTCAAACTGAGTAGATTTTCGCTTGATATTTTCATGTTTATTTTTTTTAATATCTTTTTATGATTTGCTCTGAAACCCTGTGAACTTACCCTTTCAGCATCACTGATAGTGGTACTGTGTGTACTACACGTGCCTAGAAAACTCACGTCACCATAGTACTCTTTAACGTCACAATCTAGGGCCCTCATAGTCCACAGTTCACGTCAGACTTTTCTGAAATGTTGCACAAAACGTGACATGACTTAAAGTTTACATACACATACGCTGAAGAAACACCAAATGTATTCTCCAAACATACAGAACCCAGCAAATCTGACACTGCTGAACACGTTTCATCGCGCAAATTCCGTCTCGCACGCTTCCGATGTTTGACAAAAAAAAGGGCTGATAAGCTGCCTTAGATGCGACCACAGACATTAATAACTATGTCTATTTAAAGACCTGGATGTGATACTTCCGATGTGTGTTTGTCCACATGGTGATCAGTTGTGAACCCCGTATTGGACTGTTGACTGAATGGGCGCGGAGATTTCGTTTCACTGTGTAGACATCGGTGCTTTCTATATTGAAAGTTTGTTGTTGTTGAGTAAAGTCTACTTGTAAATAAAATACGGATAATGACTGTAAATGCCAGCAGGTTTGTTTATTTCGTCTTTTTTTCTATGGTTGTCACTATCACTAGAGGACACCAGTGTCGTCAATCTCAATAGCATAGCGATTCGATTCGTGTATTTACTGCTGTCTATTCTCCGTTTATGTGTGTATAAGGAAAATAAATTTCGAGCGTACCTACACACTAAATGTATTTAATTACGATTGAGCAATAGGAGCTTGCTAATGTGACAGTAATGTGACAGTAATGAGCATATTTAGCGTTTTTGTTTTGACAGAGGTAAGTATTATGATTGAATCTTACTGGTCTGCAGGGGATTATGGAAATAAAGTATATATATATATATATATATATATATATATATATATATATATATATATATATATATATATATATATATATATATATATATATATATATATATATATATATATATCCCCTACCAAAGGATTTCCGTGATGCAGTCATCATCACCCTGTACAAGAACAAAGGAGAGAAGTCTGACTGCTCTAATTATCGTGGAAAATTCTCGCAAGACTACTCCTGAATCGGCTGATAACTGCCATCGCTGAAGACCACCTCCCAGAGGGCCAGTGTGGCTTCAGAACCAACAGGAGTACCACCGACATGGTCTGTGTGCTGAGACAGCTTCAGGAGAAGTGCCGCGAGCAGAACAAAGGGCTGTACGTAACGTTGGTCGACCTAACAAAAGCGTTCGACACGGTGAGCAGGCGAGACATGTGGCAGATCCTGGAGCGACTAGGCTGTCCCCCAAATTTCCTTAGCATGATCGTCCAGCTCAACGAGGACCAACAAGGCCAGGTCAGACTCAACAGTGACCTCTCAGAACCATTCCCCATTCTCAACGGCGTGAAGCAGGGCTGCGTGCTGGCACCGACCCTCTTCACCATCTTCTTTAGCATGATGTTGAAGCAGGCCACAGTGGACCTCAACGATGACGACGCAGTGTACATCAGGTATCGTCTCGATGGCAGCCTGTTCAACCTCAGACGACTGCAGGCCCACACCAAAAACATAGACCGACTGATTCGTGAGCTGCTCTTTGCTGATGACGCTGCCTTCGTTGAGGGCCTACACCGCCGAACAGCTCCAGAACTTCGCCGTCAACAGTGCCAGCCAGTGCGAACCGGAGGCGGTTCTGCTCCACACTGGCATCAACAACCTTAAGACGGAGAGTGCGGAGGATGCCAGCTCCAAACTCGTAGCGGCCACTCTCGACCTCATGGACCGGCACCCCCACAGCGCTATCGTCATCTCAAGGGTAGTGCCGACCAACCGCTCTTACCTGCAAGCCAAGAGGGAGCTATTCAACGCCTTGGTATTTGCAGGGCTTCACGGCAACGACAGGGTCTCCTTCCTCAGCCACGAGAACTTGGCGGGAAGGAGGAACCTGTGTGACGGCCCCATCCACCTGTCAGAAAGTGGGGCCAGTCTGCTAGCGGCCAACATCGGCCGCCACCTCAAGTCCCGGCTGTGGCACACCCCGAAAGAGAAGCGACGCCGAAGCAGGAACCACCAGCCAACCAGCCAGCAGCAGCAGCAGTAGGAGAAGCAGCAAAACCAGCACGAAGAGCGACACCAGCCCAACAACGACCGACGACACTACGCCAAGCCACGACACTGGGGACCACGACAGTACAGGCCCTTTCCAAGCCACCGCCGCTGCGACAGCCACTACAAACAGGAGGGGGAGCGCTACAACCACAGAGATCGCAACTACGACGACCTTTGGACCGAGACCACCTACCAGGAACGACCGCGACAGCACTACGCTGACGACCGGCAGAACTCCAGGTACCAGGAGCCTCCAGGACGCAACGGCTACAGAGGCCGGCGGGACGACCGAGAGAGTTTCTACAGGCGATAGACAACCTACCTGTCAGGTCTGTATACTCCATCTCACGTTGTTTACCGCTACTATTTCATTTTGATATACTAACTTACTAATGCTTACTAACCTACTGAGAAGTATGATCATTATATAAAGGTAAGCAACTACAGCGAATATCTTTGTTTACCTTGCATATTACCAATGTTTACACTTACTCACTCATCGTAACCCACATCTATTACTTAATTTCATACCATATTCTACGGATGTCTATGTGACTCGTTTTGTAAGCTACTACGAGAATGTTATGCTTTGTAACCCTTCGATTACTTGTAGATGCACTGTATGCTGCATAGGGTATATGACAATAAAGTACCTTCAGATTCTGTCATGGAACATTAAGGGGCTAAAGGAGACAATAGACGGTCTAAGGATAAACAAACTCGTAGAACCCGAAGTAACCAGAAGACTTGAAAGATATGACATAATATTTCTACAAGAAACCCACCAAGACGATAGTTGTGAAACGTCCGTTCCGGGATTCTCGAGCGCTATATCATTCCACAGACAAAAAAGGGGAAGATCACACAAAGCCTCGGGCGGCATACTAGTACTGATCAAAGAAAGCCTTCGAGAGAGCGTCAAATGCCTGCCCTGTAGCAACAGCGACATTGTTTGGCTCCAAATTAAAACGGACGAAACACGCGAGACACTGTACATCGGCAGTGTATACATCCCCCCCGAAAACTCCACATACGGCAGAGACCATACCGCGGCTATCTGGGATAAACTACAGCAGGATATTGATTACTTCTCGTCATCCGGCAACATTATAATCTGCGGAGATTTTAACGCCAGGACAGGTTCGCATGCCGACTTCATCCACCTAGACAGCGTAGGAAACCAAAACCATCTGCCGGAACACTACCAGTTCGATAACATACATGCCAGAACATCCATGGACGCCACGGTCCACAAGTACGGCAGACGGCTAACGAATATATGTCTGGATAGCAACCTCTTCATTCTAAACGGCCGGACCCTTGGCGACTTGACAGGTAAATTCACATGTCACACGCCACAGGGGAGCAGCGTTGTTGACTATTTTGTCTGCAGCCAGCAGCTCTCGGTGGACGTAGTGAAGCTTACTGTTAAAGACCTAACACCATACTCCGACCACTGCCCGGTAGAACTCGGGATATACGCGAAGTTGAAGAACAAAAACAAGCGCGATTATTATTGCGATAGCAACATAGCACAAACCCCCAGCAACTACACGGCACAAACAGACACGGCTAAACAATACATATGGGATAACGACTCAGCGGATAACTATGCGCGCGCGTTCCTGTCAGCCGAGGTACAAGCACTACTAGACGACGCTACAAACAATACAGACCATTCTAACCATAACGCAGATAAAATAGAGGATATGGTAAAATGTCTCTCAAGGGCGCTGATCGGGGCCGCGGAGCTGTCACTGAGACAGAAACCGCGGCCCGGTTCTCTCCGTAAACACAGGAGGAAAAAGACAACAAAGAAATGGTTCAATCGTGGCTGCATAGAAATGAGAAAAGACCTGAAATCTCTGCTCAACGCAATAAATAGAAATCCAGGCAATTACGAACTAAAATCCAAATATTTCAGTAAGAGGAAAACCTATAATAAATTCATCAAGAAGACAAAAGCCGAGTACAAAAGAAAACTAGTGGATACCCTTAACGAAGCAATAGAAAAAGACCCAAATGCAATCTGGGCAGCAGTAAGAGAACTAAAAAACGTAGATACCCCAGTAGGCGCAGGAAAAACAATAGCGCTGCAAAATGGCTAAGCCACCTAGAGAACATAGTAGCTAGAGAGGTTGACGTTAAAGAGGAGAGAAAACGAGAGGTAGAAGCTAAACTGGAGCTCAAAGAGAAAGAACCATGTTTCAATAGCTTAGATTTCCTAATCACCAACATAGAAATAGAAACAGCTGTCAAACATCTAAAAATGAAAAAGGCAGGAGGCAAGGACGGCATCTCCAACGAAATGATAAAGACCAGCCTGCCCTACACTATCAACAGCTTGAGAGCTTGCTTCAACGCCATCCTAACCTCAGGGCACTACCCGCCCTCGTGGAAAACAGGTGTCAGTATCCCACTATATAAAGGCGGAGACGCGACTGACCCAAATAACTACCGAGGCATAACTCTCACAAGCGCACTTAGTAAGCTGTTTTGCCAGGTCATCAACGAGAGAATAGTCAACTACCTAGAACAAAACAAGTTTTACGCCCCAGAACAGGCAGGATTCAGAAAAACGCAAAGGACCACGGACCAAATATTCGTGCTCAAACACATAGTCAATAAATACCTAAAGTCCCCAAACGGCAGACTATACTGCTGCTTTGTGGATATGCAAGAAGCTTTTGACAGCGTGTGGCATGACGCTATGTTATTAAAACTCCTAGACCTAGGCATTGGCGGGCTCTGCTACAACGTAATCAGAAACATGTATAGTCAGTCAACTGTGTGCACGAAAGTACTCGGCGGGTACACAGAAGACATACCTTTAAAAAAGGGGGTGCAACAAGGAAATAATCTAAGCCCTACTCTGTTCAATATTTTCATCAACGACCTCCCAAATTGCTTAAAGGATGAAGACTCCCCAACCGTTAACAATACGACAGGTACGGAATTACCGTGCTTACTGTACGCAGACGATCTAGCGGTTCTGTCCACTACAAAAGCAAGCCTGCAGAACAAATTAAATAAACTACATAAATACTGTGAAGACTGGGACCTGACGGTCAATAAAAATAAAACAAAGATAATTGTGTTCGCACGAGCAGCACCAAAAGTACCGACCGTATTTAGGTATGGAAACGATTTAATAGAAACAGTGGATACATACAAGTACCTAGGGGTAATGTTCAATAACACAGGTAGCTTTACATCAGCACAAGACCACCTTGGTAGACAAGCCAGCAAAGCTGCTCATACACGTAAACGCTCATTATACAAACAAAACCTATATACTAAAACGATAATGCAACTGTTTGACTCTCTAGTGGTCCCTGTCGCAACATATGCATCAGAAGTATGGTTCCCTTTCACACTAAAAAGCAAATAATATGGACAGTGACCTGAGTGACCTCTTCGAGTACTGCATGAAGGGTCAAATGTCTCACGAGTGCATCCAACTGAAATTTGCTAAGTCTATCTTAGGCATCCACAAAAAAGCTATGAATATTCCGGCCATAACTGAGATCGGACAGTTCCCTGTGAGCATCAGAGTATCGGTCCAAGTGATAGGTTTTTGGCTTCACATGCTAAACTCTGACAGCACCTCCTACCTCAAACAGGCGTATCACGAACAGCTCGAGACCACCGCCCCGTGGGTTGCTTTCACAAGACAAATTCTTTGCTCACTGGGCTTTCGCCACGTGTGGGATAACCAGTGTACATTCAGGGGAACTTCACTTAAAACAGCACTCCATAGAAAACTAGAAGAGCAGTACATTAAATACTGGAACAAAATTAAGCAGAACAACACATCTAGACTGACATTCTATAACAAAGCAACTGATAAATACGGAATACAAAGCTATCTTATTTACACAAAAATGCGAGAACACAAACAAGCCCTAACGAAGTTGCGAGTAAGTGCCCACATGTTAGAAGTAGAAAGAGGCAGGTATACAAACACACCCCGGGAACATAGACTATGTCGCGCGTGTGGAGTAGTAGAGGACGAAATTCATATGCTAGACGATTGTAGTTTATATAATCAGCTCAGAACCCAGCTAGTTACAAGTACAGACTGCCATAAGCCAAGCCAACTTCTAGTAAGAAAGGATGCACAATGCACTCTAGCAAAGTTTGTATTTGATTGCTTCTCCGTAAGGGAGAGAAACGTAACGACCAAACAGCATTGATACTGCGTATTCCTCTCTCTTCTTTTTTCAAGCCCCGGACCGTCGGAGACTACAAGACCGGACGGAGCCACGGACCACACGAAATTCACCGGCGCTCACAGGAATAATACGGACGGGACTGCACGAACACAGACGCCGCGCGATGAACGATGAACTGACTTACTGCCGACAAAAAAATGCAAAATTCCGTGTGGACTGAACGAGCTTAAAGAATGATAAAAAGTAATGTACATGATAGTTAAGTCCGATCCCTATGTGTCCTTTGGCCCCAATGGGCCCGTCGACAATAAATGTTGTTCTTGTTCTTGTTCTTGTTCTTGTCACCTCCTTTGCAACATTTCAGAAAAGTCTGACGTGAACTCCAGACTTTCAGGGCATTAGATTCTGACGTTAAAGAGTTTTGTGGTTACGTGATTTTTCTAGTACGTGTAGTACACACAGTGCCACTATTACCAGCGCTAAACGGGAAAATTCGCTATGTTTTAGAGCAAATCTAAAATACCGTGAAAATATCCAGCGAAAGTCTGCACAGCCTGAATGAACCTGGGCGTAAATCTGCCCAGTGTGAATGTGTGCTGTCGCTATTCGATTGAGATAATTTTATTTGAGCAAATTCAAACCTTTGTCGAGTTTTGATGGGTTGAATCATGTTGCAGAGATTCACTCTGAGTTTATTTAGTTCTAAAAATAAATGGAAAATCAGAGGAACACATATGCACTGGGTAGATTTCGCGTGGGTGGATTTGCGCTGAGTACATTTCGGTTAGTAGTGTCAAGCTGGGAAGTTTTACGTCCAAATATAGCAAAATTGACTACTTCAGCACCAATGGCGGTAATCGGAATGATTGGCAAAAGTTTTGTTTTGGACTGCGTACATACATTACATTGAGCAACATTGTGCTTGATACAGTGCCGATAAACAGACAGTGACCCGATCCGAATGTCCTCGTTTTACGACTCGTGCATTTTGATTGGGGTCTCGCAATCACACCTGCCTGTTATCGGCACTATATCAAACAAAATGTTGCTCTATATAATCAAATACTATTTCAATTTGGTCTCAATTTTAATATAAAAGTCTGCAACATACATGTGGTGTTCTGTAATTTTGAACCTTACGTCTAAGGTCCAAACGCACAGAGCAGGACACATTTGTCAAACGTTACAGTCAACCCCTCGCCTGTCAAAGGACGTGTATCTTGTTTTTGAAATCTGTGTTTATTGAACGACCAGAAGCCACAACTGACCAAAGAACACGATCACAAATTGATCTCAGCAAGAGGAAAATATCCGCATGAGGCTCATGAGGATCTATGCCTCTTACAGTTAGATTGCGTCATTTTGCAGTTAATGGGTTAAAATGCTACAGTAAAGTTCATTTATATAAAGATCAGAAGTGATAAAGTATCATAGAACAAAAATATTTCACTATTTTCTGTACAGTTTATTTGGTTAGCTTCGGCCATATAAAGAATACAAAAATAAATCTAAACAAAATGTTAAATAAAATAAAAAAACAACCACAAACGATTCTACTTTCTCTGGTGTCTCGTTAAGTTTGACGTTTAGTGTAATTCAGACTTTTGATACATAGGACATGCTTCTTATTTTTCAGGTACATTCGAGTTCCCAACCCTGAATGGATCCGACCTGACATATCAAGAAAACGCTATTGTCGGTCTAAAATTCAAAATTGTTCCCGAGCATTGCAAAATCGACTCAGTGAAAGTTCAAAAATACAAATTCAACACTTTAACAAACAAAATTGATCGCGGAACATTTCAGTGTATCATTGAACATACCAATGGAAAATGCCCCAGTAGCACAACAAAATCTAAATGTATTTGTTTGGACGAGACTGGCGAGTACAAACTGTTCCATAAAATGAACAGAACAGACAACGACCCTTCGTTCTGGAGCTTTTCAGCGAGAGGAGTGGAAACAAGGAATCTAACATTTAACGTCTTTTGTGAGCATTTATTTGTTGTTGTTGTTTGTTTGTTTGTGTATTTGATCTTTCCCCCATGGAGTTATTATAGTGCTAGGTTGTCAGTCCTCACCCCACCATCACGCTTTTGGCCCCAAACGAGTGGTAATAATAATAATAATAATAACAATAATAATAATTACGGAATTTATAATGCGCTTATCTTATAATAATTATCACTCTAAGCGCGCACTCACAACTCGCACACGCATGCGCACGCTTTAGACATCGACTCACGTACCACAGATAGTAAAATACATTACGACAGTCAGCTTGGGGTGGGGTGTGTGGTGATATAATGCTAGAACTGTTGAAAGAGGTGAGTTTTGAGGGCAGACTGGAAGGAGGAGAGAGAGAGAGAGTGTGTTTCTGACGGAGAGAGAGTGGGAGAGTGTTCCAGGTGGATGGACCGTATACAGAGAAGGAGCGGCGGCCGAAAGTGCTGAGTTTGGTGCGGGGGATGTGGAGGCGGAGAGGGTCGGAGGCGGTGTGGAGGGAGCGGGGAGGAGTGATGGGGTGAAGTAAGCTTGAGAGATAGGCAGGAGCGCAGTTGTTCAGGGATTTGTAGCAGAGAGACAGAATCTTGTATTGGATGTGTTGGGGGATGGGAAGCCAGTGAAGAAGTTTAAGCAGGAGAGTGATGTGGTCGGATTTTTTCTTTCTGAGGACGAGGCGGGCAGCATTGTTCTGGACGCGCTGGAGAGTGAACATGGTGGAGTGAGGGAGGCAGGAAAGGAGAGAGTTGCAATAGTCGATGAGAAATAGAAAGAGAGAGACAGCACGTTTGGTGGCAGCTTCGGTAGTGAGGTATTTTCTGATCTGACTGATGCGGCGGAGGTGGAAATAGCATGCCGGTGCCGTGGCGGAGACGAAGCTGGTCATAAAAAGAGAGGAATCCTTGCCGGGGTTTTTGGCCGAGTCAGAGAGGGAGATGGGGGGTGCTGTCGAGTTGAAGGTGGAGAGAGGGAGGGAGCTGGTACATTCTCATGTGAATTTTCAGTATGCCCAATGTCTCTTGATTTCAGAATTATTATGACAACCGTCTCGATCGACACACCCTGCACGCCAAACAATGACCTCTCAGTCAGGCTGGTTTTCACGTGAGGTTTAACCCCTTCGCTGCCTGCCATCACGATGTTTGCATCTGAACCCCTTGCACTCTGACCGATATTCGCGTGGAAAACAGAGATTAAAGAGAGCATAATTTAGGGGTAAATAAGACAGGACTAACAAGAGACATATATCCTCATCTGCCCTCATAACTGCGTCGGCTCATGAAGGTTTCTGTTTCTTGCAGCTGGGTAGTATTCGCCTTTTTTCGTCAATGACGCGGATAAGGTTTGCTCCAGGTGTACTCATTGTACCACGAAGACCCGTTTAAATGCATCAGAGATACTGCCCTTAACTTATTCAACTCGATGACAGTATTTCCCAAATTTGGGAGGCGTCATCTAACGACGATGCACCAGTTGCAGGAGATGGATCGACCATCATTATTAATGGCCTCGGACGTGGAAGGAGGAAAATGACGTTACGTTAGTCCTTTTTTTGTGAGAAATATTAACTCATTCACGGAAAACCGCATCCGAATGCGCGGCATAAGCCGTGCATCCGGATGCGGCTGGCCGCGAATGAGTTAAGGTCTCTAAACTGTGCACGACTCTTTAGTACCTTCAAAAACGTCACTTCCGCAGTCGCCCTTCGCATGCTATTTTTTTTTCTTTTCCACCTCTGATGTTCAAAAACATTTGGTACGCTTGCTGCTGTATCAAACACAGACCCAAAATATTGCAATTTGTACTTTCTTGTGCACTGTTCTTCTTTGATTTCTGGGTTGTCTGATTAACTTGGAGGTTAGTCGCTTTATAGAGTAGTAGTAGTAGTAGTAGTAGTAGTAGTAGTAGTAGTAGTAGTAGTAGTAGTAGCAGTAGTAGTAGCAGTGGGGCGGTCCGTGGCGCAGTGGTTAAGGCGCCTGCCACCAATGCCAAAAGGTGCGAGGTTCGAAAACGGGTTCCGGCGTCGGACTTTTCTCCTCTGGTAAGTGTCACCGTTAATTCGGGCGGACCGTCGGGGGTTCTTTCTCCGGGTACTCCGGTTCTTCCACCCCCCACCCCCCACCCCCCAACCCCCCCCCCCCCACACACACACACACACACACTTTGGTACCGGTTTCAGGCCACTTTACAAATTTCAAATACAAGCGATCAAAAATCTCTGTAATTTCAGTAGCTGAACTGGCCCTTCGTCTGTCTTGTACTGTGTTTGTCTTAAATGGCGTAAATCCGTGTCTGTTACGTGAGTGTGCGTGTTGGGTTTCAGTTCGCGGCGCTTTGAGTCGATTTTGCCCCAAAAATTGAGAAAAAGCGCCTATATAATAACAGTATTATTATTATTATTATTATTATTATTATATTGAAGCACGAAAGGCGTCAGGCAGAGAGGTGTTGGCTCAAGTCTGGGCTGATTGTTCACAAACAGATTCTGAATAGTTTGAAGTATAAGATCACTCGCTTGACCACCAATGCCAAGACTGCTTTCATCTGCGCAAAAGTTGCAGCAGCAAGTACTTGCAAAGAACTTTTCCGTGTGACTAATGGACTCTTGGGTAAGACCAAATTTGTTCAACTGCCCAGCACACACCCAATCCGGGATCTCCCAGAACTGTTCTCTCGCTTTTTCTGTTCCAAAGTCAAAACAATACGTGACAATATTGACAAATGTGGTGATGATGCTCAGACATCTTGCTCATTTGAATCTAAGTGTTTTGCTGGCACTCCTCTTGCATGCTTCAGTCCATTGACTGAAAAGGTAGTGCTAGAAACCATGAGTAAGATGTCTCTCAAGACCTGTGAACTAGACCCTGTGCCTTCGTCCCTTCTTTTTAAACGTAAAGATGCAATAGTACCAGTCGTTACAGCTATTGTAAATGAGTCCCTCTTGCACGGCACTGTACCTACCTGTTTCACAACTGCAATTGTTAAGCCGCTCTTAAAGAAACCTTCACTTGATCCCAACAGTTTGAAAAACTAAAGACCCGTATCCAACCTACCTTTTCTTTCAAAGCTTCTGGAAAAGATAGTGCTCACGCAGCTGCTAGACCATATCAAGAATAATGGTCTGTGGCATCTGTTCCAGTCAGCATATAGGTCTGGTCATAGCACGGAGACAGCATTGCTTCGTGTTGTGAATGACCTACTTAGTGCAAGCGATGAAGATCTAATCTCTGTTTTGACTCTGCTCGATCTAAGCGTAGCGTTTGATACCATTGACCATGACATTCTACTTGCCCGCCTTCTTGATGTGTTTGGCATTCCAAGCACAGCACTGAAATTTTTCAAATCCTACTTTGTTGGTCGCTTGCAGATGGTTTCAGTGGCAGAATTTGAGTCCCACCCTGTTGAGCTGCTTTGTGGCGTTCCACAGGGGTCGGTTTTACTTTGTATACACAGCCCCTGTCGCATGTCATTGAGCGTCACTTTGTTTCTTATCATTTATATGCAGATGATACAGAATTGTACAAACACTCCCTTCGTGAACATGTTGATCAGATGGTGCAGTCTTTGGAGGCTAGTATTTGCGATGTTAAGAAGTGGACCACACAGAACAAGTTCCAGCTGAACAGTGACAAAACTGAGTCCCTCCGAATGACCTGTTCCTCTACGTGCAGTGCTGATCTTCCTGAGTCAATGATGATGGGCAAGAGCGCCATTTCCTTTTCAAGCTCGGCCCGTAATTTGGGTGTCATTTTCGACAACAGGCTGACAATGAAGGAACAAGTGAAGAAAGTCTGCCAGCTTGCCTTCATTGAACTCAGAAGGATTAGCACTGTTCGACATCTGCTAACTGTTGAAGTTACCAAAACACTTGTTACATCTCTTGTGGTGTCCCGAATAGACTATTGCAATTCTCTTTTGTCCGGTGTTCCGCAAAATCTTCTTGACCAAATCCAGAGTCATGAACTGTGCTGCACGTCTGATTTTTCATGTACCGAAACGTGAACACATTATGCCTCTACTAGCTGATTAGCACTGGCTGCCAGTTTCATACAGAATTCAGTATAAAGTCTGTGTTATTTGTTTCAACATCATCTCTGGTTCTGCCCCTCCTTACTTATCTGATCTTGTCCAGCTGTATACACCGTCCCGCGCACTACGCTCTGCTTCAGACACTCGTGTTTTTCGTATCCCTAGACGTAATAAGGTCACTCAAGGTCATCGTGCATTTTCGTATTTTGGTCCCATTATATGGAACGCTCTCCCAGCTGACGTGCGTCACTCATTATCTCTTTCCATTTTCAAATCCAAGCTTAAAACTCACCTTTTCTCTGTTGCATATGCGTAAGACCATTTTGTCTGCCGGAGCATCATGTGTGTGTGTGTGTGTGTGTGTGTGTGTGTGTGTGTGTGTGTGTGTGTGTGTGTGTGTGTGTGTGTGTGTGTGTGTGTGTGTGTGTGTGTGTGTGAGTGTGTGTGAGTTTTCTTAATTACTTACGCCTGTCAGCCCTACACGGGTATAGGCCGTCGACGAGAGACCTCCAGCAACTCCTGTCCTGTGCTTCTCCTTCGATTCTACTCCAGGTGGTTCCCAGTCTCTTGATGTCTGCTTGGAGGTCTCGACAAAAGGAGTTTCTCGGCCTACCTCTTTCCCTGGGGGTTCCATGACAATGCCTGCCTAGTGATACTGGAAGCTGGCTTTCTCAGGCTGTGACCGATCCATCTCCATCTCCTTCGACCAATTTCATTCTCTGCTGTTATCTGCTCTATTCTCTCCCAGAGCCTGACGTTGCTGATCTTCTCTGGCCAGTGGATTTTCAAAATTCTTCTAAGACAACTGTTCATGAAGGTCTGTACTCTGTTGACTGTGGTTTTTGTCAATCTCCAAGTCTGTGCTCCATATAGGAGAACTGCTTTTACATTGGAGTTGAAAATCCGGACTTTGGTGTGTTGTGACAGCTTTCTGGAACTCCACACTTTTTTCAACTGGAGAAAGGCTGCTCTGGCTTTACCGATTCGTTCTCTGACATCTGCATCAGTGCCGCCTTTTTTTTATGATGCTCCTGAGATAGGTGAAGGACTCCACCTCCTCCAACGGGGTGCCAGCAAGCAAGACTGGTTCTTCCCGGGTTGCGTTCAGCCTCATTGTCTTTGTGTTCTGTTTGTGAATGGTGAGGCCCACTTGAGACGAGATGTCAGCAAGCCTCGTGGTCTTGTCCTGCATTTGTTGATGAGTGTGGGACAGTAATGCCAAGTCGTCTGCAAAATCGAGGTCGTCAAGCTGTGTCCACAGTGTCCACTGTATTCCACTTCGTCTGTGCTCTGTGGTCATCTTCATGACCCAGTCTATGGCCAGTAGGAAGAGGAACGGAGACAGCAGACACCCCTGCCTGACACCAGTTCTGACCTGGAGCTCCCTGGTAAACTGCCCTTCGTGGATCACGCGACATGTCATGCCATCGTAGCTGCTCTTGATCAGGCGGACGAGCTTTGTGGGTACACCGTAGTGTCGTAGGAGTTTTCACAGAATCTCTCGGTCCACACTGTCAAATGCTTTCTCGTAATCCACAAAGTTGACGTACAGCGGGGAGCTGTGTGAGTTTTCTACTCCTTGTAAATCAATGTATTTTTGTTGTTGTATGTGCTTGTTTTTGTATTTTGCTTCACTGTTTCATTACTGTGATTGTAAAGCGCCTAGAGCACCTTGGTGATTAGGCGCTATACAAATTACCTTTATTATTATTATTATTATTATTATTATTATTATTATTATTATTATTATTATTATTATTATTATTATATCAAGACAGATAATGCAGAGTGAGTTGGTCAATGTTGGCCCAGGTGGCAGTGGACAATCGGCGCCACACCATTGTGAAGTTAGCACACCTACAAATTAGAAAATATTATCCTTAACATATTTAGCCCCAACGCCCTTCAGCAGGAGATGGATGGACCATCATAATTTAAAGGTAGTGCCAGATGAGCTTGGCGCCTGAAGACGCCATGATAATTTGGCACTACAATTGAGTTATCATGGTCCACCCATCTCCTGCAGCTGGTACATAATCGTTAAGTGACACCCCGAAATTGGGGAAATGTGTGTGTTGAGCATAAACAGAAAAACATGTGATGCCCGTATTATATTGAACGTTGTGATTGCCAACAGACCCTGCTGAGGTCACTAGCCTAACTCTACGCGATGGCCCTACTCTAATCGATGGACCTGTCGACCAAAACACCACTGTGGACATCGTCTGCAAATGGGATGCTAGTAACCCTCCTGTTGCTGCCCACCTGCTGGACAGACACGGCGCCATCTTGCAGACCGTTAGTGACGTCCCTGGAGAGATCCGCTACAGGTTTACTGCTGTGAGCTGTCAGGACGCTGGCCTCATTCGCTGTCAGGCGCCAGGGGCTATGCACAACCAGTCAGCAACACTCCTGATCAGATGTTAGTTTTCATTACATTCTAAGAAGAGCCATGAGGCAAGAAGAGCCATCAAAGATAAGTTATACAATGTCCAAGACCAAGTCTTTTAACTAATTTAACCCTGGCACACCACAGCTAGAAATTGATTGACCATTGCAGTGCAAGGGTGATGCTAGAATAGCTTGGCGCCCATAGGCGACAATCTATTTTGGCATCACCCGTGAACTATAACGGTTGCTGTCTCCAGAATTGTAATGCAGTCTTTCAAGGACAACTCCAACGTCAGAAAAAGTCGATCTTAGGATATACAGGGTTCAAAGCAGAGCAGTTTAATTGTAACTTCAAGCGGTTATGGTCAGACTGTTACAGTTATATGTTTAACACATTTTACCCCAGGGCCGAAACCCCTAATATGGAAGTTGCCCTCTGCAGGACTGTATTGCAGTTCTCGACACAGCTAAAACATGATAGTTGAAGAGTGGTGCCAGAATACCTTGGTGCTTATGGGCGCCAACCTATTCTGGCACCATTCTTGAACTATCATGCTCGATCCATGTCTTGCTGTCGTGTGTCGGGGCTGAATGAGCTAAGGTCCTTTCAAAAGCATGCGGAGGAGTATGAGGGCGGCGAGTGGCGCAGTGGTAATGCGTCTGCCACTTATGCTAAAGAAGCGAAGTTCGATATCTGGTTCCGGAGTCGGACTTTACTCTTGTAGTTATCGAGCTACCGTTCACATTCCTTCGGATTGACGGAGGATTCTTTTTCCGGGATTCTTTCTCGCCTCTATCACCTCCCTCCCCCCACTCCCCCTCAGACCCCCTCCCCCCTTCTTTCCCCTTACCGGTTTCAGGCCACTTTGTACGATAATAGCCGAAAATAACAATTTCGCAAGGAACTGCATATCGATGCAAGTTTGTTTTGAGCTTATGTGTATTCAATTACAAGGGCACTCACCGCTAATTTATATGTAATATGAAGGATGTGGGGAGGGGGAGAGCTGTCAGTTCTTAATTTAATGATTCTACATTAAAATGAACCTTAATTGCACATAAAGGCTGAAAGCAAAACTTTTGTCGATATTGGGGATTCTAAAACTTTGTTTATGCCAAACTTGGTTTAAAAGAACATACGAGTCTTGGTCCCCTACACAATGCGCACAAGGTCATCGGGCCGGCGTCAGTCACCGTTGGTCTCATCACGTCCGTTGAACGCATTGGTACGCATTTCTCAAATCTGGATATACTGGTATTTGCCACAAAGCGTCCGACTTAACGTTTTTTGTCACATTGATGCCGACCTGCTGTTCACAGCTCGCCTGTCTGTTCCAGGTCCACCGGAACTCACTCTGGTCACGATAAAAACTCACCCTGAGGAAGAAGCGAGTTTGACAGTGGCCATGCGTGCACACACTCCGCTTGTAAACAACTGCAAGCTGAGTAAGCTTCTCAAACCTTCCACGGTGGGTCCAAATTCGGATCCCCAGTTCCGGGGTAGCAAGTCATGGAACTGCTACAGGTTCGTGATGGTTTGTCAGTTTAGGCATTAGGGTATGCATTTTAAATTTCGTGTCTTTTGACAATGGGATGTATACTGACGAGTAAAATACATGCGACATTTTTGGAATCATCGGAAACACTAAAGCGTTTCCTATGATTGTAAAAATGTCGCATTTCATTTCCTAGTGGTGGAATCATCAGAAACACGTAAGTGGTGACAATGATTCCAAAAATGATCCATTTCTTTTGCTCGTCAATATAGCTTAGCGGATAACACGCTGTCAGTCTTAAGGTCCCAGGTTTGAATTATCTTTATGTACAGGATCGGTTTTAGTTGCCTGTCTCGCCTTTGTGTGTAGCACACGCATAATCATCAAGTGCGCACGTAAAGTGCACACATACAAAGTGCCATCTCTACTATTGGAATAGAGTAGACCCATCAGGACGGATAAAATGGTATCAGGAATGTACTGTATGCACCTAAGTTTGTAGCAGATTAGAGGTTTGAACATAAAGTAACGCTTTCGATGCTTCATCTTTGAGTGCTGCGGCGCCTTGAGCATCTTCACAATATCCCCAAAAGAGATAAGGATGTGCGCCTCGGAGGCGCCTGATACATTACATTAAAATACAATACAATACAATACGTTACAATGCGATACACTCGCAGACGCACACGCACACGCGCACTCAAACACACACACGACACACACACACACACACTCTCACACACACAAACACACTCACACACACACACACACACACACACACACACACACACACACACACACACACACACACACACACTCTCTCGCTTACACACACAAACACACTCTCTCTCTCTCACACACACACACACACACACACACACACACTCACACACACACAACACACTCACACTCATACAAACACACGACACACACACACACACACACACACACACACACACACACACACACACACACACAAGTTAATACTATTGGAAAAGAAAAATTCATGACAACCCATTTCACTCCAAGGCAGCATATCCCAAAATTTAGAGATGTCACCTAACAACTTTTTCCAGTTGCAAGAGGTTGACGCACCTTGGCGCCAAGCTAATATGGCACTGACCTCGAATTATGATGGTTGATCCGTCTCCTTAGTGCTTCAGGGCTAAATAGGTTAAAAGTGTTTATTATGCTTGTTTTCACACTTCTACTTCAGACGCCGTCCTGAAAGAGAGCACTGAAAGATTATAATCTCACGATGTCGACGACTACAGTGTTGCTTATGATTGTGACGACGATGGTACCGATGATGACCACGAATGTGCTAATGATAATGACAATGATGACTTTTTGCCCTCTAGTTTCATCTTCTTTAAGGGATTACCGCCCTACATGACCTTGACAGTGGCGCTTCCCCTGGCGCACGAGAGTGAAAAGGCAATTTGGAGGCTCGAGGTCACCAATGACGTCGGCCCTGGGCAGCTGGAGGTGGACATGACGCAGGACAACAGTGAGTAATGCTACGTTTCCGCAAGTACGAAGCCGACACGATAACGATCGGAACCCGACGCGGCAATGTAAGTTTAGTTCACATTTCGTGTTTCCATATCAAATGTGCGGCATCCGAATTCCTCTTTTGAAGGAACCACTGATAAAAACATACTGAGATCTATTGCTTAGATGAGTTTGTTTACTGCTTTAATTATTTTCTGAAAACAAAATTGTTACTAAAGAAGTTGAAAGGATTCAAAGCTGGCTAACGAACTCATCCAATTTTTTTATCCAGTCTAGCTGTATATAAAATTTCAAGTACATATGACAAAATAACGGACTCTAATCTGGGTCAACCGGCTTTATATAAACGGTTGTTTATGTCTTAAATGAAACATTCAATTACAATATGCTCGTAGATTCTCTTAGCCATTCCTTTAAAAAAGTCTTTCGCCAAGTTTCAAGCTTGTGTGTATCGAATTTTTGGACATTCTTTTGTTTACATACATACGCAGACACACACACATGCGCACACACGAAATGTACGTCAAATGTACGTTCAGCAGCGATGTTAGCGTAACTAGACATGACGTAATTTTTATCTTGTTACTTAAATTGCCCGCCTTTGACACCATAGACAAGGTATTAAGTTCGCCCCACCGCGACCCGTCCTAAAAAGTCCCTTCTACAAATAGAAGGGACTTAAAAATCGATATTCGATTCATTAGATAGAATCATTTTCAAGTAAACTTTTGTTTTCATAGCACAAATCTGATACGAATACGATGGGAATCCAAAGTAGGTCCGAGACAGAAGAGTTCGCAAAAGTAGAATTGTCAAAAGTAGTATTTCCATTTGTCCGATGCGGTAAGAAATTTCGCAGCCGAGCGCAAAACGTTAAAACATGACTTAATTACAGTTTACAAGTATTCTTGGCTAAAAAGGCGCACATATCAATCGTAATGTCTACAGACTTTTTAAGTTCACAAAAACGGTAAAAGTTATACAAACTACTGAGACTAATATCTTGTAACAGATTCAAGATTTAAAAAAAATGTATTGTCTATTAAACGATACTTGTCTTTGCCTGCCGAGCGTAGGTCAAGGTAAAAAAACATAACATCTCAATTACAAATCAAACAAACAACATGGCTAAATTTCTTGCTAGACAAAAATATAAAATAGTACGTTTCGACACTAACATCATACGCACGTCCAGACACGCGCACAGACTTACAAACTTATTTTATGGCAGTACAGCCCTCTGAAGCCAAAACACGGCAAGTCCAGTATGACTATGTTGGAGCTACCCTGATTGTCCCCAAAGGGAACCGTAGGTCAGTAGGTGTGAGTCTGCTCAGCTGGAAAATCACGTCAGCTGGAAAGTCACGTGCAATCCTGAGGGCTGGTGGTTACAGTTTAGACTTGTTCAAGAACTGTATTATCTGCGGAATAAAAGATAGTTTGAATTTGTTCCTGTTACATTTCGGGCAGCGATAGAATCTTTTGGAAAGAGGGAGTTCAAAATGCGAGTGCAATGGGTGGGTTGGCTGGGTCACTCATGATTGCACGTGTTTTCCTTGCCAGCGCGAATTGGCTGCCTTAAGAAAGTTGAAGATTTTGTCCGAGGAAAAAAATTACGAAACATAACCTTAAAAAAAAGTCTGGTGTGTAGTGTTTTCACCTTACATGGAATAGGACAGCACATGATGTCAAGAAGAGACTCACCAAAAACGGCTCGTCGCAGACAAAGCACCAGGGGCGTTCCCTCCCTTTCAATAAAAAGGAGTTAGTTATTTGGGTTTAACGCCGAGCAGGCGACTAAAGCCATCTCACGGCGGTCAATAAGAAGGAGCGTGTGACATAACTATGACCAATGTGAAGACGAGCTAGGACAGTCTCAACACGGCGAGTGTGGATTTGGATTTTATTCAGTGAAGTAATCAGTGACTAAACAATGCATTGTATCAACATCAGCCGGATACATCATTGATTTAAAAAAGAACCTTGTGTCTGTTTTTGTCTTGGGTTTTAAATATACGGTAGACTTTGAGATGGAGCTTGTCGGCGCACATTCCATAGACTCTGACAGTTAAGTAACACGACAAAAATTACGTCATGCAAAGCTATGCTAACCGCGCTGTTGAACATACATATGGCGGGAAACGTTCTGTGTGTGTGTGTGTGTGTGTGTGTGTGTGTTTGTGTGTGTTTGTGTGTGTGTATGTGTGTGTGTGTGTGTTGTGTGTGTGTGTGTGTGTGTGTGTGTGTGTGTGTGTGTGTGTGTGTGTGTGTATGTGTGTGTGTGTGTGTGTGTGTGTGTAGACACGAGTATCTACGCACGGGTCTGAAACTTTAGGAGATGTTTTGATCGGGATGTATTTATTTCGGAGAGCCTCCGAACATATTATAATTGGCAGACTCGATAAAGAGAAAGATTGCCTTTTATATGAAGTCGGTTGACCCGCATTTAAAATCGTAATTTTTGTTCTATTCACTAGGATTTTCAAATATAGCTAGCTTGGTAATACACATTGGATGAGTTTGTTAGCCAGATTTGTCCCTTGTCACTGTTTCAGTAAAAAAAAGTCATTCATTGAAAACAAAAAGAAGCAAGGACTCACGAGAAAGATCAGGCAGTAACGGTGACGTAAAGGCGTTAGACATGTAGTGTTAAACAATGTTCCTAATTTGACGCAAAACATCAAATGTCAGTGTTATATAATATAAGTTATTGGTCGGAGGGGTTCGCTACACGGACCTTTGTAGGCCTGAGGGAGGTCAATGGAATCATTGTACCCCGAAGGCCGAAGGCCTGAGGGGTACAATGATTCCTTTGACCTCCAGAAGGCCTACAAGGGTCCGTGCAGCAAACCCCTCCGACCAATAACGTATTTGTTTTCATTCCTCCACTTCGTAAAACAAATCAAGAAGACATCTTCCGATCTGAATCACGCCAGACATGACTGACGTCAAAGGAATATACATTTATACATAATAGACTGATGACGTAATTCAAAATATTTAACGACGTTGACGTCTCCAATACTGAGTGCTTGTTGAATCGAACAACACGATGCAACGTTTTACTTTAGAACGTTTTAGTGATCTTTTATAGAAATAAATCTCGTATCCAAGATGCGTCATCGAGAGGGCTACAAAATGTCCGCCATTTTTCGCTACTGGGGTTTTTATATCACGGTCACATGGTACGGTTTGCGCTAAAGTGACGTCGTGTGACGTAGGGGGGAAAACAATGTTTCTTAACTGACATCAATTTCGTCACTGTATACACGGGCAGAGGAGTTAAGTGTGCTACTGGTGCACCATCACCATCAAAACTCCTTGCCAAAAACAACATCAGCATTGGCACTTGGAACGTCAGAACATTAAAAACGTCTGGAAAGGTAGAGGAACTGACACATGAAATAAACAGATACCATTGGACCATCCTAGGACTTTGCGAAGTACGATGGAAGAACCTCGGGGAAACATCAACCCAGGAAAACCTCAAACTGTACTACAGTGGCAGAGAAGACAAACACGAACATGGTGTCGGATTTCACGTCCACAAAGACATCGTGAACACCGTCATGAGTTGTCGGCCGGTCTCCAGTAGGCTTATCACCATACGCTTGAGGGCAACCCCATTTAATATCACCATTGTACAAGTTTATGCCCTAACAACAGCCTATGGCAATGAGAAAATAGAAGACTTCTATGATTAACTGCAAGAAGTTCTGGACCAGACCCCCAAGAAAGACATTCTTGTGGTGCTGGGAGACTGGAATGCCAAAATAGGAGAGGATGCTGCTAGGAACTGGAAAGACACATGCGGACGCTACTGCGATGCAGAGACCAACGACAGAGGCTTAAGGCTCCTGGAATGTGCCAGTTCAAATGGTCTAAAGCTGATGAACACGTTTGGCCCGCACAAAGCATCCAGAAGGTGGACATGGCACAGCCCGAACGGAGAGCTTACTTACTTACTTACGCCTGTCACCCCTACCCGGGTATAGGCAGTCGACGAGAGACCTCCAGCAACTCCTGTCCTGTGCTTCTCCTTCGATTCTACTCCAGGTGGTTCGCAGTCTCTTGATGTCTGCTTGGAGGTCTCGACGCCAGAGTTTCTCGGCCTACCTCTTTTCCTCTTTCCCTGGGGGTTCCATGACAATGCCTGCCTAGTGATACTGGAAGCTGGCTTTCTCAGACTGTGACCGATCCATCCCCATCTTCTTCGCCCAATTTCATTCTCTGCTGTTATCTGCTCTGTTCTCTCCCAGAGTCTGACGTTGCTGATCTTCTCTGGCCAGTGGATTTTCAAAATTCTTCTAAGGCAACTGTTCATGAAGGTCTGTACTCTGTTGACTGTGGTTTTTGTCAATCTCCATGTCTCTGCTCCATATAGGAGAACTGCTTTTACATTGGAGTTGAAAATCCGGACTTTGGTGTGTTGTGACAGCTCTCTGGAACTCCACACTTTTTTCAACTGGAGAAAGGCTGCTCTGGCTTTACCGATTCGTGCTCTGACATCTGCATCAGTGCCGCCTTTTTTGTCTATGATGCTCCCGAGATAGGTGAAGGACTCCACCTCCTCCAACGGGGTGCCAGCAAGCAAGACTGGTTTTTCCCTGGTTGCGTTCAGCCTCATTGTCTTTGTGTTCTGTTTGTGAATGGTGAGGCCCACTTGGGACGAGATGTCAGCAAGCCTCGTGGTCTTGTCCTGCATTTGTTGATGAGTGTGGGACAGTAATGCCAAGTCGTCTGCAAAATCGAGGTCGTCAAGCTGTGTCCACAGTGTCCACTGTATTCCACTTCGTCTGTGCTCTGTGGTCATCTTCATGACCCAGTCTATGGCCAGTAGGAAGAGGAACGGAGACAGCAGACACCCCTGCCTGACACCAGTTCTGACCTGGAGCTCTCTGGTGAACTGCCCTTCGTGGATCACGCGACATGTCATGCCATCATAGCTGCTCTTGATCAGGCGGACGAGCTTTGTGGGTACACCGTAGTGTCGTAGGAGTTTCCACAGAGTCTCTCGGTCCACACTGTCAAATGCTTTCTCATAATCCACAAAGTTGACGTACAGCGGGAAGCTCCACTCCAGAGACTGTTCCACGATGATGCGGAGAGTGGCGATCTGGTCTGTACATGATCGGTTCTTCCTGAATCCTGCTTGCTGGTCTCTCAGCTGGGGGTCAACGGAGCTCTTCATTCTCTCTAGGATGATCCTGTTGAAGACCTTTCCTGGTACTGACAGCAAGGTGATTCCTCTGTAGTTGGAACACTTGTTGAGGTCGCCTTTCTTGGGAAGCTTGATTAGGTACCCCTCCTTCCAGTCAGCTGGCATCACCTCCTCTTCCCAGATCTTTCCAAACAGTGGGTACAGCATCTCAACTGTTGTCTCTAGGTCTGCTTTCAGAGACTCCGCTGGGATGCCATCTGGCCCTGCCGCTTTGCCATTCTTCAAAAATGCCACTGCTTTTCTGATCTCTTCCCGGCTGGGTCTGTCACAGCTGATGGGTAGGTCGGTCTCTGCCGGCTGGATGTCGGTGGGGTCGGGTGGGCTAGGTCTGTTCAGTAACTCTTCAAAATTCCGAACGGAGAGCACCATAACCAAATTGACTACATCATGATGAAGAGACGCTTCCAAACCAG
>BTPG01000003.1:5399826-5436644 GCA_036245525.1 Semisulcospira habei
TTTTAATAAATTAAAATATGCGATTATCATCACCGTTGTAATGTGGATGTTAAACCATGAACCAACCAACAAACCACTTTTACTCTTGGATAAAAATGCATACTGGTTACCTCGGTACATTTGTTCATTCATTTTTTTCAGCCAGGCATTGTGAGCATGTTTACATTACATGTTTACATTCATTCAATCATTCACAGATTCACTGATTAAAAAGCACACCAAAGGGTGTTGTCACAGAAGGTATTTTTTAAAAATTTTTTCCTGGCATCATCTACAAACATTAATTAATAAATAATGTGAATTTGTTTCAATATACCTGCTGCAAGCAATGCTACATGCTCCTTTGGTGTATCCGTGAAAGCAGGTCGGTGAACATCTCTGGTTGAAAGATGTTTGTGAACAGATTGGTAGTGGATGTACCTATCTCTCCAGCTGAATCTCAGTTTCCCAGCAGTTTTTGGTTACAAATTATAAAGAAACAAAACAAATGTCACATGTTTCAATATGCCCCGTTATGTTTACACATGATCATTGTGAGTAAAGAATAATATCTCTGTTCATTTTCAAAAGAAATGCTGTATTTGCAGACATTCAGTTAAAGTATACATGTACAGTCAAGTATGTTGAAAGCATATTAGGCTACAATGCACATAGGCACCCATACAAAAGTAACTAACTCAAATACAAAATATTACATGTTTAGGGCTTAACATCTTTTGTCCATAAAAGGTGATTTCAAAGATGGGTCACAGAAATAGGGTTTGAACAAATTTTGACCCAAGCTGTATTCGAACCCAGGACCTTTGGGATGAGAGTCAAACACACTACCACCGAGCCACCCAGCTCCCCCTCATATGCCTATGATCAGTTATCACCCACCCACTGAAATCTGCTGTGACAGATGGAGGGTAATGCAAGAACTACATGGTCAACTCACTCTTTAGAAGTATTGCGATTTTCATTGAGCAAGTCCACATTTGGTATATTTTGAGCAGAGGGTTTAATGACATATATGTATATATATATACTACATACCTACCCCTACCCCCCCCCCCCCCCCCCCCCGGCTGCATTTCTATATTTTGGCACACCCCCTCTTCAGAAAGTACCCATGGGTATTATACTCTGAGGCCAATTACCATTTTCAGAATGTATATCATTTATAATCATGCAAAGCGGAGCAGTGATAAGTTTTCTCCTTGTTTCACACAGACGCTGCAAAAAATCTATCTGTACCACTGTTTCCTAACCCATAAGAGTCAGCTGTGGAGTACATATTTTGAATGACTGATGTATGTCAGTATTTAGGAACTTGTCACAAAAAAGGCCTGTTCATATGATGAAATGTCTTCAAAAAATTAACACATTGTCAGTAAAGGGGTTTTCCTTGGATAATCAAAAACTAATATATATTAAGCTGCATTTCCAAATCGCGACATGACAGGAGAGTGACAAAAAGTAACTTTTCTGAGGGGGCCATCCAAATAAATATGCATAGGAAGGTCTTACTATCAGGTATCTCTTTACCAAGTTTAGGGTTACAGTTAGGAATACTTGAGAAAAAAAAAACATCTTTGGGCAATATATGGCTATCTTGTACCTATTTTCCGATTTCTTGTGACCCTTGACCTTTCGGACCTTTCATGCATACGAAATTAGTATGCATGAAAACTTCTTACCACCTTGTACCAAGTCTGGGTTTGAAGTTGTGTATACTTGAGAAAACATCTTTTTGGTCAAAATACAGATATTTTTCACCTTTTTACTGCACTACACATTACAACATGGGTGTCAAATCGCTTTGTCACGTTGTTATATGAAAACACACAAAGCACACCCCCATCACTGTACAATAGCCCCTGAACTGCTCGACTGCACGTTACAATTTTGTCGCCCTGCTGCTTCTATGTCAGGCTTACGGAAACACTCCCTCTTTATTTCTATTTTCTCGAGTTTTGTCATTGTCACTTTGTTGTCACTGCCCCCCTGCTGTTGTGTCTGCAGTTGAATAGCCAGGCATAAAGCCTGCTTGCCCTTCTCCTAATATATGGCTATGCATCAGTTCAGGCAGTAAGGCACAGGCTTTTGCTGCAATGCGAATGATGTGACTGTCCAAAACCTTGACATTGTGGCCAGCCTGGTGGATGGACATCAAAATAACAGGACGTCTGCCCTCCTACACAGGACAATCAGTTCACTTCCTTTGCCTTCTCGTCGGTTGGCCATCGCGGAGAGATGTACCCGCTGAACTCTTCTTCCCTTATCTTTCGCAACCTGCAAAAGATAATTTTGTATCAAAAAAAAGTTCTGACATACACATATTGCGTGCATATATGTTTGCAAGTATTTATACAAAGTACATACATGCATAATATGACAGTAGTCAGAACATGAACAAGAAAGGCAATGTCCTTATGGTTCACGTGTATGACCAATCCACATAATATGTCTGTCCTTTTTGACCTTGGCTTGACTTTTCCAACAGGTCTCTGAAAATGTCTAAACATAAGTATAGGGCTGGATTTTGTACCAGTGAAACCTGAGTATTTTTCCAAATCCCTTCATTTTTCACACATTTGTCAACCCTCTGTGACCCTTGACCTCTGTGAGGGGCTGATTACATTAGTATGCACAGAAAAGTGTTATCATCATGCCAAATTTTATTGAAAAGTTTGCAAAAACATTGATAAAAACTACAACTCTACCCGAAAATAACTTTTGTCACCCTTATCATATGGTATCTCCATAGTAAGTTTGAGTTTGAAGTTGAAAATACTACTTGAGATGACATTTGAAAGGTCACAGAAATTGGTATGTTTAGAATTATTTTACCACAAAGTACCCTTGTGCCAAGTTTGAAGTCCAAGGCTTGCATAGTCTTCCAGGAAATGCCAATGTTAAAGTTGCCCACAGGTAACAGACAGTTGACGGACGACCCATTACAAACATTTACATTTGCTATCACACGTGCGCCAAAAATTAGACGCCATTGAGCTTGAAATGACCACAAAGGGTGTATACATATATCTAGAATCAGCATCAATATTCAAAGTGTAACTTGCAGAAATTGTTTCAAACAGGACACAACGCATTGCTGTTTAGCAACAGCACACACTGGACCAAATGGGTAGTATTCAGATTTTTCTAGTCCTTTTGTATGCACTAAGTGCTTATTAAAGAAAACGACAGTATTTGGAGACTTGCCCAACCCTCTAGTTTTCAAATCAAATGCAATATGGTGCCACTTGTTGACAGCAAGTGATTTTAGCATTCGGTGTTGTTGAGAATGTTGGTACTACTACTACACCATCTTCAAAATGAAAGAAAGCATTACAGTGTAATGTGTTTATCCCAACCAGTTGTGTTTTGTTATGAACCTGATTCTATTCACAAATCAATCGGTATGCTTTACCTCGAGTCCAGGACAATAAGTGTCGCCTTCTCTCACTTTAGTTGATCCGCTGGAACTGGAATTGTCTGCTTTTAGCTGTGGCCTTCTCCTTTGAGCAAACATGACCTGACTAGCTCTTGCCTCTTCTTGGTGTAGGCGTCATACTTCTGTGCTTGTTTGCAAGTATACCCTCTGGGCGTGACTCTGCAGTGAGACGTCAACAGCAGCACTGACCTGAAATGAAATACATGTTTATTATCGTGTTATTCGGCAGCATGGCAATTTCACTTCTGATCTTATTTCAGGGTGCGTCGGTTCCAAACTCCACAAACAGGGACTTTGTTATAGCATTATAAACAATTCGGGGCCGGTGGCCCCCACCCAATTCGTCCCTACATTTAGTTTACACATTACTACCTTCAAACTAATGTGAAATAAACTGTGAACACCACAAACAAGAATGGTGAAGCCTGGATCGCTCGTGTGCATATGAAACTGATCATTTTCTTAATCTGAACTGTGTGACCTTTCCAAAAGGTGACTGAAATTTAAGTGCCATGAGTCGAAGCATAAGTAAATACTCAAACTCAAAACCTGCGTATTTCTCTGTGGGCTGGCGATTGAGTGTCTGATAGGTGGGGGCAGGGGATCTAACTGTTGTCTGTCCAGCGCTGTGATTCCCTTTGGTTTGAGTACTGACAATTCTGCCAGCGCTAGCCTCACCTATCTGGTTTGTGAGAAGCATAAGTAAAGGGCTGGCTTATGTACAGTTGTGAATAGTATTGGAGAAAAAATATCTTTTGTCATAATATGGCTATTTTTTTTTTTTTTACCTATTTCTTGATTTCTCATGACCCTTGGCCTGAACTCAAACTGGTAGGCTAAGAGTAAGAAAGGTCTTGCCACAAAGTATCCTTCGGCTACGTTTGAAGACTGTGGTTTGAATAGTCTCCAAGAAAATGCCAACATTAATGTTTACCATGGACGACCAATGGCCCAGAACATAGCCTTACACTTGCTTCGCACATGAGCCAATGAAAGAAGGCATTACAGTATGATGTGTTCATTCACACCATAGTTGTGTTGTGTTCTGCACCTGATTCTCATCACAGATCTACTGGTATGATTTACCTTGAGTCCAGGAGAATAAGTGTCACCTTCCCTCACTTCACTTGAGCTGTGAGTGTGACCTTGGTCAGTTGGTGTAGATGTCATACTTCTGCGCTTGTTTGCAAGTATGTACTCTGGGTGAAAGTACTGAGACTCCACAGCGAGAGGTCAACAGCAGTATTAGCCTGAAATGAAATACATGATTATTACTGTGTTGTTCGGCAGCATGACAATTTCACTTTGCGTGAACTAAATGCAGGGGCAGATTATTACTTTCAAAATTAATGCGACAAAAACTGTGTAAACCACAAAGAACAAACAACAATGGCAAAGTCACGTCTGTACGCCTCATGCGCATAACTGATTCACAACCTGTGTGACCTTTCCAAAAGGTAGCTGAAATAAGTGTCACGAGTCTCAACATAAAGGCTTGCTTTTGTACTAGTCAAATTTGTATTTTTCACACATTCTACGGTCATCCAAAATGGTAGTCAACAAATATTAGGGTTTCAGTCAAAGTAGCGTTTTACTAGGTAACCCTTTTAATCCTGATACACCCACTGCTTGAAATAAATGTGACTATGATAGTTCAAGGGTGGTGCCAGAATAGATTGGCGTCTCATCCGCCAAGCTATTCTGGCACTATCCTTGAACTAAAAAAATGCTGGACCTATCTCCTTATCTGTAATATAGCCTTCATAAGACAGAGAATGGATGAGAAAACTAAGTTACTAAGTACTGAAAGCAGTTACTGAGTTAGTAATGCAAAATTCTCCCTTAGCAGGACTTTTTACTACACACAGTACGTTTTCCTAAATAATAAGCAATGGCACTGGTTTAATATCACTACAATGTGGACTACATTCCTTCCACCGTATTAGTAAAGGCTCTTTGAGAATGTATGGAAATGTTCTACTTCTAGGTGGTGACTGACATACATGGAATGCATGCCCCTGTCAACCCACAATATAATGTAGTCTTCTTCTTTGCAGGTAGGCTGTAAATTTCCATGCATAAAAGGACAGTTAGCTATTGGGGTTTTACACCGTGCAGGTGACATCTCACGGCGGTGCATAAAACATTTTTTTTTTTAAAGCGTTGGAAAACCAGTCAGATATGCCACTTACGTACGACATTTTCCTTCCACTACTAGTAACTCGTGTTCTAGTCACTTACCAAACACCACCAACCTCTTTTTCTACTTTAGTTTACCTTTTCCTTGCTGATGTCTGAAGAGATTTTGTTGTTTTCCTGGCTCCCGTTCGGTTGGCCCATTCTTTTTTTTTTTTTTTTCTTCTTCTGAGAAATGGTTATGCGTTACTACTGACGCTCGGTGACTTGTCTCAACTTATGCAAAAGTATCTTATTTCTGAGGAAACACAACATTTTATGCATAGAAACAGTCAGCTTACACACCTATTTCAGACAGTATATATATCTTTTGTCAATTATCGATAAATTGAGCTTGTTTGCAATACGACTTGCCGTACGGCGTTTTTTTTTCGGTGACCTCTAGTCTCAGGTCACGGCAGACGCAAGATCGCGGTATCTAAATGCGCAGAAAAGATGCGCGAAAGAGGTGTGTCCTACAACCTTAAGCTCTGGGCATGAAAATTAGCAAGAAAATTGCAAAGTTGATCCTTTGAAACGTCAAATTTTAGTACCGCGAGGATGACGTATAACATCGAGTCGTCACTATGAACACGCGTCGTGAGGCTAATGATGCCATGACGTGAAGCTTAAAGTGACGTCATTTTGCTGGTCGTGCAAAATAGCTTTGCTACGCCAGACCACAGAGCTTACGAATAGCGTGAATCGCCGTGTGCTTGCCTTTATTTATGTGTGCCAGTGTGTGTGGATAATAGGGTGTGTTAGACTAGTAGATTGATTTCTGTCGCTAGACCAGCCCACAGAGTGTACTAATGGCGGGAAGCGCCGTGTGTCCGTCTTTATTTGTGTGCGCCGACGTGTGTGTTGATCAGTGTTTGGTTTTGAGAGGAGGGAAATGGATCAGCATTATAAGAATAAAAATATGAACATCTCTAAATATTCTTAAAAGAGAAAAGCACCTGAGCTCCAAACAATACGGTAGACTTTGACATGAAATCTTCATCTTGTTTCTCTTCAGAATTCCTGTCGATATGTCAGCCCACACAGCGTACTAATGGCGGGAAGCGCCATGTGTCCATCCTTATTTGTGTGTGTTGATCAGATGTTGGGATAGAGAGGAAGGAAATGAATTAGAATGAAAAGCTTATAAATATGAACATTAACTCTGAATGTTACAAAAGTAAAAGCGCATGTGAGCTCCAACCAATACGGTAGACTTTAGGATGAAATCCTCATCTTGTTTAATTTATAGCAGATCCGCATGCCCCCATTGGGAATACCCGCGTAAATAGCCGGACCTGCCCCAACAGACACATTTACTGGACACCAACTATCTGTGACACCGGCAACGTAACATCTCAATAACAGCTTAGATATGAAACCTTTGATATCTGATCGAAATGGCTGGCTGATGCCATAAAAAATGTGACGTTTGACCCGTACAAGAGTTTTAAGAAATTTATTCCAACAAGCGAATCAGAATTTTACATATCGGCTCGCACGTTTGCGGTACTGGTCACCATATTCACCCTGCAGTGAGATGGACGGTCAGATGACTACGTAGCTATTTGAGCAAAGTGACTGACTAATTCAAAGTCTTTGTTACGATTGTGGTTGTGTTGTTCTGTGAGAGCGTGAGTGCATTAATCGTAGGAAACGATCCGATATTTATTTGAGCTATCATGATTACAAATCAGCTACCGTTTTAGTAAGTTTCACTTTCGTTCACGCGTAGTGCGGAACTGATTATCTTTTGACACACGGAGTGGAATCCCGAAGAGTTTATAAATCGCTCGAGTATTCACCACTGCTCTACTGTGCGCGTGAAGGTAACGGTCAATATTGTGTTACCAATAGTCGTGTACTTTCCAGAGGATGCGGGCAAGGTCGTAACTTGTCTGGCCTACTTTTGTGTGACGTCGTAATGCGCGGAGATTTCCCAACATAGCAGCCAGATTTTCGTGGACTATTCTAGTGTAATGTTTCTCATTAACATTTAGGAGTTTTAGTTACGTATTTTGTTCTGATTGGTTGTGTTGTACGAATTTCCTCGAATTTTCTGGAAAGCATTTCAGTATAAAAGATCGTGTTAGGAAGCTCGTGTGTACATTGTTCAGTTGTACAATTGCGATGTAACAGCGTCGGTACATTGTTTAGTTGTATAATTGCAGTGTATCGTTAGCGCATTGACACAGAGAGCGCTACGCAAGATATTGTGCTTCTTTGTCAGTGACGCAGTTATGCAGTGAATGGTGATGTACATTGTATGAGAGATGCATTGTGTCAAAGTGTGGACATTTTGCAGAGAAGACATTGTATCAGTGTTGGTGCATTTGTGAACGCATTTTGTCGAGATCGCATCGCTGTAATAAAATATTGTTGGAACTGTTACTCCAGTATTGTCTACAACCTTAAGCCACGTGTGACGGGTAGCAGCTGAATGAAGTTTCACTAAAAGAAATTTACGTGCGTGCCGTCTGGTGTGATATCATATTACGACCGCGATCCAACACGTAACAGTCTCCAAATAAAACCCAATGGACGGACTTCCCGCGGGGCCGAGCTAGCCACGGTCTCCCACACTGTTGTAGGACCCATCAAATCCCTCACTTCAGTACGTTTCGCTTGACGTCAAAATTACTGACAGTCATACAAAATCTATGGTAAACTCCATTTCACGTAAGACACATTGTTAACCTCCGTCTTTTAGGAAGAGATCCTTGTTATACCTAGGTTGATGCAGTTATATATGTATAGCGCTTCCTACCACATTACTTCTACGTGTCTACAAGAAGAGAGCAATACGGAAGGGAAAGGCAGGGGAAAAAACGCAAAAGAAAGATTATTATCTGTATACAGACATTCTATAATGGCAACCACCGATACCACAGCCCACGTTCTTAACAGGCCGCGAACAAAACGACAAGTGTTTGTAAGAGAATGAAGTTACGTGAAAGTGCAGAATTACGAGATCGTAACGTTCAACACGAGAATAAATAGCTTTGCTTTATCCGACTTTTCTTATTATCCGATCATGTTGTAAGAGAACTTCATTGTATATAGCTCTATTCGTTCATTAGGCGTGTTGTGCATTGGGGAAGAATTGAAGTGGCATAGGTCTTCTCCTAAACCTTAAAGAATCAAATGTTCGTTTACTCCACAAAATAGGTGATGCGCTTCTATTCCAATATGTCTGCAGTGTGTGTTTTTTTTTCGCAATTATTTCTTTGGAAAACAAGTTTTGATATATTTTTAGGACAGAATGTCTGCGTGCACTTATACTGGGGCTCATCATTTTTTTAAACTTTTTTTTTTATAAATGCACCCTGCGCCATTGGGGCAAGAGTTTCCCAAAATGACCATCACATATGAGCTAAGCGGTCAATAACACACAGGTTTTCTCAAGGCACCCTTCACGTGTTTCTAATGGGCCATCACAAGCGCCTGGCTCGCTTACCGCAGACAGAGGCATAGATCCGCATGATCAGACGCAGTTGCGGGGGCTCATGAGGATCAATACCTCTTCCAGCTGGGTGGTGATCAATTTGTATCGGCACTGAACGGGTTAAGTACGACTATTCCACAGGTCTTTTCACAGTTCATTTAAATAGGCACACCCAAAAGATGACTACAATCAAACTTCACAATTAAACGAAATGTAATTTAGCAATATTACGCAGCATTAGTGTACGATATACAGAGAACTTTGATAAACTATATATCCTAGTCTAATTATACATGTGTTTACCAGGATAAGGTAGATTTAATATTTGTCGGAGAATCTGAGATGGTTAAATATAATTATTATGTATGTATTGTTGTTTAGTTTATTGTAAAAGTGGTGTGTTCGGGCATTGTGTTTTGTTTTGTTATGTGCATATGACATTGTATTTTTAGTTTTGTGTACAGATTGTAAAGCGCTTAGAGCTTTTGAGTAAGATTAAGCGCTATATAAATACTCATTATTATTTTTTATTATTATTATTATTATTAAAAGAAGTATCATTTTTCATGTACGGCAGGGAAAGGGTTAGTTATTAACAAGATATCTTAAGACTAGTTTTTTTTTATGTGAATATTGAGTTATATTGCTCATTGAGTTATGTTATAAATATGAGAAATGTGACATATAAATACCATTAATAATAACGAATAAATAATGGCTTTGAATTATTTCAGCCAGTCCATCATTAATAGGTGCACCACAGATTATCAGCTTGATCCAGTCATCCCGGACACCAGTCGGTACAACACACCTGGACCTCGAGGTCCGATCTCACACAGCAACGTGCCAGCTGCTCCACCTGCAAACTGTGGTCACCTGCAACGTTATTGAAGTCACTGGTTCCCCGCCTGACCTGACAGTGAGCATCCAGCTAAACAATGTGAGAAAACAGGACAAGGGAACATGGCGTCTGACACTGACCAATGAACTGGGGGATGGGCATTTTCTGCTTCCTTCGAAAGCCGTGGCTGGAAAAGATAACAACATCACAAGTGAGTCAGTTTATGTGTACCGTATTTAAAAAAAAAAAAAAAAAAAAAAAAAAAAAAAAAAAAAAAAAAACCTGCAGACTTTCAAAATGGGGCTGGGTCAGGTGCATTCAGGAGCATGCACATGACGTTTCAGGCGTGCGGGGCAGAAATAAAGAGAGAGAGAGAGAGAGAGAGAGAGAGAGAGAGGAGAGAGAGAGAGAGAGAGAGAGAGAGAGAGAGAGAGAGAGGGGAGGAGAGGGAGAAGGAGAGAGAGAGAGAGAGGGGGGGAGGGAGGGAGGGAGGGAGGTAGGGAGGGGGAGGAAGAGAGGGAGGGAGAGAGAGAGAGAGAGAGAGAGAGAGAGAGAGAGAGAGAGGATGTGACAGGAACTAGAGCCCGCTTTTGAGGACAGACAAGCTTGAACTTTTAGGATAGTGTTCACCCCCACAAAAAAAATATATATATATATATCACGGGACCTTTTTTTTTTTTTTAGGGTTTTAATTAAGATGCTCATTGGCGAGAAAATGACCGTTAAAAAAAACTGTTTGATCCACACTGTAGTCCGTAATGCATCTTATTTTTACTAGATATTTTGCGTATAGCGATATAAAAGAGACATATTGAATAAGTTCGTAACAAGCATCTTGAACATTTTGAGTAGTAATTAAATATATTTTTTGAAAAACAAAAATATTTTCACGTTTGTGGGATTAATATTACGAATGATATGGGTTAATCTTAAAACAATTGAATCTTTTTTACGACAAAATATAATATTTTTTTTATAAATAATAGCTTGTTTTTTCCGTGTCGTTATCGCCCATTTTTGTCCCATTTACGTCTGTGTTTTTGACGCGAGTTCCGGTAAGTGTACAGTGGCTTCAGACGCAAAATTCATGATCTCTGACAGCAAATGAAATACCTGACGTTACGTTAGTCCTTTCTATGGAAAATATTAAGATCTCTGAACTGAGCACGGGTGTTTAATACCTGAAATAACGTCACTTCCGCAGTCGCGAGCCGCATGTTTTCTTTCACCTCTGCATGTCCGTCTTTCCCCTACCCTGTTGACCATCAAAACAAATTTGAAGACCCATCTTTTCCAGGTAGCATATCAAGATTAGCTTAGTCTGGATGTGCTGCCTGGAAATGTTGGTTGTTTTCCCCATGTAGATAGGCTATGTGTGTGTGTGTGTGTGTGTGTGTGTGTGTGTGTGTGTGTGTGTGTGTGTGTGTGTGTGTGTGTGTGTGTGTGTGTGTGTGTGTGTGTGTTTCGTGTTAGGAATGCGCCTACATGGTGCGAGCAGATGTTTATTTAAAGAGTGAGTGCGTTCTAATTTTTCTCCTTTTTAATATTTTTTTGTGTGTGCTGTAAAGCGCTCCGAGTTTGCTGTTCGTGGGGGAAGGGCGCTATATAAAAACTATGTATTATTATTATTATGTTGAAAAAAGTGAGACGCTTGCAGCAGTATCAAACAGAGTGGGCACTCTTTGACTGGGCACGCATGTTATTAAGTGGAAATCTTATAAGAGTTGTTCGCCTAACCCATTCAGCCTTGAAGAACTACAGCAGGACACACAACTCGCGCACGCAATCGCACGCTTTAGACGACTCGCGAACCACAAATAGTGAAATACATTACGACAGTCTCCTTAGGGTGGGGAGTGTGGTGGTATAGTGCTATAAATGTTGAAAGAGGTGAGTTTTGAGGGCGGACTGGAAGGAGGAGAGAGATTCTTTCTGACGGAGAGAGAGAGTTGGAGAGTGTTCCAGAGGATGGACCGGATACTGAGAAGGAGCGGGGGCCGAAAGTGCTGAATTTGGTGTGGGGGATGTGGAGGCGGAGAGGGTCGGAGGCGGAGCGGAGGGAGCGGGGAGGAGTGTAGGGTAAAGTAAGTTTGAGAGATAGGCGGGAGCGCAGTTGTTCAGGGATTTGTAGCAGAGAGACAGAATCTTGTATTGGACGCGTTGGGGGATGGGAAGCCAGTGAAGGAGTTTGAACAGGGGAGTGATGTGGTCGGTTTTTTTCTTTCTGAGGACGAGGCGCGCAGCATTGTTCTGGATGCGCTGGAGAGTGAAAATGGTACAGTGATGGAGGCCGGAAAGGAAAGAATTGCAGTAGTCGATGCGAGATAGGATGAGAGAGACAGCAAGTTTGGTGGCAGCTTTGGTAGTGAGGTATTTTCTGATCTAACCGATGCGGCGGAGGTGGAAGTAGAATGCCTGGGCCGTGGCGGAAACAAAGCTGGTCATGGAAAGAGAGGAATCGATGAAAAAGCCGAGGTTTTTGGCCGAGTCAGAGAGGGAGATGGGGTGCTGTCGAGTTGAAGGTGGAGGGAGGGAGGTAGCTGGGAAAGTTTCTGGCGAGTGCCTACCAGCATGGCTTCCGTTTTGTCGTCATGCAGTTTAAGCTTGTTTGCTGTCATCCAGTTTTTCACGTCTTTGTAGCAGTCAGCCGTGCGAGTCAGTAACGACTGAGTATTGTCGAGTTTGTATTTGTCTAGTTGTTGTGAGTCGTCAGCGTAGAGGTGGTGGTGTATGTGGTGAGACTGGATGATGTTGGACAGGGGAGACGTGTAGAGTGTGAAAAGGACCGGGCCCAGGACGGACCCCTGATGGGTCGACAATGATAATTCAAGGGTAGTGATAGATAAGCTTGGCTACTGAAAGAACCAAGCTTAGCTGGCACAACCCTTGAATTATCATGGCCGATCCATCTCCTGAAACAGGTGCATAGTCGTTAGATGACGCCTTAACAAATATGAGAATACGTGTAATGAGTTAAGCGGTTATTTTCACACGGACCCAAAATATTTCAATTAGTACTTTCTTGTGCAATGTTCTTTTTTTTGTTTTTTTGGTTGTCTCATCAACTTGGAGGTCAGGCGCTATTTAAGTTATTATTATTATTATTATTATTGTTATTATTATTATTATTATTAGCAGCAGCAGCAGAAGTAGCAGTAGTAGTAGTGGTAGTAGTAGTAGTAGTAGTAGTATATCAAGATTTTCGAGCACACAGATAACACATAGTTGGTCAATGTTGTCTTACCTAGCAGTGGACCAGGCGCCACACCAGTTCTGAACTGTAATTAGCACACCTACACATTTGGAAATAGTATCCTTAACTCATTTAGCCCCAACGCCGTACAGCAGGAGATGAATGGACCATGATAATTCAAGGGTAGTGCTAGAGTAGATTGGCGCCTGAAGGCGCCAAGATAATCTGGCATTACCCTAGAATTATCATAGTCCACCCATCTCCTGCAACTGGTATATAACCGTTAAGCGACACCTCCAGAATTGGGGAAATGTGTGGGCTAAATGAGTTAATGTGTTGAGCATAAACAGAAAACAAACATGATGTCCCGTATTATACTGAACTTTGTGATTGACAACAGACCTTGCCGAGGTCACCAACCTAACTCTAAACGACGGACCTACTCTAATTGATGGACCTGTCGACCAAAACACCACTGTGGACATCATCTGCACATGGGATGCTGGTAACCCTCCTGTTGCTGCCCACCTGCTTGACAGACACGGCCATACCTTGGAGACCGTTAGTGACGTCCCTGGACAGATCAGTCACAGGTGTGCTGCTGCTGTGGGCTGTCAGGACGCTGGCCTCATTCGTTGTCAGGCGCCAGGAGCCAGCCATAACAAGACAGCAACACTCCTTGTCAGATGTAAGTTTAAACTACATTCTAAGAGGAGCCATTCGCCAAGAAGAGCCATCAAAGTTCAACCATACAATGTCCAAAACCAAGTCTTTAAACTCATATAGCCCTGAAACACTACAGCAAGATATAAACCGACCATTACAGTTCAACGGTGATGCTAGAATAGCTTGGCGCCCATAGGCTCCAAGTTATTCTGGCATCACCCTTGAACAATAATGATTGATCTGTCTCCAGGATTGTAATGCAGTCTTTTAAGTACAACACAAACATTAGTGGAAGTCGATCTTAGGTGACACAGGGTTAAAAGGGGAGTAGTTTCATTGTAAGTACAGGCGGATATGGTCAGATTGTTATTCAGTTACAGTTATATGTCTTACACATTCCACCCCATGACTGAAACCTCAAATTTTGAAGTTGCTCCCCCCCCCCCCCCTGCAGGACTTTATGACAATTCTAGACACAGCTCGAGCATGATAGTTCAAGAATGGTGCCAGAATAGCTTGGAGCATATGGACGCCAAGCAATTCTGGCACAATCCATGAACTATCATGCTCGATCCATGTCTTGCTGTCGCGCGTCGGGGCTGAATGAGTTAAGATCCTTTAAAAAACATGCGAAGGCTTATGATGTGCAGTCAGTGGCCTAGTGGTAAAGATTCTGCGTCTTATGCTAAAAGAGCGAGGTTCGATATCTGGTTCCGGAGTCGGACCTTTCACCTCTAATAATCGAGCCACCGTTCACACGGGCGGACCGTTACGGATTCTTTATCAGGGTACTCTGCCTCTCCCTCCTTCCCCCACCCCTCACTAACCCCCTTTTTCCGGTACCGGTTTCAGGCCACTTTAGATATATACGAAGTGTCAGACTTGTAATAAAATAATCCCTACATATCGATACAAGTTTGTTTTGAGCTTATGTGAATTCAATTACAACGGCATTTTAACGTAGAATGGGTTATTTTAAGTGGTTTGTAATCACCCCTTATTTATATGTAATGAAAAGTGTGTGTGTGTGTGTGTGGGGGTGGGTGGGGGTGGGGGGGGGAAGGAGCTGTCAGTTCTCTTAATGTAATGATTGTACCATTAAAATGAACCTTAAGTGCACTTAAATGGTGAAAGCAAACCTTGTGTCGTTACTGGGAAAAATGAAACCTCGTGCTTAAGGCAAATTTCGCTTAAAAGAACAAACAAGTCTTGGTCCCCTACCCAATGCGCACAAGGTCATCGGGCCGACGTCGGCCGCCGTTAGCCCGCGTACGTCCATGAGCAGGCCAGCTGCGGCCGACGTCGGCCCGATGATCTTGTACGCATTGGGTACGAATTTCAAACAAATATGGGAATACTGGTATTTGCCATATAACGGCAGATTAATGTCGTTCTGTCAGATTGATGTCGGCCTGCTGGTCAAAGCCCCTCTGTCTGTTCCAGGTCCACCGGAACTCTCTCTGGTCACGATAAAAACTCACCCCGTGAAAGAAGCGAGTTTGACAGTGGCCATGCGTGCGCACACGCCGCTTGTAAACAACTGCAAGCTGAGTAAGCTACTCAAACCTTCAACGGTGGGTCCGACCACGGATCCCCTGCACTGGGGTAGCAAGTCATGGAACTGTTACAGGTTGGTGATGGTTTGTCAGTTTAGGCATTAGGGTATGTATTTTTTTTACTTACGTGTCTTTTGAGAATGGGATGTATATTGACGAGCGAAAGAAATGCGACATTTTTGTAATCGTAGTGTTTCCGACACGTAGTGTTTCCGATGGTTCCAAAATGTCTCATTTACATTCCTCGTCGTGGAATCAGCGGAAACACTTAAGTGTTGACAATGATTCCAAACTTGTAGCATTTCGTTTGCTCGTCACTATAGCTTAGCGGATAAGACGCTGTCGATCTTAAGGTCCCGGGTTTGAATTATCTTTAAGTACAGGACCGATTTATGTTGCCTGCCTCGCTTTTGTGTGTACCACACGCATAATCATCAAATGCGCACATAAAGTGCACACATTAAAAATCCAATCTCAACTATTGTAAAAGAGTAGTCCCGTCAGGACCGATGGAATGGAAACAGGAATATACTGTATCCACCGACGTTTACAGCAGGTAAGAGGATTGAACATAAAGTAGCGCTTTCAATGCTCCAGCTTTCAGTGCTGCGGCGCATTGAGCATCTTGAAAATATCCCGAAAATAGATAAGCATGTGCGCCTCGGAGACGCCTGATAATATAATACAATACGATAAAATACAATACGATACAATACTCTCTCTCTCTCTCTCTCTCTCTCTCTCTCTCTCTCTCTCTCTCTCTCTCTCTCTCTCTCTCTCTCTCTCTCTCTCTCTCTCTCTCTCTCTCTCTCTCTCTCTCTCTCAGCTGAGCTGGGAACCACAAATCGAAAACACCTGCAAAACAATATCTAAAAATCTATTCCTGCTATCAAAACCAAGTCAAATAGTTAACACTGAGACTAGAAGACTCTTTCTCCATGCCCATATTAAGACACACTGTGATTACTGCTCCACTATCTCGGATGGATGCAGAGACGTACATTTAAAGAAACTTAACTCATTGTACCGTCGAGGGGTAAAGTTAACTGTGCCTGGTCCCTCTCCCACCGACGAAAGGTTTAGAACCATCCGACTGCTAAACCTAAACAAACAGTTCACATTTAATCGATGCATACTTATGCATAACATTCTTCACCATAAAACCCCATCTTACCTTCGTATGTTATTTTTGGATAGTCAAAGACAAAACACGAGGAACAGTTTGTTACAGCTACCAAGGGCCAGGCTCGATATATATAAAACCAGCCTTTCGTTCTCAGGTGCCAAAGCCTGGAACAAACTACCACCCCAAATTAAATCTATTTCTAATTCTAGAACCTTCAAAACTCGTTTATATAACATCTTGTTACAGTAATTTACTACCTGAACGGACTACTTATATGTGTGTGTGTGTGTGTGTGTGTGTGTGTATATATATATAATTATGTATGTGTGTATGTGTATGTATATATATATATATATATATATATATATATATATATATATATATATATATATATATATATATATATATATATATATATATATATATATATATATATATATATTGTGTATGTGTGTGTATATATATATATAAATTATTATTCACTATTATTGATATGTGTGCGCATTATTTGCATTGCTTTTTTTCCAGTTTATTTCTTCATGTTTCGATTTATTGTGTTAGTGTGTTTCTTACTCTTTGCTGTTAATATTTCTTTTCTAACAGGACAGTTTGTAAGAGAGGCGTTTCGCCTAAAACTTTATCCTGTCAATAAAACGTTTCATCATCATCATCATTGTAACGCACGCAGACTTGCCCACAGTCGTACGCACAGACTCTCACGCAACAGACGCATACACCGCCACTGACTCAGACGGGCACATTCATGCGGTAAAACACAACACACGGGCTCACTTTCTAAAGTAACTTTTATACACTATAAATGAAAAGAACGACTTAAATGATTATCAACTATATACACTGTTCTATTATCACACCACACACGTATCACAATATCTTTGCCAGGTTAGGTCTTAGTCTCACATTGCCTCCAACCTGTTTGATGTTGTTGTCTGGTTACGTTGGTCCTTCTCACGTCTAGGCGTGAAAGTCCTTCGTCGTACGCGTGTTGCCGTCCTGTCTCTCTTTGGGCACGGACGTCCTCGTTCTCGTACGGTACTCAGTTCTCACTTGGACTTGGGTGTCTTGGTCCCCAGTCAGACTCACTCTCAGAAGAGCTGGAGGGATGACCTCACGTAGGTCCCACCTGCGACTCGACGTCTCGGCGTCCGTCTTTCCACTCTCGTTACAAGAACTCTGAATAGACAAAAGTCCCAACGTAACACTTGCTAAACACACAACATATTGGATCAATGAGAAACATCACGTAACCTGCCTGATACAAATAACTCACACGTTCATTCACACACACACACACACACACACACACACACACACGTGCTTCATAAACTATCTTCGTATCACCCCCATATCTCTGTCACTATCTTGAAACAGACTATAGCCTAACTGACACTCTTGCTATACCTTACTCTATACCCTGGAAAAGACTATGTTTAACCAACCACGTACTATCTTCCTAGCGGCTTAGACATACACACTTCATATTCCTTTAGTCATCTAACTCGGTAAACAACTGTATACAGAAACACCGGTTACTTCACCGAATTCTAAACATACTATAACTAAACCAAACCGGAACACCGCTATACAACCACATTAATCTTACCACGCATACTGTCTTTAACTAACAACTATCAATACTACGTTTATAGAAACATACCTGAAATCTAGGCTTCAGAGTCTTGGAATGCGGGCTAGGTAACTCAAACACAACCGTTCCATACGACGAAACAGCCCGCACTCCCGATCTAGACCTCTGACAGTCACAGCTTCCGCCTAGAACTCACTAAACAGAACTCACTAAAAAATCCCGTGCTAACCATGTCTTACAGATTTCCCGTGCGTCTAATGCCACCACAAACAAACCGTTAACAAAACCCGTACCGTACTAATCCTACTGTGCGAGCACTATGCACTAGCATAGAGCTTCATAACAATCATCTCTCTCTCTCTCTCTCTCTCTCTCTCTCTCTCTCTCTCTCTCTCTCTCTCTCTCTCTCTCTCTCTCTCTCTCTCTCTCTCTCTCTCTCTCTCTCTAGTTCGTCATTGTCCTATTCTGGTGCAAAGTTATGGAACTCTATTCCTGCAGATGTTAGGGCAGCGCCAACGCTTTATACTTAAAGACCAAGCTGCTTAAACATCAATGCAAAACTTATTTTTTTCTTTTAATTTTTATTTTTATTTTTATTCTTACATGGAGCACTCCATGCCTTATGCCGCATTTCACGGATAGTCTGCATTATCTTGTAACATGTATGAATGCGTGTATACATCGCTGGCATTCCAGCAAGCCGCATTATGTAATATCCAAGACTCCATGGACTCGGCTGCCTAGACGGGGATGCCGTCGATAGACACAGCATAAACGCTCGCGCCACGTAGTAGTGCTAGGGTTTCTTCGCGTCGACCCGCGCGCGCGATAATTGCGGGGTCACTATACATTACTTTTATTGCAGACTTTGGCAGCTAGCTGTGCCGGCGCGGTTTTGGCGTGGGGAGGCCGCTATCGGATGTGTGTGTGTGTGTGTGTGTGTGTGTGTGTGTGTGTGTGTGTGTGTGTGTGTGTGTGTGTGTGTGTTTGTCTGTGTGTGTGCGAGTGTATGTGTGTGCACGTGCGCATCCCTACGTGCTTGCACACGCGCACGCGCGCGCGTGTGTGTGTGTCAGTGTATGTGTCGTGTATGCGTGTTGTATGTTTGTTGGAGTGAGCCGTGTTAATGTTTATGATGAGAACAATAGCGGTTTTATGTACAAAATCTTTTATACCCTTTAAATTTGCCGTAGCCTTTATAGTTAGAATGTATGTGTACATGGCGTGTGTGTGTGAGTGTGTGTGTGTGTGTGTTTGTGTGTGTGTGTATGTGTGTGTGTGTGTGTGTGTGTGTGTGTGTGTGTGTGTGTGTGTGTGTGTGTGTGTGTGTGTGTGTGTGTGTGTGTGTGTGGAGGGTTGTGCATGCTTGGCTTGGCGCCTATAGGTTACAAGCTAATTTTGGAACAAGCCTGTGCACTGACGCGGCAATTGCACACCGGCACGCGTGTATGTGTGGGTAAGAGAGTGATTTTATGTACATTATTTTGTTTTGTAGTGTGTAGCAATGACAAGAATGAAAATAGGTCTGCGCACCTATTTTGTTATCCTTGGAAAATAAAGTTTCATTTCATTTCATTTCTCTCTCTCTCTCTCTCTCTCTCTCTCTCTCTCTCTCTCTCTCTCTCTCTCTCTCTCTCTCTCTCTCTCTCTCTCTCTCTCTCTCTCTCTCTCTCTCTCTCGCACACACACACACACACACACACACGCGCGCACACACAGGGTTAATACTATTGTGAAAGAGGCATTTTATGACTTGACCCATTTCACTCCAAGACAACATTTCCGAAAAATTAGAGGTGTCACTTAACAACCGTGTGCCAGTTGCAGGAGATGGATGTACCTTGATAATGCCAGGGTAGTGTTATATTAGCTTTGTGCCTGATGATGACGTCAAACTAATCTGGCACTGCCCTCGAATTATCTTGGTCGATGCGTCTCCTGCTTAGTCCGTCGCGGCTAAATGGGTTAAAAGTGTATATTATGCTTGTTTTAACACTCCCGCTTCAGACGCCGTCCAGAAAGAGAACACTGAAAGATTATGATCTCACGATGTCGACGACTACAGTGTTGCTGCTGATGGTGGTAACGATGGTGACCAAGAATGCGCCAATGATAATGACGATGATGATTTTTCCCCTCTAGTTTCATCTCCGTTATGGGGGCTCCGCCCGACATGACCTTGACTGTGGCGCTTCCCGTGGAAAACGAAAGTGAAAAAGCAATGTGGAGTCTGGAGGTCACCAATGACGTCGGCACTGGGCAGCTGGAGGTGGACATGACGCAGGACATCAGTGAGTAATGCTACGTTTCCGCAAGTCCGAATCCGACATGATAACGATCCGAACCCGACGCGGTGTGTTTTCATATAAAAAGTGCGGCATCCGAATTCGCCCTTTGTAGGAACCACTAAATGGCCGACTCTTTTTGCTGTATTGTGCTGATCTAATTGACACGAGATATAAACACTTCACAGCAGACTCCTTGAAGGTTTTGTTCCGGGATGTTCCCCGGACAAAATCTTCAATTTCTTGAGAGAATGCAATATTTTCCACAAGATCTGAGCATTCATAGACTATGTGAATTTTTTTAATTTGCCCTTTTTGAGAGTCTGTAGATGTTTCTTTTAAAGACATGTGCGACATTTTAGCCTGACATTTTTAAGCTATATTTACATTTTGTCTTAAGACCTTGCTTTTAGTCTGACTGACCAGATTTTTACCCATCCCGCCGTGAGATGGCCTTAGTCGCCTGCTCGGCGTTAAACCCAAATAACTAACTAAATAACTAACCGAACACATCCATCATCCGAAAATATCGCTCCCCAGGGCAAACAAAATGTCGTGTCGTGTTCGTTTTGCACTCGGTTGCGAAATTTATTACCGCATTGAGCAAACAGAAACACAATCATAAAACTGCTTGTGCGAACTGTTCTGTCTCGACCCCGCTTCGAATTCTGATCGTAGTCATATCGGATTCGTGCTTATGGTAACGACACTTTACTTGAAACTGATTCTATCTAATTAGTCGATTATCGACTTATATGTCCCTTCTATTTATAGAAGGGACTTTTTAGGACGGGTCGTGGTGGGGCGAATTTAATAGCTTGTCCATGATGTCAATAGCGGGCATGCCTAAACCTTTCACAATTGAAGTAACAAGAGAAAAATTACGTCATGTCTAGTAGGTACGCTAACCTCGTTGCTTGGCGAAATACTTTCTTAAAGGGATGGCTAAGAGAGCCTTCGAGTATATTGTAACATTGAGACATTAACAACCGTTCATAGGAACTCGGTTGACCCAGATTAGAGTCCGTACATTTTGTCATATTTATTTGAAATTTTGCATATAGCTATTTTGGATAAAGACATTGTGGCGATGACGTAAAAGAGGCAACTCCGTCACCAAGCATTCATTGACATGATACTCTAAATATGGCGTAATTCTCTCTCTCTCTCTCTCTCTCTCTCTCTCTCTCTCTCTCTCTCTCTGCCATGCGCACATCTCCAAGAGGCATAGATCCACATGCGCCCGCACACACACACACACACACACAAACACACACATCGTCGCGCTTTCAGAAGAGAAAATGTTAAATGTTAAATGTTTAGGGCTTAACGTCTTTTGTCCACCACGAAGGTGATTTCAAAGACGGGGCACGATAAAGGGTCTGAACAAATTTTGACCCAAGCTGGATTCGAACCCGGGACCTTTCGGTCGAGCTTTCAGAAGAGCATTCAGGTGACCCGATATAGCTATTTTGGAGAAAGACATTGGATGAGTCCGTTTCAACTTCTTAAGTAAAAATATTTCTTTTAGAAAAAAAAAAAAAGTAACTGTAAAAAGCCTTGACATCTGCAGAAAGTCAGACAATGGCAATGTCGTAAAAGAAGCAACTCCGTCCCCACGCAGACATACTCTAAATATGACGTTATTCTCTCTCTCTCTCTCTCTCTCTCTCTCTCTCTCTCTCTCTCTCTCTCTCTCTCTCTCTCTCTCTCTCTCTCTCTCTCTCTCTCTCTCTCTCTCTCTAGAATATGCGTGCATCTGCAAGAGGTATAGATCCTCATATGCCCGGATGACGCATTAACATTATGCCTCTTGAAGATGTATGGAACACGCGGAAGCACGCACGCACACGCACACATATACACACACATCGACACGCTTTCACAAGAGCATGCAGGTGTACCTAATATATCATGTAGCTATGTAAAGTCAACCTGCTTTAACACAAATTATAGCAAGACTGAAGTTGTACCGTGAAATTCTAGTTTTGTCACTAATTTTTCAAGTCCTGAATTAAAATTGAAACTCGTATCACGTTAAATATAAAATTACGTAAAAACAACAACAACAACAATCAAAACGTCATGACAAATGACGTTTGACAAACCAATGACGCTGATGCACTGCGCGCGCCCCTTATAGTGTTGTTATTTAGATTGTTATTTCTTGTCGTCAGTTTCCTCATTATGACGTTACGTGAATAACCAACGAATGTCAACAAGGGAAGAGAGCACTGGGGATAACCGGGCTGGACCATAAGCACAGACAGCACTCCAGATATCTCAATGAGATACAGATCCACATGAGCCTTCTGTGCTCATGAAGATCTATACCTCTAGAAGATGTTTGGAGTGCTGTCTATACTTATGACAGAATGTGGCGAATGGCCTTTGTTAGAGCACCTGACATTCAGCAGTTGTTTACCATCTACTTTAGCATATACTGACGAGCAAATTAATGCGACATTTTTGGATTCCAAAAATGTCGCATTTTTTGGACTAGTCAGTATATATACTGATGTGGTGGGAAAAACTGCTCTGAAAGATCGTAACCTTGTTTTCTTTTCCATTAAAAATAAAAACACAATTGACCAAATCAGAATCGCGCATTCCCCTAAACCGGTTGTTTGGCTTTAATTGCAACATGTGTAACATCACAGATGCTTTCACTGGCAATGTCCAGTAACAGTTAGAGACGGTCACTACTGATTAAAGGATTTCCGGAAATCGGAAACAAGTCAAAAGTGTACATGCTTTGTTGAAAACAGTGGATTAAAACCCCCAGACAAACAGGCGATACATCTTCGTCCTTGGTCATTTAATTAAACTCAAATTTAATAGAATGAAATGAGTGATACATCGCCTTTTTCCGGGCTTTTAATCCACTGTTTTCGTAGAAACACGTGCACTGTTGACCTACTTCTGGTTTTCCGGAAATAGGTTATTGGTTCAACGATACATGGCATCGCACAACTCTTCCCTCAGTTTATTGCACGTCACTGTGATTTGATAATCCGTACTTCTTGATCTGACGTAGACCATATCCGCTGCTCCCGGTTGGGTGTCTCTCAATATACAGTTCAAAGATTTATTTTTTTTTTTCCTTTTTAGTTCCCATCTATGTATAGAAGGGACTTTCTAGAATGGGTCGAGGTGGGGCGAATGTAATAGCATGTCAATGATGTCAAATGCGGGCAGGCTAAACATCAAACAATTGAAGTAACAAGATAAAAATTACGTCATATCTAGTTACGCTAACCTCGATGCTGAACGTACATTTGGTGCGAATCGCCGTATGTGCGTATGTATGTATGTGCGTATGTATGTAAACAAGAGAATCTCCGATATTTCTGTACACACAAGCTTGAAAATTGGCAAAGTAATTTCTTAAGAGGGTGGCTAAGAGAGACTCCGAGGCAATTGAATGTCTCATGGACGACATAAACAACCGTTTATATGACGTCGGTTGACCTAGATTAGAGTAGGTAATTTATGTCATATTTACTTGAACTTTTGCACATAGCTAGTTTGGAGAAAGACATTGGACGGGTTCGTTACCTTCTATCGTTTCAAATTCTTCAGTAAAAATTATTTTTTTTCAGAAAAGAATTAAACAGAAAAAAAAAACACCTTGACTTCTAGAAAAAGTCAGATATTGCCGGTGACGTAAAAGAAGCAACTCACTCACCACTTAGACATACTCTAAATATGGCGTAATTCTCTGTTTCTGTCGCTCACTCCCTCTTTCACATATGCGCGCTCTTACACATATGCGCGCATCTCCGAGAGGCATAGATCCTCATGTGCCGAGGGCGCATGAACATCTATGCCTCTTGAGGATGTTTGGAGCGCAAGCAGGCACTCAAGCACATGCACACATCGACGCGCTTTCAGAAGAGCATGGAGGTGTGCTTAGTATACCATGTAGTAAAGTCAACCTGATTGTACACAATAGCGTGAAATTCTAGTTTTGTCACCATTTTTGCAAGTCTTTAAGGGGAAGGGAAAGTTATTTCACGTTAAATATAAAATTACGTAAAAACAAACAAACAAAATACGTCATGACAAATGACGTTTGACAAACCAATGTCACATATGCGCGCATCTCCAAGAGGAATAGATCTTCAATTGCCCGGAGGCGCATGAACATCTATGCCTCTTGTGGATATTTGCAGCGCGCGCCAAACCAAAGAAGACATCAGACCACGTAAGGCATTGTTTGCTGGTGGCAAGAGTCATGTTATTTGTAAGCCAAATCTGCAAAGGTATTTTCACAACTGTTTAACTGTCAATGTGAGCGAGCTGATTGACAATAACAAAAAAACACTCTCCATTAACCCATTTACTTCCGAGGAAACAGTGAACACGATCCAACCACGAGAGACATAGATCCGCATAAGCCCACGCTATCGCGTGCGCTTTTTGTTATCTTTGCCTTTTGCTGAGATCAATTTTGATTCATGATTCTTGGACAGTGTCGGCTTTTGGTCTTTGAATGAACACAAATTTCAGAAACAAACTGTACGTTCAGAGGCAGGGCAGGGCTTAACGTTGCAAGTGGTTGCCGAGTTACCGGAGTTTACAATGTGGCGAACTTGCGGTAGACCTAGTTTGATTTCACAAACCTTATAAATTTTAATTATAATAAACGTATCACCTGTTCTCCTGCATGGACAATTTAGATTAAATCTGACGTTGTTGGTATAATAATAGGAACATGTAAAGTTAGAGTTTATAAGATTTTGTAGTTTGGGAGTTAATGGAGATTTATTATTGTGTGAGACCAGCTACTGGTTTGGCTTCTGTTTGAACATTTAAACCAGAACTCTTAATCCGTTTATGTTAGAAAGTGTTGATGAATTCTTCTGCTGATTTATTTGTATTTAACAATTTATAACATTTTGGTTTATTTACGATTGCATGTGAGTAGACACTCGTATGAATTGTGAAAAATAAGGATAGACAAGTCTTTGATAAACCGCTGTATGGCGAATTTTTCCGGTGCAAGACCCCCAGGTTTCAGGTCGCTTAAACTGTGCATATATATCTAAAGGAACTGAGCGGCTGTCGAGTGGAAAGTCCTCCCCGGGAGATGATGTAGGAACAGGTGCTGACGCAGAGCCCAGTCTCTCGGCCAACTCCATTGCAGCTGTCGTCGCTGTTGTCCTCATCGTCGCAAGCATCAGCTTCTGCATCAGTATCACTATTTTCTACGTGAAGAAAAGTAGGTAAAACATATACTGACGAGCAAAAGAAACGCGACAATTTGGGAATCATCGGATGCACTGAAGTGTTTCCGATGATTCCAAAAATGTCGCGTTTGTTTGTTTGTTTGTTTTTCGTTTTTTGTTTGTTTGTTTGGTTGTTTGTTTTTTTTTTTCTGTTGCTCGTCAGTATTCGTATAAGGATGATGAACGATATCTGTTTAAAACCAGTCCAGTCTCTATCTTTTATATTAATATATCATTCTGCTGTAAAACTGTGCCAACTTTTTCTGAAAACGGGGAAAAAATGATACGTGCATACGATCCCTCCCCGCCTTGATACAGTCCACAAAGGTCAAGTCTTCCAAAGACCATCCTATGAACGCTAGGATGAAACAACCAACCTCAGGAAGACTGAAAAGATCAAGCTTTGTGAAGGAGACGAGAGCACTGCAGAGAAAACACCAGGCAAAGCTGCCTGCGCAGGTAGAGGCTCTGAATCCTGCTAGCGACCTTCCACCTTGTGAAAGTAAGCCAGAAAACATCACCATCTCTTCCACGGTACCCTACATCACCACCAGAGATGTGCACAGCACTGTGAGCAAGAAAGCCCTGACACTGGCCATGCTCGAAGAAAAGTATCCCCAGGAAGCATGGATACGGGCATACACCGATGGATCAGCCACAGATGCAGATCAGGATGGAGGGGCTGGGGTGTACATTCAGTACCCAAACGGAAAATGGCAGGCAGAGGCAGTACCAACAGGCCTTCACTGCACAACTTACAGAGCTGAGGTGGAAGCCCTAGTCCGCGCAGCTAACACCCTTAGTGGCACTGCAGACCCTGATGCCCAGATTGTCTTCCTTACTGATGCCATGTCTGTCCTTGAGGCAGCAACAGCAAGCAAACTGCCACGTCTACAAGAGGCACTGCAAAACATCAAGTGCACCAGACTGGTGCTGCAGTGGATCCCTTCACACTGTGGCATCTACGGCAATGAAGAAACTGACAGAATGGCAAAAGTGGGCGCAGAGAAAGAACAAGATGAAAATGGAGTCGGCTTCACAGAGATGAAGACCATCATTAAGTCTGTGTACAGACCACCACAACGACCCCTAGACAGTTACCATCAGCTGTCCAGACAAGAGCAGGTGACCATCTTTCGTCTGAGGACCGGGCACAACCGACTCAATTTCCACCTGCACAGACGCTTCCACCTCGTGCCATCTCCCCTGTGCCCCTGTGGAGAAGCAGAGCAGACCGCAGAGCACATCCTCCAGGACTGTGGGAACCACCAGCCGCTGAGGGAGGAGATATGGCCGAAGCCCGCCACTCTACAAGAGAAACTGTACGGGCCTGTGGAGGCACTACAGAAGACCACAGATTTCATTTTGAGAGCCAAACTCCAAGTGTGACGGCGTTCGAGAAGAAGAAGAAGAAGAAGATCCCTCCCCTTTTCCATGATCCCTTCATAAGACAGTACCGGGGTGGAGGAGGGGCGGGGGGATGGTGGTGGATTATAACTTAAAATACAGTGACACCCAAAGCATAATCTAACTCTTTGTTAGCCATGGCAAGTAGGCCTAACGAGATGTGTAACACCATCACAAAATTACTTCCTGAACAATACAATGCTAATAGACATGCATGGTGCCATTGTTTCGGACAACCCGCATGTTTGTGGTGGTTCAAGAGAAGTTAGTTGTTTGTTTAGTTTGGATTTTATTGAGATTTCGTTTGCAACGAGCGGGTCGCATCAACGAACGACGCCGTAATCATCGCGGACAACCAACTTGTACCATTAGACGACACGCCAAACATCGCCAACAAAGTCTTCATCAGCCGGAAGAGTTCATGACGATCTATGCCTCTTGGAGATGTTAGAAGTTTGTCTCTGCTTGTGAATCAAGCTGGTTATTTGCCGTGATTTCGCTCTAGGTCGTTGTTCGATGTCCGTCTATCTATCTGTCTGTCTGTCTGTCTGTCTGTCTGTCTGTCTGTCTATATCCCGTAGTTTTGTCGACCGTTAGGACACCACTGATGATTTGACAACTAGCTCGTTCCATTCCTGTCTGTTTTCTGCCATTCTTAATGCATCGCCCAGTTTCAGTCCTGCCCACTCTGAGATATTGTCCTCCAATGTTTTTCTCTGTCTTCCTCTATTTCGTCCTTCTTGCACAGTGCCTTGCAGGATTGTTTTGGTATGCCCTGCTGAACGTGTGACATGTCCTTACCACTTTAGTTTGCGTTTGTTTCACAATGGCAAATAGGTCTTCATAGGCCCCGATGGCTTGCCTGATTCTGCTTCCCACTTCCTCTTTCGTGATGTGATCTCTGTATGAAATGCCAAGCAGCCTTCGTAAACATCTAATTTCAGTGCCTTGTATCCTTTTTCAAGGTCTGCATATAAGTCATATAAGAACACTGTTCGAAGTCGTTCGCTGAAAACGAAAGGAATCTTCTCATGTCCGCGGCACTGAAGTGATAACCGACCGCCCTAAATGAGGGGTTAAGCTATTGTTCATGGTGTACGACCTGAAAACTGACACATTTAGGCACACTGTAACTAAGCCACGTTCATTTGAGCCTTTCCTCGGACTTGCTGTAAATTCTATCAAGCCCGTCATTTTTCAATGGCTTCTAGTCAGGTCACGCCTGTTTCCTGCATTCTGACAACAAATCCAAAAGGCATAGATCCTCATGCGCTTGGGCGTTCATGAGGATCTATGTCTCATAGAGATATTTGGAGTGTTGTCAAAGTTCATGGTACAAACTATTTACTGCCGTCCTTTTGCTCTTGTTCGATTTTGGGAGTCTTTCGTCGCAAACGAAACCTCACTGATAAAGATGGTATTCAGCTAGATCTAGTTTTTGCAATATTTTAACATTTATTGTGTAGCGTATAGTTATCAACTTTACTTCTACTGGCTGTCTGGTCCAACATTGTACACCATGTGCTGGTTTGTGATTTCGGACCGCTGTACTGTAGAGTCTAGGGTCCGAAATCACACCTCAACACAAACTTTAGTTTCCAGAAGAGACGGATTACGTCCCGTGAGACAAGATGAGGAGCCAGCCAATCATGATCCAGCCTTGATTGATGACGTCAACCAGTCTAGCGCAGAGTCCGAAGAGAGTTTTATCAAGTACCAGGAGATCCCAGACACTCCGCCACAAATACCGATGGGTAATACTTATTCTTGCCAATGTTTGTTTGAAACCTAGTCTATTGTATTAGAAACCTAGCCTATTGCATCAGAAGCCTAAGCTATTGCATCAGAAACCTAGTCTATTGCATACGAATTGAAAAATTCAGGCTGCTAAACAAAGAAACAGCATACTGAAAACAAGATGGGATGAACCATAACCCACGTGTGTGCGTGCAAGCGCGCGCGGGTGTGTGTGTGTCTGTGTGTGTCTGTAATAATAATAATAATAATAATAATAATAATAATAATAATAATAATAATAATAATAATAATAATTTCTATGGCGCCTAACCTCAGGAAGAGCTCTAGGCGCCTTACACATTTCAAAAATACAATTACAAAAACTGTACACAATATTACACGCACACACACACACACACACACACACACACACACACACACACACACACACACACACACACACACACACACACACACATTCCAGGCACCACAGCAAAACTACTTTAGAATCCTCAGCAGTCAATGATTATTTAATGGGTAATGGAGTTGGAAAAGGTGTGTGTGTGTGTGTGTGTGTGTGTGTGTGTGTGTGCGTGCGTGCGTGCGTGCGTGCGTGCGTGCGTGCGTGCGTGTGTGTGTGTGTGTGTGTGGATGTGTGTGTGTGTGTGTGTGTGTGTGTGTGTGTGTGTGTGTGTGTGTGTGTGTGTGTGTGTGCGTGCGTGCGCGCATACATTTAAAAAGAATCTCCGATATTTCTGTACACACACGCTTGCAACTTGGTGAATTACTTTCTTAAAGGGGTGGCTAAGCCTCGGCGCATATTGCAATTAATGTCTCCTTTAAGACATAAGAAAAGATTATAGGATGTCGTTGGTCCAGATTAGAGTCCGTATCTTTGTTATATTTACTTGAATATTTGGAAATAGCTAGTTTGGAAAGACATTGGAAGAGACATATAAGAAACAACGAAATCGTGTTCTATACCAAGTGAGAGCGTAAAAAAACAAATGTTCTTCCAGGAAATGATTAGGGACAACAAAGATACAGCATCCATTTGGAAAGCCCTGAACATTATAACGAAGTGTAAATCAGCCCCTGAAATTCCATCCCATTTGTCAGCTGATATATTAAATAACCACTTCCTATCGACAGCTGAAACACTTGCTCAGTCAGCTGCAATTAGTAATGCAGAGTACCAAGTTCCTAGTGTCCTGGAAAAATACTGTGAGGCCAAAAATATACTGCAGACATTCATCATTCATGATATTACCGTCGCTGAAGTTGGCAAATTTATTTCTAGCATGCCAAAGAAAAAGTCCACCTGGACGGATGGTATCAACAACAAAATTCTGAAAATGTCATTACCATAATATACGGTAGAGGCACTCATTTATATCTTTAACCTCTGTATAAAACACAGCACGTTTCCAACTATTTTCAATGAATCCAAGGTAATTCCAATCACTAAATCAAAAGATCTTTAAGATGTCAATAACTACCGTCCTATCTCACTTTTGTCGGCCCTGTCAAGGCCCCTTGAGAAACACATACAAAAACACCTCCTCGATTTTCTAGAAAAGGGCAATTTCATAAATATTCATCAGTCCGGCTTTAGACCAAAACACTCATGTTAGTCAGCACTGACACACAATGTAGACAAATGGCTGGAATTAATAAATAAAAACCTGATGTCTGGAGCTGTTTTCTTAGACCTACAAAAAGCATTTGGGTCTTGTCAACCATGACATTCTCTTAACGAAGCTAGCAGCATATCATATAAGTGAAACCGCCATTGCATTCTTTGGATCATAGCTAAAAGACAGAAAACTAAAGGTATATACCCATGGAAAATACTCTAAAGAAGGACAAGTTAACTTCAGTGTTCCCTAGGGGTCGATCTTGGGACTTCTTCTATTTATAATATTCCTTAGTGATTTGCCTTTGCATATTACTAACACTGATGTCAACTGCATCATGTTTGCGGACGATACGAGCCTCCATGTTTCGGGTTACAAAAAAGAAGCTGACAATAACCTTAGCTTACAAAGTAGCATCAGCGAGGTTCCCGACTGGTGTAGAGTGAATCATATGGTTCTTCATCCAGGAAAAACAACAAGTATTTTAATCACCACACGACAAAAACCATGGGCAGAAGGATGGCCAGATAAGCGACAGGAAAGGCGGCAAGAAGAATCCGTCAACCCCGTCCAACACTCGACCCAAGCAAGCGCTGGAAAAGTCGCCAACCTCAACGACAAATTCTGCCACGCGTGCATCTCCGCTAACCCCCGAGCGCAAATAGCCGGCACCAAAACGACCATCGTCAGATACCTTAGCCACCGACCTTTCTGGACTCCAAAACCCAAAGCCCAGCACCCAGACGCTACTTCTCGGCCTTGACAGGGCCGACAAGAGCCAGAGAACGTCAAACTCGTTTTATAGAGATCAATTCTAGGTCGCGGCACAATAAGGGATTTTCTTGATCTGGATTATGTTGATGACTGGACGGTAAATATCTATCTATCTATCTATATCCCGTAGTCTTGCCGACCGTTGGGGCACCACTGATGACTTAACAACCAGCTCCCTCCATTCCTCTCTATTCGCTGCCATTCTCAACGTATCGCACAGCTTCAGTCCTGTCCACTCTGAGATATTGTCCTCCCATCTTTTCCTCTGTCTTCCTCTCCTTCGTCCTCCTTGCACAGTGCCTTGCAGGATTGTTTTGGCAAGCCCTGCTGAACGTGTGACATGCCCATACCACTTCAGTGTGCGTTTTCTCACAATGGCTAATAAGTCTTCATAGGGCCCGATGGCTTGCCTGTTTCTGCTTCCCATTTCCTCGTTTGTGATGTGATCTCTGTATGAGATGCCAAGCAGCCTTCGAAAACATCTCATTTCAGTGGCTTGTATCCTCCTTTCAAGGTCTGCTGTGAGGGCCCATGACTCGCAGGCATACAAGAACACTGAGATGACTAAGGAGCGCATCAGTCTGGTCTTGGAGCAGAGTGTGATGTTTCTGTCCTTCCATATGGTCTTCAATCTTGTCAGTGCTGTTGTTGTCTGCGCAATCCTGGACAGTATTTCTGGTTTTGATCCCTCATCTGTCACAATGGCTCCTAAGTATTTGAATTTCTTAACTGTTTCCAGTTTTTGGCCTCCAACGAGGATTTCAGAGCCAATGCCACTGGCGTTATTGGTCATCAGTTTGGTCTTCTCTACACTGATTTCCATCCCATATGCAATGGCTGTACTATCCAGCTTTTCCACCAGCTCAGCTAGCTCCTTCTCTGTTCCTGCAAGGCCATCCATGTCGTCCGCAAAGCGCAAGTTCGTGATTGTTCTGCCTCCAATACTGACAGTTCCTTCATGATCTTTCAGAGCGTCCGTTATGATTCTTTCCATGAAGATGTTGAAAAGAGTAGGTGAGAGCAAGCAGCCTTGTCCGACTCCAAATGTAGTTCTAAACCAGCTTCCTATTTTGCCGTTGAAGCAGACTGCGCTAGTGGCCTTGTTGTAAAGGTTTGCTATGACTTTGATCAGGTTGGCATTTATGTTGTATAGCTTCATGGTGGACCAAAGGGCCGCATGCCACACCCTGTCAAACGCTTTCTTAAACTCCACAAAGACATGATAGAAATCCTGCTGGTGCTGGAGGCATCTCTCACATAGAACTCTCAGGTTGAAGATCTGCTCAGTTGTGCTGCGCCCTGGTCTGAAGCCTGCCTGTTCCTCAGCTATGATTTCCTCTGCCTGTATCTTTAGCCTGTTCAGTAGGATCTTTAACATGACTTTGCTTGGGTGGGATATAAGACTGATCGTGCGATAGTTCTGGCATTGATGTAAGTTGCCTTTTTTGGGGAGAGTTATTATAAGTGATTGGGTCCCTGGTGTGGGCCAATCCCCTGACTGCCAGATCTTATTGCAGATTGTTAGTAAGGCGCTGATTGTGTCTTCTCCCCCTTCTTGGACTAGCTCTGCAGGGATGTTGTCTGCTCCTGCTGCCTTCCCTTTTTTCAGCGACTTCACTGCAGCCTCTACTTCTCCTCGGGGATGGGATAGTTGCCATTGTTGGTCACGGGTGGGTTGACAAGTATGCCTGGGTCCCCTGCAGCTCGGTGGTTGTACAAATCTGAGCAGTACTCTGTCCATCTCTTCAGTATGTCTTGGTCTTCCGTAAGACAGTTCCCTTCACTATCTTGAATGATCGAGGAGCGTCCTTGTTTTACACTGGCCAGGTCTTTCACCAGCTGGTATGCTTTTTTGCTATATTTTTTTGTTCAGATTTTCTTCTACGTGTTTACACTGATCTTCAATCCACTTATTCTTTGCCTTTTTCATGCTTTTCTTGATATCCTGGTTAATTTCCCTGTATTGTTTAGCTCCTTCTACCTCTGATTTTTTTTCTTTAATTCTCAAGGCTTGTCACATATAACAAAGATGTCACCTGTAACCCAAGGTTTCCTTGATTGTCAGTGTTTGCCAAGGATCTCACTGGCTGTTTGGGTTACAACAGTGTTAAATGTGTCAATCAGTGTGTCCACGTCCGTGTCTTCTGCACCTAGAAGTAGCAGTGGTGCGAATTTTCCTCCTATCTTTGCCTGAAAGGCTTCCGCTACCTCTGGGTCTTTCAGCTTCTCGAGGTCAAACTTGATTCTGGTTGGACCCTGCTTGTTGACCTTCTTTAGGCGGAGTCGGAAGGTCATCATCACTAAGTCATGGTCGCTTCCAATGTCTCCTCCTGGAAAACGTCTTGTCTTGGCAATGTTCACACTGGTTTGGAAGCGTCTCTTCACTATGATGTAGTCAATTTAGCTATAGTGCTCTCCGTTCGGGCTGTGCCATGTCCACCTTCTGGATGCTTTTTGCGGGCCAAACGTGTTCATCAGCTTTAGATCATTTGAACTGGCAAATTCCAGGAGCCTTAAGCCTCTGTCGTTGGTCTCTGCATTGCAGTAGCGTCCGCATGTGCCTTTCCAGTTCCTAGCAGCATACTATCCTATTTTGGCATTCCAGTCTCCCTGCACCACAAGAAAGTCTTTCTTGGGGGTCTGGTCCAGAACTTCTTGCAGTTGGTCATAGAAGTCTTCTATTTCCTCATCGCCATAGTCTGTTGTTGGGGCATAAACTTGTACAATGGTGATATTAAATGGGGTTGCCCTCAAGCGTATTGTGATAAGTATACTGGAGACTGGCCGACAACTGATGACGGTGTTCACGATTTCTTTGTGGATGAGAAATCTGACACCCTGTTCGTGTTTGTCTTCTCTGCCACTGTAGTACAGTTTGTGGTTTTCCTGGGTTGATGCTTCCCCGAGGTTCTTACATCGTACTTCGCAAAGTCTTAGGATGGTCCAATGGTATCTGTTCATTTCATGTGTAAGTTCCTCTACCTTTCCAGGCGGTCTTAATGTTCTGACGTTCCAAGTGCCAATGCTGATGTTGTTTCTGGCACGGAGTTTTGATGGTGATGGTGCACCAGTAACACACTTATCACCTCTGCCCTGGCGCAAGACAGAAGGCGCGGTCCTTGTTCCGGGCGACGACCGATCCGGTATGGATTGAGGTAAGGTTGTCATTGCATGTGGTGTGTCTTGGGCAAAAGAGCCTGGCGGAGCCCATCCCTCTCCGGGCTGTTAACCACAACCGAAACTCCACATAAATTGTGGCTCGCCTTGGTCCTGGACACGTGGCCGATGAGACTCTTTCGCCCTGAGTGGTGACTTCATCAATGAAGTTCATACACCCATTCAGGTACCGTGTCAGCACCCTAGCCTTTGGTTATCCAAACCCTAACCTGCAAGGCAGCAGGGGACTCGTGGAGGGCGGGGTCGTCTATGTCCCGTGCAGATGTGAACATCTACCCACTGCCCACAGTAAATAGCGTTGTGTTATATCGGGGTAGCTTATCGTTTAATGCCTTGAACATAATCATTCCCGTTTGAAAGTTAAATGATCTTTTAGGGGCAGAATTTTTAAGGCTGCCAATTTTTGGTCAGTAGTTAAGCTGGGATGAGGGACTATTTGTTTGGCAGCTCTCCGATGTAGAGAGTTCAATCTTTTCAAACTGACATCGCTCGAACCATTTCACACAGTAGAGGCATAATCTATATGTGATCTAATATGGGCATTAAAGAACAGTTGACGTGTCTCCATATTAGTAATGTGTTTGAGTTTTGCTAAGATGTACATATTTCTGGAGACAATGTTACAGACATTACTGATGTGAGCCTGCCACCTAAGGTGATTGTCCACCCTGACTCCTAGCAGGCGATGGTTAGTAACTTGGTTTATGGTTTTGCCGTGGAGGGACAGACTGATTGAGAGAGAGCCGAGCTGGTGTTTTTGGCGGGTGTTAATTACCATGCTCTCCGTTTTTGACGGCTCTAAAATCATAATATTACGACTGCACCAATTATCAGTATCTTTCAGTGTGTTTTGCAGTCGTGAATTGATGTTTGATATATCCTTATCTGGCGTGAGTACAGCGGCATCATCTGCAAAAACATATCACATGTAACGTTTTTTTTTATGTATCGCAAGTGGAAGATCATTAATGAACAAGCAGAATAAAAGGGGCCCAAGAATAGAGCCCTGTGGTACGCCATGCTTCACTAACCCTTGATTCGTGTATGAGTTATTTAGTAATACCTTTTGTTTTCTACCTCCGAGGTAGGATTTGAGAAACATCGCCGAGATGTTGGTATACATGGATACTTTCTTGATCAGTATTCATGGTTTACCAGATCAAAGGCTTTACGAAAATCTAGAAATATGACTCCTGTAAGTTTCGAGTCGTTGATGGAAGATAACCATGTGTCTATCATCCGTATCAGCGCAGTGTGACATGTGTTCTGATCTGAAGCCCGACTGCAATGAATAGATTTTTTTTTTCAGCTTTCCATGTATATAGATAGATGCTTGTGAATATGCCGTTCTAAGGGTTTGGACAGAACAGGTAAAAGTGATATGGGCCTGAAATTATTAATTTCACTAAGATCTTTAGAGTTAGGTAGAGGTATTACTTTCGCACCGTTAAATGCGCCTGGAAAACAATTAAAATCAATACAGAGGTTGTAGATATAAGCGATACTCTCTGCATTGTATGGGAGGGATATCTTGAGTATTTTCGCACTAATCTCATCCATTCCTGATGATTTTTTTTTAATTTTCCAAGGATGTAATCAATTTACCAACTTCATGGACCGCTATAGTAGATATGGTGAAAGGTTTTATGCCAGCAGTTCTCTGCTTGCAGAAATCGACTAAGTTGTCCGGGCATACATAGTAATGCGACTTAGTTCCCGGCGGGATTAATGATTCTGCTACGGAGACAAAGTGGCTGTTGAAGCTGTTTCCTGTGAGATGCGGCGGTAAAGGAGCTGTGCTTTTATTCGTGCCTCTAGTAACTAAATTTATCGCACGCCATATTATGGCACTGTCTTTACTTTCGTGAATAGCTTTATCGAAAATTAATTTATTTGCCTACAGAACCATGGATTTTACTCGATTATGTCCTTTTTTGGTAATCGATGAAACGCTTCTCTCTTCTCAGCTCGCCCCTGTGCTCCATGGCCTCGATAAGATCCGCAGTCAGCCAGGGTGGTAAAGTGGCGTATTTAACTCTTTGTTGTCCCAAGGGCGCGTGTTTATCTAGCACTCTGAGAAAGATGTGATACCACGTATTTAGTGCTTTATTTGGGTCGGTTTCATTGTACACTTCAGTAAACTCTCCAGAAGCTAGATCAGACAGAAAGGAATTTTCATTGAACTTTATAAATGATCTGTATGCTATGCATGTATGTCCTTGCTTTTTTAGTTTTGGAAGCTTGGACAGCCACGTGTACCTCACCGGATAGTGGTCCCTTACGCTAAGACTACCAACGTAAACGTTGCTAACTGCCGGATGTTTATTTGTATAAATATGATCTATAACAGTGGCTGATGATGGCGTAACTCTAGTGGGCGATGTTACCATTTGTTGAAGGCCGACAAAGATAGGGATACACTCCCATGATGGATGAGGTTTAAGAGTGTCAATGTTAAAATCCTCAAGAAGGAGAAGTTCGCATTTATGAGTATCTGTTTTATCAGTCAAGTGTACAAAGTTG